>BMAU01019295.1:600000-1072500 GCA_019973935.1 Trichonephila clavipes | reverse complement strand
TTTCCCACATCAAAGTTTGTTTTACCTATAAATCAATATTTTGATAGTTATCCAATCGTAAGTACTGCGATAGAATAGAATGGATATTGTTTAATATAGGAATTTCTGTTTAAGATAAACCTTAAATTCACAGACCTTTCACTTATTATACACTTCATACAAAGTTTTACAAATTATTTTATTTCGAAACGTACTGGGTATATTTTCTTAAGCATTTTGCAATTAAATACCTGGTGTTTCTAAAAGACTATCGGAGTTTTAACACTTTATACTATTTATTACATATAAGTTACAAGTATAATTCATACATTGAATGAGAGTAATTGAAACAGTTGTACCCACAAGTTAAAAAAATGTCCAGTGTGAGCCCCATTCGTCACACGACACACATCAAGTCGATAGGCGAGTTCATCCCAAACTTTGTTCAGTATGTCTGTGTAAATTCTTGCAATAGCTGCTTCAATCCTGTGTCTTATGTCTGGAAGGTCAGCTGGTAGTGGAGGAACGTTCATACAATCGTTTATGAACCCCCACAGATAAAAGTCACATGGCGTCAAATCGGGTGAACGTGGAGGTAATGCGATACAAGCTTTATCGGGAAGTTCTTTGCGGCCAATCAATTGGTTGGGTACAGTGATATTTAACCAATCGTGTACTGAGAGATGCCAGTGAAACGGTGCACCATCTTGCTGCCAAATGAAGTTATTTGGTTCACTTTCTTCCAATTGAAGAAATAGCCATAGTTGTAGAGTATCAAGATAGGCAGAACCAGTTACAACTGGTTACCAGTTACAGCCTTGGTCGTCCTGTACTTTTCCCTTTACAAAGACAGCCAGTTGTTTCAAACTGATGATGCCACCTAAGAATGTTTTTATCATTTGGAGGATGACAATCGAACTTAATACGGAATGCTCGTTGCACAGTAATAGCACATTTTTTCGTTGCAAATTGGAGAACGCAAAACGTTTTGTGTTCACTAGTCTCAATTTTACTACTAGCGCGTTGATTGGCGAGAGGGGGAGTTAGCATACGTTTCGCTCACACATGCCAGCAAACAAAACTGTTTCAGTTGCTCTTTTCATTCGATGTATGAGTCATACTATTATGTTATATTTAATTAGTACAATAAAGCATTCAAACTCCGATATTCTTTTAGAAACACCCGGTACTTTCCCCTTCAAAACAATTCGAATCCCGATGCCTTTAAAGATCCGTCATGTTGCATGGTAAATCTATTGGATTGAAAACCCTCACTTTTACGGGACAATCGAAGCTCGGTGATTGCGGTATCAAAGCTGCTGTCATCTTCCTCATTTGACCTTGATTCAAAATTAGAGGTCGATAGGTAAAACAGCCTTCATCTTGTTTCTATATAGGTATGGCTTTAAAAAAATCAATTATTTCTAACCTATGAAAGAAATGATTTATGTTCTTAAATCGTGGTCCGGAATTGAGACTGCAGATTTCAAATATTACACATGATATGACAGAACTTGTAAAAGAAATGCACTACCATCTTTCTATTTAAAAACTTTAATTAATACAGTTAAGTAAATTATTTATTTATTTGTAGTTTGCATTTTGTAATATTTTTAATTAGAAGTTTACTGTTTTCTGAAGGAAAAAAAGTGTTAAAAAATCTGTATAAGTAGCAAAGGCAACTTCTTGAGGAATCTTTAAATCACTCGACCATGTGATGGGATTCAGGGAAGTGTGTTCAAAATTTTAAGGGGCCGTGATATCAGGCTGATACTTAAAGGAGGGCCGCGCCGATCGACAGTTTAAGAGATCCGCTGATTTATAGTTAAATATTAAATTTACCAGATAGTTATTTTTTTTTTATTTTTTATTTGCCAGATGAGGAAGGGAATTTCGAAAAAGTAACTTTCGCGGAGATGTTTCAAGAGGTGAAATTGTACGCAGCAGCCTTCAGGAAACATGGATTACAGAAAGGAAACACGGTTGCCTGTAAGTACTAATAACTAAATATTCAATGGAGGGATAAAATTAAAGAGATTTCTTAAGAACTCACATTCTTCGAAATCTTTTACTTCTATTTACATTGCAAAGTCAATTTTGTAAATAATGGATTAACTACAAAATATATATAATCAACTAAAAAAAATATTTACTCACTAAACCTGATAGGAATTTGAGAAAATTCCTATACTTATGTATTAAAATAGATCTAGTGACGAAAAAGAACAATTCCCTTATTTATGAATTCACAAATCATTCATTACTGTAAAAATTTCTGTAGAATATTTTGTTTTATTTATTTATTTTTTGCCTCACTTTTACGCACTTTTATTATTCTAGTCTAAGACTGCAGAATTTGTACACTTATATTATTTTAAAATTCAACTGTTCTTCATAAATAGACATTTTATATATTATGTTTCGCACTTATTTTCACATTCGACCTAATTTGTCATTTGTCTAAATATAAGTTTCTTTTAAGTATATCAGAATTAAACTCACAAATATTCAAGGAATTCTTCAGATATTTTTTGAGCAACTTCATTGAAATTTTGAGAAATTTCTTGTTTATAATTTACACTCTTTCCTTCTACCGGTATTAATCTGATAATTTCTTAAGAAAATCTAAGAGGTCTTTCGAAATTAAAAGGGAGATCAGAAGGTATGCAAAGGCGGAAACGCCTAAAGGTATCTGAATACGTTCGGAACCGTGATTTTGCAAAGCGCATAAATGGATAATTTTCATGATATTTAGTGTCACTTAGATTAGGATATATGCATAAAATTGTTTTAAGGACATTTTGACAAAAAAAATGTATTTTAATATAATATTTTGGCAAAAAAATAAACTTATAGAATAATCTTTTTTCCAAGTGTTCTTATTTTGTGAAAAATGCTTCTATTATAATAATATTTTGCCTGTATGTATCTCAGACCTCTCTACAGAGGCTCAACTAGAATTTTTGAAATATATAACTTAGAAGTGGGTTTATTCATATTTTACGACAACAGAGGGGAGCAATTTTAAGAAAAAAAAAACGCCAATAATTATTTCAATTGGTGGTAACTCTGAAAATAATGTGAATTTTTCAAAAATTCTAGTTGAGCCTCTGTAGAGAGGTCTGAGCTATATACAGGCAAAATATTACTGTAATAGAAGCATTTTTCACAAGAGGAGAGCATTTGGAAAAAAGATTATTCAAAGTTAATTTTTTGCCAAAATATTATATTTAAATAAATTTTTTTTGCCAAAATCTCCTTAAAACAATTTTATGCATATATTCTAATCTGAGTGACACTTAATATCATGAAAATTATCCATTTATGCGCTTTTTTAAAATCACGGTTCCGAACGTAGTCAGATATCTTAAAAAACAGCATGTATTCTAATAAAAAAAAATAAGAAAGATACCTAAAAATAAGGTACTGAATGTTTTTTTATTTCCAATGGCAGATACAGGACATATAAAAAACACGCTTTTGCACAAAAATACGGTACATAAACAAAATAATATAAACCATTGTGCAGTCTTGCATACCGGCTAAAATGATCAGCACATTAAAACGAAACAAGTACGCCACCCACTAAGTAATCCTTCCAGTAGTTACGCTCAATGTCGACACAGCTGTAGGGCAGGAATATTATCTTGAAGGGTTTTCAACCAGTTCCTGGAATTTATATGCACAAAGGTCTTGGAGGCATTTAAAGGCTGAAGTGTGTTTAAGGTATGAGACAACCATCGGAGTATTTTTTTTTTGAAATATATAAATTTTAAACTAATAAACTTTGAAATGGGGGTATAAAACTAGGAAATCAAGATCAATATCCACAAAATTAAAAATAATTTTGGATATACTGAGAATTTTGAGTGAAATTTTAGTGAAAAATTGCAGTTACGGTAAGCCTTGTATTAAAAATTCTAATTAATATATTCAGATAATATTTATACAGTACAAAAATAACATAATTATCTGTGTTTTGAGCTATCAGATTTATAATACTTTTGAAAGTTTAGAAATATGTCATGTTTTATGCAAGAACTCAATTTTTTACAAAAAGCTAATGTTATTTTCTCACAAAAAGGGTAATAAAATACATACATATATGCAAAGAGGTTATATTATAGTCTATACTGGAGATTAAACTAAATAAAACATTTTCTGAAAATTTCAAGTCAATGTATTAAAAAGAAATCTTGTAATGAACTTTACCGTGAAGCAAGAAATTGAAAAGCATAGTTTCTCAGAAAATACATTTAAAGATTTTAATACAGTATAAAAAAATTTCTACTGATTGTTCATTTTTTAAACTCACCATATTTATACGTCAAGATCTCTTTAGCTTCATGTTTAACTAATTCGGGCTTTTTTTTAATCTTTTGCTGTTTTCTGGAACGTCTATAGACTAACAATTGTGCTTTTTAGTGAAATTTTGATGAAAAATTGCCGCTATACAAAGTTCTAATAAATGTATTCAAGTAATATTTATACAGCACCCCTGAATAACATCTTCATATGTCTTAGGAATCAAAACATTTCTAATACTTTTGAAAATTTTTAAATATGCCAAATGTTATGCAAAAACACGATTTCTTAAAAAATTAATGATTTTTTTTCATAAAAAAGCAATAAAGTACACAAGTATAAACACAGAGTTTAGATTGTGATTCATAACACAGAAAGAACTAAATATAACATGTTCTGTAAATTTCAATTCAATATCTTAAAAATATTTTGTGTGTAGGGAGAATTACACAAAATTCCACTCCATTTCCGGTTTACTAATTATGCTATAACTTCGCTTCTAAATATCGTAAACGCAAAAATAGAGTGTTTTTGGAATCTTAAATGTATGGTCTATAAAATAAAAGCATAAAAGAATTTTAGAAAATTTTCCCCCAAACGGCGAATTTTGTGTAATCACATACCTTAATCATATGTTTGGAAGTTGAATAAAAATTTTCACTTTAATCTTCCGTGGGGTCATGAATTCTTTCTCAGTGGATATGTCGGCTTGTTCATTGCCACCTACGCATTCCAGGGGGCAGGAATCCACAGGAACGTAATGTGGATTTCTTTCTTCCTAAGCTGTTGCAGACAAGTTCGACATTGTAAAACAGTGAGTGATCGGTTAACGAACATAATCCGTTCCAAGACTATGTTCGCTATCCGAATTGTTCGTTAACCGATCCTCGATTCACCATAGACTTCTATGTGAAATCCATTAATTCGTTCTGGAGACCCTAAAATTAAATTTTAAAAAATGTATAATTTCTTAGTAAGTTTTTAAAAAAAATAATGCATACATAAAGTCTCGCATATTAGTCAATCCTTTTCATTTTTTGCTTATGGGGCGTTGAAGAACATGTCCAATGTCGATTGCTTTTCTCTCTTTTTCAGGATTTTCCGGAAGTAATTAATAGCATTGTCGTTGTAAAGATCCCCAACCCTACTGACACCAGCTTGGTTTGGGTGCAATTCTAATACCCTTGCTCTGACATCCACTCACTTTTTCAAAAGATCTTTAATGGCAGATGTCGGCATTGGTCCTCTTTCGTCTTCCTCTTGTTTAGAAGGAGACACATTTCATTGTGTTTCTTGGTGTTCGTCATTCAGAATTTCTTGGAGCTCTTCTGTCGTCAGTTCATCTTCATGTCCCATTATGTCATTCTCGTTCACCTCCAATTCCAGATCTCTAACAGTTGTCAAAATTTCATCCATAATTTCAGGGGTGTATCCCTGATCACCTCCGAATATGTGTTCGTTGTCCAAACACAAAAAATCTTTCTTGAAAGTGTTCGTTATCCGAACACAAAAATCTTTCGTGAAAGTGTTCGTTAACCGATCACCCACTGTACACTAATACTTCGAGCTTACGCGATAGGTGGAACTGAGCGATAACCGCGTAAGTCAAACTTGAGTAAGTCGGGGTATAATTTCGCATGCAATTACTTATAAATTATTTTTAGTTGGGGCCGGAGACGAAAGAAAATAATAACTAAGAAAAAAAATCTGAAATAAAATCCTGGATAACACATACACACAGTCGTGGACAGAAGTTAATTGGGTGTAGAACAGCGGTCCCCAAATTTTTTGAACTCACGGACCAGTAAATTCATAATTTAAATCCCGCGGACCATTTATAGGATCTTTAAGTCTTAAACATATTTATAAAAAAATTGCACATAAAATGTACCTAGTTAATAAATGAAACTATTAATTGTAACTAAATTATGAAAAAACTTTATTAATAATCCATGATAAAATAAACAGAATAAACAAAAACAGTAAAAACAACACAATTAAAAAATGGTTTCAATGTATCAAACTTTTAGCATCATACATTCTTAGTGTGGTGGATGTTCTTGCTTACTTGAAATAAAATTATGGATATTTGGATCCAATTTTACTGCAAGACGGAGATCTGCATTTATATCTCAAGCTGAGATTGGTACCATGTTTTGATGGCTGTGACAGATGAAAAGGCTTTTTCACATAAATAAGTTGTGGAGAATTGAATCAGGATTTTCATCGTGTTCACCAAGAAAAGGATATTCACTTTTTATGGAAAGCCGAAACTGAGATCTTGATAAGGATAAATGAAATTTAAATTTGAGTTTCGTTCTAACCATAGATCAATGAGGCTTTCTTTTAGGTGCATGCTTAAATTATTATCCTGAATTTTCGCTGCGAATTTTCGTCATGAGTAAGTTTATTCCACTTTTTTCTGGGAACCAGCTCTACCACTACTTTGGCGACCTCTGGTGTAGAAGGTTTCATAAAATCTAACAAAATAGTCTGCCGGTTCAAAGGTTTTTTTTCTTCCGCTAAATTTCTTCGAAGCTTGCTAATAATTTTTCGCTCTCTTGTTTTGTTGAAAAAATAAGCTCTTCGTTGCATTGCCTATTTACTAAAATTTGTAACTCTTTTTCAATTAACTGAAGCCCTCTCTCAAATTTCCATCCGTCACTCTATCTTCCGATTGAATTGGATCTAAAGACTCAAAATTTTCAATATCTTGCTCTTGCTCATGCATTTCGATGAGTTCATCCATTGTCAGCTCTTGATTGTGGAAATTCAGCGGTTTCTGAGCGTCATCACCATTCCTTTCTAAATTTATTTGCCTCAAGACCAACAACTTCTTCAAACACTTAAGGTATCCGACTACGTTCGGAACCGTGATTTTTCAAAAGCTTATAAATGGATAATATTTATGATATTTAGTGTCACTTAGATTAGAAAACGTATATAAAATTGTTTTTAAAAATAGTATTACAATAAAAAAATTATTTAAGTACAATATTTTGACAAAAAATGAACATAGAATGACCCATTTTCAAAATATTCTCCTTTTGTGAAAAATACTTCTATTATGATAATATTTTGCCTGTATATAGCTCAGACCTCTGTACAGAGGCTGGACTAGAATTTTTAAAATATATAACTTAGAAGTGGATTTATCCATATTTTATTACAACAGAGGGGAGAAATTTTAAGAAAAAACGCCGATAATTATTTCAACTGGTGGTAACGCTGAAAATAATGTGAATTTTTCAAAAATCCTAGTTCAGACTCTCTGGAAAAAATCTTTACTTTATATAAGCAAAATATTATTATATTATAGAAGCAATTTTTATAAAAGGAGAACATTTTGAAAAAAAGGTTATTCTTTTTGCCAAAATATTGTATTTAAATAATTTTTTTTGTCATAATGTTCATAAAACAATTTTATACATGTATTCTAATCTAAGTGATACTAAATATCATGAAAATTATCCATTTATGCGCTTTTTTAAAATCACGGTTCCGAACGTAGTCGGATACCTTAACTTAATAAACAGGAAGAGGGGGGTGAGTAATCGAGTGGTGTAGCACGCAAACAAAAGACGAATCTGCGAGACTGGAAAATCACGTAGTTCCGAAGTCGAGGTATTAAAGTACGTGTAAGATATAGCTGCGGCGTCAGAAACAATAGCTTGAATAGCAGCCTTTTAACCATACGATATATCCTAACCTTTATAAAAGTCAAATTTCTAATTAGAAGTTGTTGTAAAGCTACCCTAAAGCAGCTATCTCACCATCAAAATCAGTTCCAGAATGTCCGATAGGGATATAAAATGCAAATAATTCACAAAATACCCCAGCATCGACATTTGGCTACCAAAAATAAAATGTATAAATACATAAACATAAAATTGCGTTCTTATTTGGATATAAAAATTTATAACATGTTATGCAAATATATAAGAAAACATTATATTTTGTAAAAATTCGGAATGCAATTATTTTAAAAGAACAGTTCCCAAAGCAATTTCTTGTATCAATTTGAAATAACGACGATAACTTCTGTTGAAATTAACACATGAGAACGATATAGAAGGAAAATAAATTAAAAATAAAACCATGTTACAGATGACAAATTATTAATTACATTGAAAGAAAAAAAAGACTATCAAATATTAAAATAAAAAATATATTTTTAATAAAATTAAAGGCGTAATAAAAATATGTTTTTAGGCTACATGTCCAACAGGAAAGAAGCTATCTATGCCATGTTGGCAGCTACAAGCATTGGAGCTATTTGGGGTGGACCTCAGCCCTTCCTTGGAGCTAGGGTAAGACTTTACCTTTTTTAACATGCTTTTATAAATTTCACTTGTATCTAAAGGAATCTTTGGACTCGATTTTTACCCACTTTAAAAGGTCAGATTAATTCGAAATTTTGCACACTTGTCAAGGACTAATGACAATACAATAATTTCAAAATTTTGTTCCATTGTCCTGATCAGGATCGTCAAAAATAACGATTTTAAGAATTTCTAGATTTGGCGACTAATTCATTAGATCGTTTCCAGATTTGGTGACTAATTCCTGACTCCATTTCCAAATTTGACGACTACTTCCAGATATGGTGACTAAAAAACCTACCCCTTAAAAAAGTGCAACCCTAAAAATTAAAACGCTTGTTATTAATACAAATAAAACAAACAAAAAAGTGTTCTTTGTGTGAGAAAGGGAAAAAGACTCGTGCATGTGAACATGTGAATAAAAATAATTTATGTTCTAACTGCTAAATATTTTTTTATTTTTATAAAAATGTAAGGGTGCCCTTCTCCTTGATTATCAGCGTGAACTAGTGGTGTAGGAATAAATGAAGAACTAGAAGCTGCCATGATCTTAATATGACTTTATTAAGATCTTAAACTTAAATCTCTAACAGATTAGATAATAACATGATATGTGAGAGAATCTACGGGGGCTAAACGCACAATATATATAATACCGAAATAACGTAACCCGGACCACTATCAGTAACTAACTCGCTTAAGCTCAATTCCAATTCGATCACAGATCCGAATATATTTAAATAGTCACTCCTACCTTTATCGTCCAACGAAGTATCAATCTATTTAATCCTATTCGAAGTTGCGGTTCACTAGCATGCAATGGTATGCACCTTGAGCAAAGCGCTATATCAAGGATAATTTCTGTTGGATGTCACTTAACCTCTCCCAAACCTCTTCACACTTGAATCACAGACTATCATATCATTCCCCAAATGCCACACCGCTTATTCTAAACTTCTGTTATTTAAAAGCTTCATAATTTGCATCTTTCCTTCACGCTTCGCTACTTGGTTTCTTTGGAAAAGAGTTGCCATTAATTCTGGCCCCAAAGAACCCAAAAGGACATGTTAATGAAAAGACGCGAGATCCCGTCACAAAGATACGTTTAGAAGTGATGATACGAATTAACATTATAGCAATACGTTTAAAAGGTTATAAATTCATGTTCTAACTGCTAAATATTTTTTTTTATTTTCATAAACTAATATGTTTAGGAGTGATGATATGAATTTACATTACAGCAATACGTTTAAAAGGGGATAATACGATTGACATTTAATATTTCTTCTTTACACACTCATCTCATCTCTTCTTAACTGGGACTCATCCGAGGACCCGTAAACGAAGAGAATAAATACCCTTCAGACCCATTAATTAATATCCATTGAAGAGCAAGACTAATTCCAGCAGCCACATAATTCCGGCTCCAAATATCAAACTCAAGGATAAATTCAACAAAGAATAAATGATAGTTTTAAAATCTAAAAAACAGACTTTTATTGTACATCGAAATAAAATATGAAAAAAAAAATTATAGTTCAAGAAAAATTTAAAAAACATGCTTTTATAGTGAATCGAACATAAAGGTAAAAAAATAATTCTTAATCTACGAATAAAATGATTAACGAGAAAATTAATGTCATTGTGGTAAAAGAGTAGGATGCTTTGTACTACATTTTTACACTTACTCAGCATTTCGAAATAGAACTAGTAAGAAATTATAACAATTAATATAGAGCACTCCACGCTTTATCCCAATGACATTAATTTTCTCTTTAATCATTTTATTCTTATATTAAGAATTATTTTTTTCACTTTTTAGTTCGATTCTCTATAAAAGCATATTTTTTAGTTTTTTTAAACTATAATTTATTTTAATTAGTACTTTGATTAAATTCATATTAATTTCATAAAAACTATTTAAACCAAACACATTAACACATAGCACTTTAAAAGTATACACTGGTGTGCAAAAGTTAAGGACGAGACGGTTTTTCCAATATAACTTTGTACAAAAGCTTTCCAAATCAACACATTTAATACCGTAAGATCCCCAATACGTAAGGACATGTGTAATGTAAGCAACACTTACTAAAAGAGAAATCAGAGGGATAAAAGAAGCTTGATTGAAAAAATAGCATAGAGCGCAATGCGACTGAAGGCCAGAAACATCCCTGTGATGGGTGTCCAGCAAGAAACACCCGGTCTTTAGTAGGGGATATGATCTCCCCTGACTGCTAGGCAGGTTTCAGCAGCGTCTGCCCATGCTGAGAATGGGGTGTCAATGAGTTGTTGAGGCATTGCTGCCCATTCGTCTTGCAGCGCCAACCGAAGCTCCTGAATCGTTACTGGTGGTAAGGTACGAGCTGCCAAGTGTCTGCCTAGAAAATCCCATACATGCTCGATGGGATTGAGATCCGGAGATCGTGCCGGCCAATCCATACGTTCAATATCCTCACTCTCTAAGAGCTGTTCGGCAGCTACTGTGCGATGACATGGTGCATTGTCGTCCAAGAAAGGAACTGCAGACCCATAGCGCCTCTAAAAAAGACGCACATATGGTAGAAGAATCTCGTTACAATAACGGGTCCCGTTGGCTGAACCTGCGTCGAAGATGTGAAGGTCTGTACGACTACCAAGCATGATGCCTCCCCAAACGAGAACACCGCGACCTCCATACCTGTCCTTTTCAATGATGTTCGAGGGATGATTGCGGCTTCCCCGCTCTCTCCAGATGCTGTGAGCAATTCTGAACTCTGCAGCCACACTTGTCACACTGCGGCCTTCCTCCACCTTCCCAATGATTCGACCTCGGGTAAAAGCATCCAGATGTCGTCTAACAGATTGATTATTCGCCATTTCTCCCTGAGGCAGCAATTCGGTGTGATTTTAACTGCTATACGGCGTGCAATCTCTTTGCCAGAAATACTGATCTTACACCGACAACATGCTTTATACTACTCAGACACTCCCCCATTACGTCTACCTGCATATCTGCGCATGTGCTACCGTACATCACCTTACTTAATCTCCTGATTGTTCTTTCTGTCCGCTCTGCCTCTTCGTTCAGCTGATATGCTAATTTTTCGACTTCGTCCTTAATTTTTGCACACCAGTGTAGTTTTTTAAGCGTTATTTTTTTAAAATAACATAAATATTTTGTTTCTCAATTCATTTCATTCGTAAAAGTTTCTAACAACATCATGATCTGTAATCTATTAGAAAATATCGTTATTCCTTTTTATTTTTATTTTTCTCTATCATTTATTCATTACTAATTTTTCTTATCAATATTTTTTTATAATATTTCAGGCTGCTTCAAATATTGTTACAAGACTTGATGCCAAATTCTTAATTGCTGTCGACAGTTTTGTAGATTATGGAGAGGAACATAGCACTATAGATAATTTGTCTTTCATTGCTGAAAGTAAATATGCATGTTTACGCTTTTTTAAAAATATGATAATTCTATATATTGCATTATAGAGTGATATTTTTCCAACTGCAGTACACATACATTTAAAAAGTATGTAAAAGAATTCTTAATTTACACCACCACCCATCTCTTACACACTTTACGATGAGCCCCACCGAGCAGAGGTCGCCAAAGTGGTGGTCCATGAGAAAATTTCGTTGGTCCCCAGAAGAAAAAAAAAATGTGGAATATATTTACTCATCACGTTAAGTTATGTTTTAAGATTCATTACAATACGTGAAAAGTTATGAAAACGCTACTTCATAGAATATGTTTAACACTTAAAGAATTTTATTAGTGGTCCGCGGGATTTTAAATTATGAATTTACTGGTCCGTGAGGTCAAAAAGTTTGGCGACCTTTGCTATAGAGTGAGGTTGGGGTAACTCAGTTGCGTAACAGAGAATATTAGGCCCTGCTAAGTTAAGTTTTTCCTATAATATTTTATAAATGGGTTGAATACACATACTTGGCGTCAGTCTGGCTTTGGGCCCCCTGAAGTCCTTGGGCAACCCTGCAATGCTGTGGTTGCGGGGGTGTTGTTGTTATTGCTAATGACACCTGATCAACAGTGTCAGATCGAGGCCACACGAAATTCCTTGTGGCATTCATTGGGCTAGATGTATGCCTGTCGTTGGCCTTAGCCTCGAGCACTATACAGGTGACAGTACGATTTAGCTAGGTAAAATTGCCGAAGGGAAGGAATGAATGTTGCCAGTGCCTGTGAGACAGGTTGGACTTCTTTATGATAGATGGCAACACCCCCGATCTCCACTACCACAATTTAGGCATGGAACTGGAGGGGAGGGAATATTCTCCAGCCCCTTGCACTTGTGGTTTCAGCTGCGACTGCCCACAAGACTTTCAAACCCACTGATTTAACGAGCACACACTCCATGTGTACTCGGAGGGTATTTGTTAGCATCGAGCATCGAACCCAGAACTTCCGGTTTGGAGTCCGATGCTCCAACCATCAGGTTACCCATGGCCCTGGGTGTACGTTACGCCACTGGGATGACGAACATGGTAAAGAACTCGAGGTTGGCAATTCGTGAGTGGGAGTTTGGATGTCAATGAAGACAACCTGTGTTCAGGGACTGCTGCATGTTAAATATGGTGTGTCTCAAAGTCCTCACGTTGAAGTGGTGTGGAATAAGGGAGAATGAGGTACCAACTCTGATCTCCTCCTCGTTACTTGACTCAGGCTCAAATTTATTAGATCCATTACCAATAGCTTTCGTGTTGCTTCACAGCGCCATACTTACAGTTTTCAATGCAGTTTGACAATGTGAATAATATAATTCAATGCAGTTTGACAATGTGTATTTGACCCCTATAAATATGGGGGGCGGCAAAAAACAAACAAACAATTTTTTATATAACTTTATAAAAAATTAAGAGATGAACAAAATATAACAAATAATAATAAGAGTACACTCTGACCGCCGTTTGCAGCAATGCAGAGGGGCAAACACTTGCAGAAATTTTCAACAATAAGCCTCGTGTCTTTTACCTTTAATATACCTCATTCCCGCAGAAGTGATTGCTTTAGAGAGTCCAAAGTTTTTTGCGAATTATTGCAGGCCCTAGACTCTAAAATTGACCATCCACTGTAGTCCATGGAATTGAGAGCCGGCTAGTAGGTGTCATTCTTCAGATGATATCATGTCTGGAAAATTCCTTTTGCACCACTCTAGTAACTGTTTGACTTTGCAAACTGGTGCAGAGTCTTGTTGAAGCGTCCAATTTGAATTTCCGAAATGCTTTTGGTCCCACGGAAGTACAACAGCTTCAATAATGTCTCTCCGGTACACTTTTTGATAGATTTCAACGCCCTCTTCCACAAAAACCGAAGGTGTTTTGCCACTTGCGCAAATTCCGCCCCAGACCATGACCGACTTGGGATATTGGCGATGTTCAACAATTGCCGAGGTGCTTGGAGCGTCCACACACCAGATTCTATCGTTTTGGGAGTTATGAATTTGTTGAACCGTAAAGAGTTTCTCATCAGTGAAAAGGAATCTCTCCCAGCGTTGACTTGCGGCCCGTCTCAAAGTTTTCGACATCTTGGGAGCCGTACGAGTTTGTTTGTTTTTCAGTGAGAAGATGAACTTTTCGCAACTTGTAAGGATTCAGTCCAAGCTCCATTTTCGCTATTCGCCTCACCGATCTGTCACTTATTCCCATGTCACAAGCGATCTGTCTCATGGAAACCCTCGGATCTCTCTGAACTCGCTTAGGCCTTAGAATTCCTTGAAGTGTTTACAGTGTGTTTTCGCCCACTTCCTGGACGTCGACCATCATTGCCAAGCTCTTCGAAACGGCAGATTGCATCGGACACTATTTGCCGAGGTACATTCCGCAGACGAAATGTCGTTTTCTTTGCTGAAACAATTCTAAAATAGCAGATCAAAAACACATAAATCAAAGTAAAAGCTAAGAAATATATTTAAAAATATTTTAATTATTAAATTATTAGATAAAGAAACATGAAAACACCAATTAAAAGGAAATTCGTTTACTATTCTAGGAGGCAAGAAATTTGTCCGATTTTTTTTGCCGCATCCTGTAGAATCTACCTAAAATTTCTACCTTTATAATGTAAAGAAATTCAGTAACTATCTCAGCTGATCAAAACTACTGAGAAACACCTGAAATAATAATGTTTCTTTAGAGAGAATGGCATAAGATCCAATATTAACTCGTCGATATTCGCCATTTGCCTTTTAAGAGCAATAGCAAAAAGTAATTAACATCTACTGAGTGCGTCCGGTTATTTCACATTCCATATTTGCATCCTTTCTCCATGTCTATTATAATTCTTTAGTAAATAATATTTTTAAATTTTGTAATGCAAGATGATAATTGTGCTAGACAATCAAATTCTCTCTTGGCAAGTTTTTGTTGCATAAAAATATTTGTTCATAGAGACAATTATAGTACTGATGAGATTGAAACATATCATTTCAGATGCACCAACGTTAGAAAGAATTATTATTGTCCCTACTAAGAAAGAAACCTTATCAAAGGACATATCACACATTCCAAACAGGTAATGATAAATGTTTATAGGGTAACTTGTATCTTATACAACAATTTTCGAAATTTGCTTCGAAACGCGTTGAAGAAATTAGAGTAAACGTATGCATACAAATTAAACTGAAAAGATTAAATTGTTTTTTTATTCTTCTTGGCGAAAAAGTTTTTTAATTGCGTATGAATTCATTTAACTAGTACTGAAAATAGGGGGCGGTAGGCCTAAATGCGGCGGGATGCCGACAGTAAAATTAACGTCGGAAATACTCAAGAGAGAGAAAATAAAACCTTAATCCACAACAAACCAATATTTATTAGGATTAACATAGGTAAATAGCAATAACAAATTAACAATGAATTTAAGAGTAACGTAAAATTAGACAAAGAGGCACTTAAATGAAAAGGAAACTTTCTACGACGGGACGACTGGGAGAGTACGTCCGCTCAGGATTTGGAAACTCGTAGAAGTGAAAGTTGTAGGGGGCGCGACAAGCGACAATAGCGGGTGTACAAGGTACCAACAATTATGTTTAATGAAAGTTGAAAAAGTATCGAGTTATTTTTAAACAATTACACATAAATTGAATATCCATTAATTTATATTTCAGTAAATAAATAACTTACGAAAATTAAAAATATGGATGAGGGCGTCACATATGTTCAATATAAACATTTAGAGCTCACTTGGATTTAGAAACTCACTGACTAAGCCTTTCATTGGTTCGTTTACTTCTTAAAAGCATTTTGGGATTGGGTCGATAAAATTACGTGATAAAAATTCACAGAGGATATTTTTATTTCCTGTTTTACCATATTTCATCAATCTATATTTAAAGGGATAGCTAAAAAGAATCAACACAGTCTTCCGTTAAAAGAAAAAGTTATAGAATGTAGTTGTACTTACCACACAGTTTTAGATTGAGATTCTTTTATATTAAGAACTCTCAGGATCCATAACAGATATCCTTGTACTCGAAAAAAACATCCTTCTTAAAACCAATGTAACTTAGCAATAAAACAAACAAAACAATAATTTAAATTTATACCACATGATAATCGTATACATTGACATTATTTCTCAAATTTTCAGATATTTTGAGAAAAAATTTTAAAAGTTATAAAGAAATAAAAATTGGACAATTTTTCAAAAATATGAAAATCAGTATTTTACACCGCGCAGGTTTCTGAAGTAAAAAATTGATCAAAATTTTCAAAATTAATTTTACTTGGTATAAAAATGTTCACTTTTGAAGTTACATTAACTTTTAAGATATTTAGAGGAAAAAAATTATTTTCGAAATACAATTATATATAACGAAAATTTTAAAATTTTAAGAACAAAAAAATTAAAATTAAAATTAAAAAAATTCTATCAATTTTTTTTGTTTTGAAAATGGATGTATAACTTATGAAGAGCCTTATTTTTAACACGTGTATAAAATTTCAAATTAATATCATAAATAGTTTTTGACAAATCCTGCGCTCAAGCTAAAATTTTTTGTTTTGCGAAAAATGAAACTTAAGATGAGAAAGAGGGTTTTCGTTTAACTCTCACTACTTATTTCTCAATTAATTCGGAAATTTTAAGTACCAGCACAATTTTGGCACCAAAACGCTAAGAAATATTTAGGCTTTAACATATATTTTTTTCAAAAAATTAAAAAATTTGCAATTCAAGAGTCCTGAGAGCTCTTAAAAGAAAAAATTACGCATGTTCTCGTCGTTCCTATAAAATAAAAAAAATTAGTCAGAACAATGTCAATTCCTGGAATACTTTAAGAACCTTCTTAGAGATATATCCCTAAGTTTATTTGCTCAACTGCATATATAACACTCCAACTGGTATTTAATATTCTCGGATGATCTCTAAATTCGTGCAATAAAATTGTCTACAATGTTCGTATTTAAGTGTCTGATTCAATAATTGTTTCATGCATTACCAGGAGACTTGTGTCTAGAACTTCAACAAACATAACTCAATCATTTATCCGGCAGACTTTCTATGAATATTAAGATTCGTATAGCTCTGAATGAATAATGACTCTAGTAATTATTGTGCGTCTCTTGCTTAATGTTTTCATTCCTACCTTTTCTCTTTTCATAAGCTCTCAGAACTCTGTAAATGTTCAGGAAATTAACACTATGTCCATAAAAATTAAAATAATTCGATTTTCAGTTGCTTCCTCGGACCATTCCTCGAAAGTGGCAAATCACCAAATGGAGAAACTCCAGACATAGTTTTCGAACAACTTCCTTTCGATCATCCAGTTTCTGTAGCTTTTACTTCAGGAACCACTGGTATGCCCAAAGGAGCAGTTCATTCAGCTGGGGTAACACATATTTTATCAATTCGTTAGGAAGAATTTTCGATAATAAAGGGTGTTTTTTTAGAGGTATAGAGCTTTAAATTGCAATAAAACAACGATGTATTATTCGATTGACATGAATTTTTTTTATTCGAAAGATAATCTTGTGGCATTACATTTTAAATATGATTTCTGGCATATGACTGCCACGGCTGGCTCGGATGTAGTCCAATCTGGACGTCCAATTTTCGATTACTTTTTCCAACACTTGTGGCCGTATATCGGCAATAACACGACGAATGTTGTCTTCCAAATGGTCAAGCGTTTGTGGCTTATCCGCACAGACCAATGACTTTACATAGCCCCAAAGAAAATAGTCTAGCGGTGTTAAATCACAAGATCTTGGAGGCCAATTCACAGGTCCAAAACGTGAAATTAGGCGGTCACCAAACGTGTCTTTCAATAAATCGATTGTGGCACGAGCTGTGTGACATGTTGCGCCGTCTTGTTGGACCCACAGCTCCTGGGGATTGTTCAATTCAGGAATGAAAAGTGAGTAATCATGGCTCTATACCGATCACCATTGACTGTAACGTTGTGGCCTTCATCGTTTTTGAAGAAGGATTCCACCAGCCCATAAAGCGCACCAAACAGTCAGTTTTTCTGGATGTAACGGTGTTTCGACATACACTTGTGGATTAGCTTCACTCCAAATGCGGCAGTTTTGTTTGTTGACGTAGCCATTCAACCAGAAGTGCGCTTCATCGCTAAACAAAATTCGCTTATGAAAATTGGGAACAACGGCAATCTCGTTTTGGGCCCATTCGACGAATCTGCGCCTTGCTTGATGATCGTTTTGATGAATTGCCAAACCAAACTGAGATTAAATGACTTGACAGCTGTTAAATCGGTCGCCATCTTGGAAAGTAATGCCAACTTAAACTTCTATACCTGGAAAAAAAAACACTCTTTATATTATCGAAAGAATAATATATCTTAAGATTTTTTATACTAACTTATTGGATATTATTTAGTAAAAATCTCGGTAAATATCTAGGAATTATTTTCGATTCGTGAAGAAATAAAAGGTACAACTCGGTTTAATTCTTAATTTATTTGCATAAAAATCAGTAAATGAACTGAATTTGATGTCAGGAATAGGATTGATAAAACCAAATAAAATGCTTCACACTAACGCTAGAAAAATCCAGAAATACCCTCACAAATCTTATGAAAATCATTCATTGAACAGTATTCTTCTCAAATTGGTAACTATCGGCAAAATAATACTCATAAGAATTAGGGATTGCTATACCGGTATTCCAGAATACCGAATACCGGAATTTTTGGGCATTTGTACAATTTTGTAATACTGGTATTCACAAGTTTAAATATCGGTTTTTCGATATTTACGAGAAATTTTTGAAACTGTCTGCTCTCTTTCTATGTTCAGGGATCGCAAACATAGCAAAATACGTAGTGTACCTTTTAATTTTATGTTTTCCGAACGCGCGAAATTAATTTGACTGTAAATATAAAGTTGCATCGTACAATCAAGAGAAATGATAAAATATGTGAATCATGTAAGAAGGCGGGCAAAAACTAGCCTATTACAGCTCAGAGCCCTACCCTGCGCAGGGTTCGTAGTATAATATTCGTATCTGTGAAAACAAGGCTGTAGTTGTGAAGAAAGCACGAAATATTTTGATATTTTTAAATTGATGAGTTTGTTATTCACGTTGCATTTGTGAATATCATACTTTAAGCTTCAAAATATTTTTTATATTCATTACATATATACTCATAAATAATAACCCGTAATAATGAATAAAAATAACTAATCACTCATAAGAATGAAAAAGAAGAAAAAGGTACAAACCCCAATTCAAATTTGATCAAGTTTATAATAAATTTTCTTAGAATTGTTTACACACAAACCTATTCATATTCAGAAGAATTCGGTACAGTTATCGAAGAGGATGACACAAATGCCGATAGTGAAAAGGAATTGTCTCTTGAACAAAAATTAGAATTAGTGATAACTAAAAAAATTTCAACAAACCAAAGTACAATACAGAAATTAGATATATCCAAAACCCTCCAATGAGAAATCGATTTATTTGAAGCTGAGGGATTTAGAGGAATATTTACACTTTCTCTCTCTTGCGATTTAAATAAATAAGATGTTCCTTTACTTTTTGCGATTATGTACAGTTACTCCCAAAATTGAGGGTACACCTACTTTTAAAATGGGAATCAATGTTAAGAATGAAAAAATTATATATTAAATGAGGGAAATAATTAAAACCTTTAAGCATAGATGCGTTTATTAGATCACAATTCATTATTTTGAATGATAAAATAAAATATTTGATAGATTAAACAGACATATAATAACTTATAAAGAAAATTAACAGAAATTAATAGCCACAAAATTGAGAGTACATGCATCTATTTTCCTGCATAAATCATGAATAATAAAGAGTTAATATTTAGTAGCATAACCTTTTGCTGATATGACAGCTTCCAATCGCCGAGGCATCGATTCCACAAGATGTCTAGTGGTCTCGGGAGCAATATTCAGCCATTCTCTTCTTGCAATACCGATTTCAATTGTTCCTTGCTTGTAATTTGATGTTTTTGCACAGCTCTTTCAAGGTGGGGCCATAGATTCTCGATAACATTTAAGTCGGGAAACTGTGGAGGTGTATTAAGTTGATTCCGACAATGGTAAAGCAGCCATTCTTTTACAACAAACGCAGTGTGCTTGGGGTCATTGTCTTGCTGGAATATGAAATTCGACCCCAGTCCCAATTTATCAGCACTTTCTTTCAAATTATTTTGCAGAATATTAAGAAAAAAGCCATCTTGTGCATGATTCCATCAATGAATACTAGCTTTCCCACCCCCAACGCAGCCATACACCCCCCCAAACCATCACCGTCCCACCTCCGTGCTTCACAGTAGGAGTTGTGTGTTTTGGGTGGTGTGAGGTATTTGGTTTACGTCACACCATTCGACGACCGTCACTGCCGAAGATGTTGAACTTACTCTCATCGCTGAAAATGACTTCGTTCCAAAACTGTTGAGGCTTTAAAATGTGTTCTTTAGTGAATTTCAGTCGCTTGACTCTATTCCTCTTACCAATTAAGGGCTTTTTTCGAGCTACTCTACCATTATAGCCAGCCTTTCTTAGGACTCTTCGTACCGTTTCTGCAGAAACCGATCGACCTAAGGTATTAGAGGTACTGGCTGCAATTTTAGGAGCACTAATTTTAGGATCAATCTTCACTTAATGTATAACTCTTCGCTCGGTTATAGAATTCATAATTTTCTTTCTCTCGCTCTTCCTTCGTTATTTGCCAGTATACCAGTCTTTTAAAATTTTTGCAGGATTTTTTGGATACAGTTAACACTTCGTCCAACTACTTTAGCAATATTCCGCTGGGATTTACCTTCATTTGACAGTTTATTAACAAATTTTCTCTCTTCGATCGTCGTTTCCTTCCGATTCTGCATTTTAATCAAGACATCAAATCACAAACATAAATTTGTTATCAGATAGCCTTTGAAAACCTTCCTTTATCATAGAACTATTGATAAAACTATTGATCTGTTTTAACATGTTTCTATTTAAAAAATTACTAGTAGTTTTGCATAGTGATTAAAGAAGTGTACCCTCCATTTTGTGACATTAAAATGGTGTAGTTTTTCTTTCAAACCTTCATATTTTTGTTTCAATCAATTTCCACATCTTACATTTAATGTTATTTGGAAGAGTAATGTATGCATTTTGAATGTACAAAAGTGCGTTAACATAGCGTATTAATTTCTACACCTGGTGATCCGATGGTGAATTCGGAATTAAGTGTACTCTCAATTTTGGGAGTATACTCTTATAATTTACATGTTACAAATAATTTTTTGGGATACTTACACTTTCAAATAAAACTGGCAAATAAAACAAAGAAAAACCCTGAGTTTTCTTTCTTTTTTTTCTAACGGTTCTACTACCGGCATTAAAACCGGTATTCCGGTATTAAGATCCAAAAAATACCGAATATCGGTAATGAACTTATGGTCCGATATTTCAATCCCTAATAAGAATTTATCAGATGTTTAAATAAAATAATAAAACATTTGCTTCATACAAGAATAAATTAATTTTTCTGTGTGTGTGTGGTTCTGTTTTAAATAAATATTTTTTTCCCTTCTCTTGAAAAAAATAAAAATTAGATATTATTGTGAGTTAATTTGTCTTCATGCATAAATTTCGGAATCCACGCATACATTTTGTCATGTAATATTTACTGAAAATTTCCCTTACAGCAGAACGTCGTTTATCCGAATCAATTGGGACCAGACATCGTTCGGATACGCGATTGTTCGGATAACCAAAAGCCAATTGCTATCCATGCAGTATAAGAAACCGGACACTATGCGAATATTGAAAATCATCCCATGCGGGAAACGTGCTTGAAGAAAAAAACAAAATAGGTGCAAAATGTCGCAATTTTACCTTTATTTTGGAAAATAATCACTTATTTTCGCTGTACCAATCGCTTTTTCGCTGCAAGGTCTCTGATTCTCTTGAGCAGCAGTAGTTGAGTAGGACAGCTCTGATTGTTGTTCGTACCACTCCATAGCTGTCTGTAACGCAGAAAACGCATTAGCATTTGATGGACCCTTGCTACTTCCGTTGTTGTTGTCCTCGTCTTCATCCGTTTCATCGTTGACAGGGACGGATTCTTCTTGAAGTCACAATCTAGTCATAATTTAGCACTTGAAATCCACAATCTTCTGCATCGCATGCCATCCAAGTGTTTCTACATCTTCATCGCATTCTTGAAATCCTCGGATTGATTGGACAAAGTCGGTATTCTTCTCCCCGTTGTCGTCATTGAAGTCTTTTTTGCCTTCTAAATCTGGCCACAGCTTATTCCATGCATTTTCATATACTGTATATGTAGTTGACAAAAAAAAATACTGGTCCGGATATTTGACGCTCCGGATAATAAACGTTCGGATAAACGACGTTCTACTGTATATACTGCCACTCCTAATATGTTTTGTATTTCCTGTTTGAACTCATTTATTATCTACATTGTATCGTTTTCTTACTTGAAATCTGGCAACTAAGTAGTAGAGTTTTAGTTTAATTATAAAAAATTCGCGGAATATGTGCGTTACGTTGTGTTAAGTTAATTTACATTATGTTTACGAAATAAGAAAGTATTTTACGTGTATTTCATCTCAAAGATGTACGTATTACAACTATTCTGTAAAACTTCTTCATGTAAATAGCCTCATTATCAACTCTGTCTTGTGAGTGTGAAATAAAACGTATTTGAAAACCAAAGAAGTGATCTGAGTCATAACAGTATATGTAATAATTATAGCTTCCACTTTCTTCAAGATTTCGCTCTGCTAGGTCAGCATTTTTCACAACATAGTATTTCATACTTTTACATCAATTTCTGTAATAAATCTCAGTCATCAGAGCAGATTTTTTTTGTTTTGTATTCCATGTTAAAAGTTTACGAATTTCAATATAAGAGCTCTAATTTTTTTAAATATCATGAAGTAAGTCTGTTTGTATTCTTTGTTTTCTTAAGCAAAAATAATTTCCATTTTTTAAATAAAAAAATTGAAGCAAAATTCAAAACTTCCGTATTATAGAAACAAAGGCTTATTTTTTTTATTTAGAAATAAAAATTGCATTTTAGGCATGATACACCATTTTTGTAATTATTACTGACAAATTGCATTAAAAGAGAATAATGATACGTCCTACCATTTATTAAAAAAAGATAAATTTAAAAAAATATGTTAATCCTCCATAGTATAAAATAATTTGATCGTGTCAGTCAAACATTATTACCTTAATTTACGCATAAAGAAAAATAAATAACGCCTTTGTTTACATACATAATGGCTATAATTCATCACGTTCCCGGATTCTATTACATCACATATGTGAAAAAGATCTTGAAGAAATAATTTTTACGCAATAAAATCTCCAAAATGTAAAATCAGGTCAGAATTTTTCTTGTTTTGAAAATTTTTTAAGCAAGTTATTTTATTAACACGGAGACATTAATAATTAATACATACTTATTCTTGGAGCTGTTATTCACATTCAGTTATGCACACGTAAGTTAACTCTTTAGTTACCGCTAAAAACCCAATTTTTTTTTTTTTATTCTGAAATGAAAACCATCCAGTTTCCTTAAAAGGGAAACAGGTTTTATTTACTTCCCCTTCTTCTTTATAAGCGTAACAACCTGTTACAGGTCTTGGCTGCCTCCACAGTTCGCTTCTTCCAATTCCAACGATACGCAGCAACTCTATTTACTTCCTCATTGTAGGTAATTTCTTCTTACAGAACAGGATATGTCATTGAATTGACGTTTACGTATCTTTCATAAAGGAAACGTCAAAGTATTTTTCTTGAATTTCTGACCAAACATTTTTTTCCCCAAGATATTTAGCGGTTAACTTAAATATTCTTATTTTTGTAACCAATCTTCTTAGAAATGAAGACGTGGATTGATAAAAGAGGTTGTTTTGTGTTTGATGTTTCTAAATGTGCTGTTTTATATATGTATACAAGAATTAATATAAATTAAAAACTGGAATTACAATAACAATAAAATGCCTTTAAATTTATACGTGGATGGATAATTTTTCTCGTTATGCACTAATTTTTTAAAAAAAAGGCTTTTCGACACGAAGTTTAATTAACACTCAATTTCAACGCAATTAGAGGAGTCATGAAATAACAAAAAAAAGCTCATCTTTTTATCAAATAATTTTAAAACTTGTACTTTAATTTAATTATATAAAACAAGCGAATTTCATCACGTCTCTTGCTTACACTAGTCTAGGATTGACCGCTTCATTATGTTATGCATTTAATGCTATATATAAAAATATCAATTATATTTCAGTGGTACTCAACCTTCAGGCCGTGGGGGCCTTTTTAAGTGGTCCGGTCATGATCCATTACTCTGAGAAATTCATTTATTTATGAAAATTTGGTGGGAAATTTTTTGTTAAGAAATCAAATTTTTCAATTTTGCTGTCGATGTTGTATGGGTGCGAATTGATTTTTTTCCCCTGATTAGTGGAGTAGCGACCATTTTATGAGTGGAACTAATTTTTAACTATCTTTCATATCTTGCAAGTGAAAAATATTTGAAAATAGGTTTTTTCAACTCTATTGGGAAGATGACCATTTTGTTGTCAAAAACAAGCATGGTTCAGTAATTTTTTGATTTGTCACTAAAGTATTGTACTTGAAAAATACCATCGAATATCTCTTTCAAGAGGTGATTGATTGAATATTAACGTCGCACTGTTCAGCTACACGAGGGCTTTTGGCGACGGACCACGTAATTTTGAACCGTGGTCAAGTGACGTGGACGACATCTGAGCTGGCACCCCCCTCTCCTAACTACCACACCAACGGGAGGACGTTTCAACAGATTAAGCTTGCATCGCTGCCCTACACGGCGGGTCTTTAGGGGTACTGGGATCGAACTCGTGACTAAGCAAGCCACGATCCGATACCTATACCACTCGGCTACCGCGACCCCTTCAAGAGGTGATAAATAGGCTTTAATGAATAATCTTTACAACAGCAAAAAAAGTGTTTTGTCTGTGGTAATGTGACAGCGGTAACAAAGGCTCCGTATGAAATTTGTTATGTTATTGGTAATTATATGAAACCATTTACTGATGCAGAAATTGTGAAAGAGTGATTCTTAAATGCTTTCAATTTAGAAAAATTTAGTGACAAAAATAAAAAATATAAAAAATAATAATTAAAAATTATTATTCAATTTATATAAAAATAGCTACTGCGTAATGAAAATACATTTAACTTTATTAATCAACTTATAGCTAGTAATTAAAGCTACTATTTTAGAAAATAGCTTGCGCGACGTAAAACTTAATGAATATTTTTTATAGAAAAGTTTCTTATTTTCATATGCTTATAATTTTTTAAAATTATTATTATATTTTAAACATTTTATACTTTTCAGAAGCCCCATTCCTTTATAAATAATGTGTAAAATATTCGAATATTTTTGAAGTTAATCTCCGCAACAGTGTTAAAAGTTCATAATAATTTGGCAACTCAGTATATGCTTCATTTTTTGGAACATGGCAAAAAGAATGTGTTCATATATTTCTTAACTAAATTTATTTTTGTTGCAGAGTCTTCTTGGACCTTTGATGCATTTTACTTTGCACTTGAATTTAAAGAGCGGTGATGTCGTTCACAACATCTATCAGGTAAATGTTGGGCGATTTTACAATGAAATATTTTCATATTTTAATGATAATCATTTTATATTATATACAGTGGTGGCCAAAATTGTGGACACTTTTTTAAATGGTTACGTTTTTTAAGCTTGTATGCTTATAGAAAATTTTACGTTGCACAAAATGCTAAGTATTTTATATCATTTTAAAGGGAATTTAATACAGAATTCAATACACAGAACAAAATTCAACTATTTGCAACGCAAAAAAGGTTATACTGTACTAACTGTCGATATATATTAGGTACTGAAAATATCAGTGAGTTATCAGAACTTAGTCATTTTGCCTTTATTCTTTATTGCAACTTCGCTTCGATGTTTCATAGAGATGAAAATAGTTTTAAGCTCTTCCTTAGTTAATACATGATGACAGGAAACAATTATATCTTCAATTAGTTCCTTTTTATTTTATGGGAACCTCATTCGGACAAGAATTTTCAAACGGTGCCGCAAGTTTTCGATAGGATTGTATTCTAGATAGATGAAAATTTTAGACGCTTTATTCTCTGGTAAGCTTGAAAAATTGTAACTTTATTTCCCTTTTTTTAGCACGGATGGACTTTATGGAACTATCACGTAACTTGTTTATCCCTTGGAATGAAACTCCTTCTTCAAAATGGAACCGCGTATCCCTTGAAAGATGGTAGCAATTTGTGGGACGTTCTCTCTAAATATAAAGTAGCATTTAGTTTGCTTCTGACAAGCGTGGTGGACAAATTAGAGAAGATGAAAGCCTATCCTGGTAAGAAAACAAAAAATACTACACAAATATTATTTCTTAATTCGAAATTAATTAATTTAAATATATATGATGTGGGATTTTTTGAGGTACAATTTTTTTCCCGACTCCATAATTAAGATTCGTTCAACCAATTAAGGGGAGTTGGAAACCTCTCTATATATACTGACAATGTTAAATTGGCTGTTCACGATGTACCTTTTCTCAAAATCTGTTACATATGTACATGCTTGAAATTTTTCATACAATTAAAGTACACCTTTCGCATTATACTGAAATGAACTTTTAGATATATAATTTTGAATCTTTTAATAATTTATGAAATATTTTATCAAACATTGCGAAATGTGACCCATTTTTCACATAAAAAATTTGTAAAAAATAAATATTTGAGTTTTTTACAAAAATCTCATTTTAGTATATACTAGCCATCATTATAAATGTAGGATTTTCCTTTTGAAACATTTTGTTAAAAGGTTGAGTCATATCCTTTTCAGAGGACCATTAATCTCAATGTTATTTATTACTGCATTCCGAAGCAGCGCCGTCTAGTGAGCTTTCGTAGCTCCGGCTTGAATAATTTTTCGGCAGAGGCCTACTAACCACCGCTTGTTCAACACGTCACGCCTTTGGCGCATTTCGCGCCCTGCGCGGTACCACCAGTCCTAACGTCCAAGAATGAGAAAGGTAGTTTATTTCCCCGTCTTCTAAAGGTATAACTCAACTTTCGATTAACCTAATTCCTGCATGTCTTTCTCTTTGTAAATATCCCCTTTTGTAAATATTTCCCTTTAACTTTATATAAATTCTTTTTTACTTAAATGAAGTATCTGTGTTTAAATGACTTTGATTCAATTAGTTCATCACTCACCCTTAAATACTTACCCCTAGACAATCCACCTCGCCAATATAAAATCCCGCCTTCTGAAGAGTCTGGTTTTTATTCGTAGATTTATTCGGACTCCCACAGAAATAATTGGGGGATCGCCTGGGATTTGATTTCGAAAATCTTCTCTAAATAATAAGTTGATGAACTCCTAACCTTCTTCTTCTTTGAAAAAAAATTTTTTTTTTGGTGCACGCCTAAATTACAAACGGACTGAATCGAAAATGCGCGGATTGCCTCTCATAATATACTAACATTTAGGTGAATAAAACGACTCCTGGAGTCACAACTTACAACTCAAGATCTTGCAACTTCACCGAAAACACGTTATTTTCTGATGCGTACAACTCTATTTCAAGATTATCAGTAAACACGTCGTCCAGTGAATCAGGTACTGTATCTTTGATTGTTCTTCAAAAAAAATAAAAGGGAATCTTCAGAAAAGGATACGTGAGCCACTGTTAATTTACTTATAAAAAAAATTTGTTGTAGTCGATTTCATGAAGTAATTTATATTTTTAAATATCATGTGTGTTTTTCTGAAATACTATTTTTCTATTTGTGTATAGAAATCGTATCAATTAAAATTTTCTACAAGTATATCTTTTAAAATATTAAGAAAGTCGTACGTAATATTCAAGTTTTTTATTTGTATCTCATTTAATAAGGAATTGAATTGCACTTCATGTGTGTATGAAAAGTTTCCATTTCTTTGGTTACGTCATCGACCTTGAACTAAGAGATTAATGTCTTCCATTCCTAAACATTTTGCCGTTTCGATGCAATCGTAATTTCGATGACTCATATAGTGTAACATTTCTCTTGCAGCAGTTTGGCAATTAATTAGTTTAGTTTTATGAGTATTCGAGAAATATATTTTGAAAGAAATATGCTATGGTTTTCAGAATTTATTGATTAAACATTATACATGATCTTATTTTTAATGGTGTATTTTATCATTCAATATATAAGTATTTTGAGTTCATTTTTGACAGAATTATTATGCTTTCTATTGAAACATGTGTTTATCCTTAGAATGTGCTGTAGAGATCCTAAAAAGATTTTATTTTTATTGGTGTAATAAAAAATATATATGAGATTTTTCTTAAGTGACTAACTTCTAATTGTTTGCTTTTTTCAGCAAAGAACTTTATATTCCTAAATTCTTTTTCATATCACAATAAATTTAATCACAGTTCCTACACAAGATTTATATTAATTTATTTTTTCTTTCGAATTCTTTTTGCATTTATTATAACGAAATGAGATAACTGATATATCAAATGGTTTAAAAAAATAAAAAAAAGGTTTTGTTTTTAGTTGAAATTAATAATTTGACTATTTTAAATTAAGCATTGCGTATTTTAGCTCGCACTGTTGTCTTTACACGTTACTGGTTTAAAATATTTCTAAATGAACAAATTTTTAATATGTATTTTGATGCAATATCATTTTAACTTGAGAATTTTTATAAATGCAAACGAGAATTGCCAATAGCAACATCATTGTTTTTGTTTGAACGCGTGACAATTTTGTTTATTCCTTTGGTTACTATCTAAATTTAAATTTAAATTTTAAAATGGCGTATCTTGGCAAAGGTCGACGCGAAGATTTATTTGTCTTAGCCACGGAATTAAATTTAAAATTCGATACATCTATGACCATCGCCACACTCAAAGATCTAATTATTGGTAGTGAAAATTATGACGAAGAACTGACCAAAAACATACATTCAACGATTGTTGAGAATCGCAAAGCCAGAGAAGAAAACTTACGCATTAAAGAGCAAAAAGAAAAATTACGCGTTGAAGAGCAAAAAGAAAAATTACGCATTGAAGAACAAAAAGAAAAATTACGCATTGAAGAACGAGAAGAAAAATTACGCTTCGAACAATTGAGGTTAGATGAGCAAAAACGCAAAGATGAATTTGAGTTGGAAAAGTTAAGAATCCAAACACAATCCAAGTTAGGCACTGCTACAGCCAAAGAAAGTGATACTCTCTAAATTTCTCGTCAAAGAAGTTTCAAAGTTTATACATTGTTTTGATTTGAAAGAAGACATCAGTCTCTTTATCTAAAATTATTTGAACGTCAAGCGCAGAGATTGAATATTGATCAAGAAAACTGGGTTTTTCTCATCTGTTAGGCTTGTTACCGACGGAAGTATCTCACATCATAGCGAGAGAGCCTGACGATAAAGCCAACTCTTACGAACACGTTAAAGATTTACTGCTGAAACGCTTTAAACTAACTCCAGAAAAGTTTCGACAACTATTTGTCACTCACCAAAAAGCACCTGAAAGAACATGGATTGATTTTTACCATGAGTTAAACACCTACTTCAACGGATGGATAGATGGATTGAATATAGATACTTTCCACAAGTTATCAGATCTAATCATAACAGATCAACTCAAACGAAAAACTCCTTTTGAATTTAAAGAATATTATCTTGATGAATGGGCAAATATGAACTCCCCTGTTCAATTAACAGAAAAACTAGAACAATTCGAGAAGACTTTAAAAGGACTCTGAAACAAAAATCTAGCAGTCCATTTGTGAAGAAACAAGAATACAAATTCACAGAAAAGAATCACAGGTATGAAGCACCGGGAAAATTCGAGTATAACAGAAAAGATAAGAAGTTTCCAGCGTCAACGAATTACAACAAACATTACGAAGCCCCTGTTACCAAGAACGAATCTGTTCAAAGATATCAAGACAGCGCACAGAAAGGGTATTACAACAAAAATTACGAGAAACACTCAAATCACAATTCTTCCAAGCATGCTCAGACGAACTATTCAAAATCGCAGAAATTCAAAGAACCTCCAAAAGAAACTTGCACACTCATCGTTAAGGAAGGTTTACGTACTAAAGAGATATTTATTGGAAAGGTGAAAATCACGGCGCTCATAGACAGTGGTAGTACCGTAAGTTTGCTTCGAGAAAACACGAGCAGAAGAATAATGGATCCAACAAAATTATCGAAGAACAAGATGCTTCTCACAGGTATTGGTGAAGCACAAGTGACAACTACCGGTTCCTTTGAACATGAGTTCAAAATAGATGATGAAAATTACTCGTTAACTTGGCATGTTGTACCGGCTGATAAATTAAAATTCGAAGCAGTTATTGGATCAGATCTTTTGGAACAAGCATCGATAAGTTTTACTAAAGAAGGAGTTAAATTCAACAAATATGAGAATCATGCACAGCTTATGCAAATATCTGCTGAAAATCTTCAAGAAGAACTAGACCTACGTCATGTTGAAAATCGTCAAATCAAGAAGGAACATGAAAAGTTAATTCAAGACTACAAGCCAGAAAAAACAGCATCTACCGACGTCACAATGAGAATTATTCTAAAAGACGAAGAACCAGTCTGTCAACCCCCTCGTCGACTAGCTTTCACAGAAAAACAAGAAGTAAACAAACAAATAGAAGAATTGCTCAACGAAGGCATTATACGTCCGAGTTCTTCGGAATATGCAAGTCCAATCGTAATGGTAAAAACGAAAGATGGATCTCCGAGAATTTGCATTGACTACAGAAAATTGAATCAGAAGCTTGTGAAAGATAAATTTCCGTTACCTCTCTCATCGAAGATGTTTTAGACACTTTGCAAGAAGCAAAGGAATATTCTACATTAGATTTGCGTAATGGTTTCTTTCACGTCGATGTTGACGAAGATTGCAAAAAGTATACATCCTTTATCGTCCCAGATGGACAATTTGAATTCAACAAAGTTCCTTTAGGACTAAGCACAAGTCCAGGAGTTTTCCAACACTACGTATCAAGTATATTTAGAGATCTTACTCGGAAAGGAATTGTAATCAGTTATTTAGATGATCTCGTCATTCCAGCGAAAAACGAACAGGAAGGTCTCGAAAAACTTAAAATTATTTTCGAAGTCGCAAAGAAATACGGATTACAAATTAAGTTCAAGAAGTGCCAATTCTTAAAAAAGAAAATTGAATTTCTAGGTCACATTGTAGAAAGCGGAACTATTAAACCATCTCCCACGAAGACACTAGCTGTCCGAAAATTTCCAGAACCAACAACAATAAAACAAGTACAAAGTTTTCTTGGTTTAACTGGATATTTCCGCAAGTACATCAAAGATTATTCAAAGATAGCTAAACCATTTAGCGATTTAACAATAAAAGAAAACCTCTTTGTTTTCGGGACTCAACAAAAAGAAGCATTTGAAAAATTGAAGAAAATCATGTCCAAAGGCCCAATCTTGCACCTTTACAAGTATGGAAGAAAAACAGAACTGCATACAGACGCATTTAAACAAGGGTACGGCGCAATTTTATTACAAGAAGCAGAAGATGGAAAGTTACATCCCGTTTACTACAAGTCGAAAAAGACAAATACAGCAGAAGAAAAGTATGACAGCTACGAATTAGAGGTACTAGCAATTATCAACGCATTAAAGAAGTTTTGTGTTTATCTCAGGCCCGTACAAAGTAACACAAGTTAATTCTAAGGATAGGTATGAAGTGGAAAAGGGGTTGGTCAGCACGAAGGACCGAACTCAACCACCACCTCAGCTGATTTGATGAAACATTTTTATGCTTAATTGAATTTTTTTTTATTTATTATTTCTAATTTTTCTCATATTATATCCCTCTTGAGAAATTAATAGATGTTCTACGGTAACACTCGTTTCCATTAATTATTTTATATTCACTTGTAACATTTATTATATTTTCGTATTATTCTTTATCTTTCTGTTGATGCGAAGGATTTTTTTTTATGGTTTAGTAGATTGCAGATCACAACATAGAATATTTTGTTTTTATATGCTTTATTTTAGGTCCGGAATTGTGAATATTAGGTATACATCTTTTCATCTGTAATATTTTATTTTATTATCTTTAAGAATCGTATTATTTGTCTTTATTGCATCCACATTCCAATAATCATCAAATTTATAGTTGTAACTAAAAATAGTTTGTATTTAAAGTACTTTAGCTCTCAACATTTTGTAAGAGGTGAGAGACCAGCTCTGTCAGTAGAGGGTGATTTTGTAGGATTTTCCTTTTGAAACATTTTGTTAAAAGGTTGAGTCATATCCTTTTCAGAGGACCATTAATCTCAATGTTATTTATTACTGCATTCCGAAGCAGCGCCGTCTAGTGAGCTTTCGTAGCTCCGGCTTGAATAATTTTTCGGCAGAGGCCTACTAACCACTGCTTGTTCAACACGTCACGTCTTTACACATTTTCGCGCCCAGCGCGGTACCACCAGTCCTAACGTCCAAGAATGAGAAAGGTAGTTTATTTCCCCGTCTTCTAAAGGTATAACTCAACTTTCGATTAACCTAATTCCTGCATGTCTTTCTCTTTGTAAATATCCCCTTTTGTAAATATTTCCCTTTAACTTTAAATAAATTCTTTTTTACTTAAATGAAGTATCTGTGTTTAAATGACTGATTCAATTAATTCATCACTCACCCTTAAATACTTACCCCTAGCCAACCCACCTCGCCAATATAAAATCCCGCCTTCTGAAGAGTCTGATTTTTATTCGAAGATTTATTCGGACTACCACATAAATACACTCTGTCGCAAAAAAATATATGCACCCAGAAGAAATCAAGCTACAATCACGAAACTCGGCAAGAATGTAGTCTGGTAAGAGATATGCAAATGATTAAAATTTCGAAGCCAATGAGACAAGGCTAAGTGTGTGCTATGCGCATATTAGTTGCGCAACTGGGAGAGATTAAAAGCATGAGTACGAGCGCCGTACGGCTATCCAAACGAATCTGATGACTTTGATAGACGATATTGAGACTTATAATGCCTCTAAGACGTAACCGGCGGCAGTACGAGCAGCTGACGGACTTTGATAGGGGCCATATAATAGGCCTCAGAGAAGCGGGTTGGTCGAATAGACGTATCGGCCGCCACCTCGGTCGGAGCGATATGGTAGTTTCTCGGTGTTGGCAACAGTGGATCACAGAAGGTAGAGTGTACCGTCGCGGAGGGTCAGGACGTCCCAGGAACACAAATGATCGCGAGGATCGTGCAATCAGAAGAGTGGCCACTTCGGCACCAACAACGTCGCTAGCATCGATTCAACGCCACTTACCTCCTTCCAGACATCCAGTGCCATCAAGAGAAACCATAAAGAGACGACTGACCGAAGTTGGCTTGAGGAGTCGACGTCCGCTATGACGCTTACCACTGACCCCACATCATAGGCAGTGTCGACTGGATTTTTGCCGACCTCGGGCAACTTGGAGTGTGACAGACTGGAGACGTGTCATCTTCAGTGATGAATCCCGATTCAGTCTCAGTGCTGATGACCACCGCACACGTGTCTGGAGGCGCACCGGCCAGCGGTCCGATCCGGCATTTATTGTCGAGCGGCATACAGCAATTTCACAAGGTGTGACAGTGTGGGGAGCAATTTCTTGGGACACACGATCATCTTTAGTGGTTCTTCAAGGCACTTTGACAGCTCGCAGATACGTGGACGATATTTTAACGCCGATTGTGCTACCCATGCTATCAAGTCGCCCAGGTGCCATTTATCAACAGGATAATGCTCGTCCACATACTGCGCGACTCTCCCAACAATGTCTTCAAGGATATGACGTCCTAACATGGCCTGCCAGGTCACAGATCTTTCGCCAATAGAGCATGTCTGGACGCGCTGAGAAGGCAACTGCAGCCGTCCCGAGATACAGGAGAATTAACTGTGCAGATGCAAAGACTATGGCAGGATCTTCCACAGGGTGTCATAAGTGATCTAATTGAATCGATGCCACGCCGAATTTCGGCTTGTATAGCTGCCAGAGGTGGCTTTACTACTTACTGATTTTTAACCTTTTGCAAGCTGTAACCGCTTAATAAAATGATATTTTGTTCTGAATTTTTAATCATTTGTTTATTTTCATATACACTACATGCATACCAAATTTCGTGAATGTAGCTCAATTTCTTCTGGGTGCATATATTTTTTGCGACAGAGTGTATATCATGAAAAATTTACATACCTGTGAACAGTAGTTTCTCAGAAAAGGTACATCGAGCAACAAAATTTACATTTTGAGATAAATTGATTTTAATGTATACAGTGAGGCTTCTAATTGGCTAGGAAATAAAAAATAAGAGCCTCAATTTACAATAAAAGATACATGTTTTGGTTTATATCAGACGTTCAATTTTTAGGAAAAACCGAAGTACTTTGTATACATCTTTCGCCATTCAAATAGGCATGGCCAAGTTTCAACGACTATTTAAAAATAGTTGTTTTAAGGGTTTCTAATTACCCTAGAGGTCAAAGAAAGTTTTTTTAGAAAGGTTAAAATCTCTAAACAATTTGAAAATGTACAAATCTCAAATTGTCAAAAAAATAACATTTTAGCTTTCCAACATTTCTTAATCATCAACACCAGCATGCTATATAACCAAGTTAAAATATTTCTTTCTGAACATTAACAAACATAAGCCCTATTCTAGAGAAGACCCAAAATTATATAGATCTTATACATATTCTCTAATGCAGTGTTCCGCATCCCCCGCTCCGCCCGCGGACCGGTACCGGTTCGTGGATCAAATACTACCGGTCCACCCAAGAAACATTAAATTATTTCTCTTTTATTTACTGTGGTATATTTTTCTTAGATTTGGACTAATTTTTATGAAAATCACTTAATATTCCTTGTTAAATCACTTAATATTCCTTTTTTGGTGTAGCTATATTTTATTCAGAAGTCACGATTAAATACAATTAAATTAAAACTATTGAATCAAAACAGTCTAAAATATAAACAATCAACATCCTCCCCCTCAGCGGGCCGCGGTAAAATTAACAAACGTTGACCGGTTCGCGGCAATAAAAAGGTTGCGAAGTACTGCTCTAATGTGTTCATTACCACCTAATATGAGTTGAAATTTTAAATGGTACAGCAGAGTTACGAAAACTCGGCACTCGAAAACCAGGCATTCAGGATAACTCGGCCACACACTTGCAGGTCGAAAAAGTCCTTCCAGCAGACCTATATGTGCAGAAACCGCTGAAAGTGAAGTCGAACAGTGGTTTCAGAGCGATACCGAGCAGCAGCGCACACAAGGGGTGCTGGGGGGTCTGGAACCCCCCAAAGCCGTTGATTTTTTCCGATTGATTATAATTCTAAGTATATAGTACGTAAAATTTAATTAAGTATTTGTTATTTATGATTAATTTTATTAATTAATGCTAATTATTCATTCAATAATTAGTTTTTTACTGTGTTTTGTTCCCGAAAATCGACAAAATCAAAAGGAGCATGATACAAGAATGGTGAACTTTTGACCCGGACCCCCTTGAAAAATTCCTGTGTGCGCTACTAATACCAAGCAAGATATATTGTTTACGATGTTTAAATTATTGTTTCTGTCTCAGATACTGAAAAAATGCCGGAAAAGATGAAGACGTTGACACTGATGACACCATACATATTCCTAAAATATGTCATAGTGAGGGTCTAAAAGCTGTCTAAAACATTCTTCAGTACAGTAGAACGTCGTTTATCCGAATCAATCGGGACCAGACATCGTTCGGATACGCGATTGTTCGGATAACCGAAAGCCGAATGCGATTCATGTAGTATATGAACCTGACACTATACGAATATTGAAAATCATCACACGCTGAAAACGTACTTGGAAGAAAAAGCAAAATGGGTGCAAAATGTCGCAATTTTACTTTTATTTTGGAAAATAATCACTTATTTTTCCTTGTACGATTGTACACTTTCGTTTTTTTGCTGCAAGGTCTCTGATTCTCTTGAGAAGTAGTAGTTGAGAAGAACAGCACTTTGACTGTTGTTCGTACCACTCCATAGCTGTCTCTAACGCAGAAATCGCGTCAGCATTTGATGGACCCTTGCTACTTTCGTTGTTGTTGTCGTCTTCATCCATTTCATCATCGACAGCGGCGGATTCTTGTACGGAAGTCATCATTTCGCATTTGAAATCCACAGTCTTTCTGCAGCGCATGCCGTTCAGTTTTCTACATCTTCATCGTATTCTTGAAATACTGATTTATAGTTCTTTAACCAACCAGTGCTAGCTTTAAAATCAGCCAAACCCCCTAATTTCTCGTTAAGTTCCCTAACGTTTTCGCGTAACAGAGAGCCCGATATCGGTCTCCGTTTGCTCCTCCTTTGTGAAAACTACAAGTCGAGTGCACGATCAAGAAGAACATCGTTTGCTTTCCTCGTGGTTTTCCTTTTCTTCGAGCCATCTTCTGTGTCAAGTTTTGACGCAAAATTTAAAATAATTTCTGGGCCTTTTTTATGTCAGAAATTGTTGACTTTCCAACATTATAATACCGCGCTAGAGAAGCTCGACTTTCTCCCATCTCGAGACGGTTCAATATTTCAAGTTTTGTCTCAATGTTCAAGACGTTGCGCTTCCGGTTTGAATTCGAAGCCATGGCAGTTCACAACTCAGCGAAAAGACATGTATACACCACCTCACTTGGAAACAAACTATCCTAATATTCTGCTCAGATGCTTACGAAATCATCCAAATGAAATTCCCCAAATATCCCTGGGGGATTTTACCGCCACTTTTGGTCTCACGCGAAACTACTTTGGAGCATTGCACTGTTCGAAAACGTATTCATATACAGTACATGTAGTTGACAAAAAAAACTTGTCCGGTCATTTGACGCTTCGGATAACAAACGTTTGGATAAACGACGTTCTACTGTGTTTTGAAGTACAAAGTGCGTTGGTAATGGACTAACCGTTTCTAAGTGGTCTTCGTGATGAAGCAGCAAGACGTAGAGTGCAGTACGGAAGACAACAGGGCACTACGCATTTCTTTAAAGAATAGTAGCCACTTTTTGCTTAGTTGGCTACTTAATTTTCTTAAAAAACAGCTTTATGTCTTCATAGTGTATTTTTCGGGGGGGGGTCTGGTCAGGTAAATTACTGTAAACTATGTATTCATTAATTTTCATTTTCACGTAGTGAATGGTGTATGCCTACTTGCGTACTTTTCCTTTGCTTAAGGGTACTTTGAGAACTCTTATTTTCTATTGTACTCTCAAACAACTAGTACATACAAGGACATTACAATATTTTCTGAGGAAACACACTCATAATTATTCTTTATTAATCTCATTCTCAATAACTCAGCAATTTCGCGAACTCGCTCACCCTTCGATTCACATGAGAGAGAGGGCCAGTTTTCAGGACTCTAATGTATTACATAAAATTATTCCAATTTAATGTATGGACATATACTATTTGACATTTTTCAGATCCATCCAATAGAAACTTTGAGCATTTGAAGGCATTAACTATCGGAGGCAGTCCTGTGAAAATTGCCAATTACAAGTATATTCAGAATATTGTCAGTGATAACGTATTAATCACAAACTTGTACGGTAAGTGGAATTTTCTAACTCTTGAAATTGTAGCGGCATAATACGAAAGAAAACATTATTTCTTAAGTCATTCATTACATTTGGGAAGTCAAGCTTATTTTTATTAATATAGCTCTATTTAGAAACAGCTTTATTCTAATACATCCAGTCTACTTCTAGCGAGCGCACGTTCAATTCCATGTTTGATGTAAATAGATTTAAAGTAAACTGAACTGCATCTTTCACTTTTATAAATAAATGTCGCAGGAAAATGATGAAATTAAGAATCTCATCAATCCATAAGGGACTTGACGGTAGATATTAAAATAACGACTCTTCAAGGTGATTTCCCTGATAAAAGTAAGGGATTTGAACAAATCCCTGAGCTGTTTCAGTGAAATGAAGAAATATTGTCAAGATTTTAAAAGTGTTTAGTTAACAAAAATATGGGGCATTATTAAACGTAGAAGTAATACAACAATAGTCAATGAAATACAAATTATTTATTCGAGACTAATTAACAAATAATTAGAAAATTAAGGTGCCATTTTTTGACGAATAGCATTTTTCCTCTCGGTTGTTTACGCACTAAAATATCAATCCCTATGTTAATCCTATGGTGCCATTTTTTTTTTAAGATATGGGGTTGATATTTAAGGGATCGATAGTACTACCTGTATGGTTAGGAAGTACAAGGAGTCGACCCCCCAGGTGTCTCCCCCCCACTGTACAGCATTTGGGCAATGCAAATCCTGACTTGTCCATTTCATGATTTCACTGAAACAGTTCAGGGATTTGATAAAATCACTTACTTTCATCAGGGAAATGACCTTAAAGAGACGTCATTTTAACATCTACTGTCAAGTGATCCTCTCCCTTAGGGATTGGATGAAATTCCTAATTTTGCCATTTCCCTGCAACATATACAAAAAAAAAAAAAAAAAAAAATTGGCGCTCTAAAGAAAAAAGATTAATGCAGAGATAAATTGAGTGAAAGCTTTGTGAGCAAGTAATATTATTTCTATTTCATTGATAAAAAGTTATCTAAAGTCAAAGGTACAAGAACATGCTCGAAAGAGTAAAACACCATAAGTGACTCCTTGTTTTTATGATATACAGGGTGTCCCAAAAATGGCTCGAGAACTTGCGATACCCCCCCCCCGGCTGGAGGTATCATCTGTTACTCATGCACGCGACCTAAGTCTGTAGGGATAAAAAATTGACCTCTCAAACCTTCCACAATAAATTTACTTTATTATTATCTCAATTTATATTAAGCAATGCAACACAAGTCTTAGAGGCTAATGATCAGGAGTGATATGACATAACTTACAATTCTTATCAAATAGCGCATTAAATCCTACTCACTATCTTTATGATAAATTGACCACCGAATCTATATCTATAGCTGATTCTTTAACTCAATAGAGTCCGCTCTATCAGTAAAGTTTCATGTTATATCGCTTACCAATATTCCACGGCGAACAGCTACCAATCTTTCTATCTTCTGTATAATACTGTAATCCAACTTGATTCGGCAACTAGACAACCTTCTGGTTTCGAACCTATTTCTATATGGTTCTTATACTTCCTAAGACTTTCTAAGACCTCCTCGGACTTCTAAGACTCCCCTAAGACTCTTCTAGCCCTTTTTTCGCGAATGCAAAAAAAGCTTCAATGTATATAATCATTCTTAATCTGCATATCGCGTTTTCTTCTTGAGTTGGTTGGAAAGAAATGTCATTCTGGCCCCAAAGATTCCCCAGGAGGATTTTAGTGAAAGGCGTCATAAAGCCCCGTCACAAACTATGAACAGCTTGATTCTTCATTGAAAGTACATAAAATATGCCTCAAAAACTCTTCCTGTACGTTTCAAATGTAAGCGAGAAAAATACGGTAAATGACGGCGAAAGAATCATGATTTCAAGTGAACTTGGTTCTATTGCCACCACCACACACTCCAAGTCTTATACTGTTGGATTTTTTCCTCTGAGGTAGTATCAAGGATTTGATGTCTTCTGAAGTAATAACTACCCAAACGGACTTACTTGCTCGACTGCTTGCTGTTTGTTCTTCAGTTGACACTACGCTAGGGAGGACGATTTGATATTGATTAGTCGAAGAATCGATTTCTTGGCCAAAATAATCGATCTGTAGCATTGAATCGATATTTAATCCTAGAAAATCGAAATTCGATTTTTTTCTGTTTTGATAAAAACCATAAAATTATTTATAATTAGTTGAATGTATTATCTTTAAAGCCCGGAATATTACGGTGTTGGCGGTTAAAGGGTTAATTTACTGGCAGAACAAAAAAAACTATACTAACCATCAAATTCACTCAATAGCCATGATGTATATGAGTATCGTTAGATCATCTGTTCCTTGTGAGCGCCTTTTTTCGATTGCAGGCAACATCGCAAGTGATGAGCGGAACCGCTTGGATCCCAGTAGACTTGACAGACTAATGTTTTTAAGAAGCTTAGATATTAAACATTTGGAACTATAAGCTATATTATCTATTTTCGAAACTTTTAGTGTAACAAATACATTTAGTAAATAAATGTCTTCTTTTATACCTGATGCTTTGATATAGTAATAAAAATAATTGTAATTGTCGAATTCCCTGAACAAAAAACTGACTGAACTAACTGATTTTACTGATAAGAGATCGTTTAGTATGGCATCTTTCTTGTTTTTCATAAAAGGGATTTATATTTACATTGTAAATCCAGATTTGAAAAAAAAAAATCGATCTTTTAGACTTCGGTTTTTTTTTTTTTTTTTTTTTTTTGTGAATCGATACATCAGGTTGAGATTCGAATCGATTTAAAAATCGATCTTTTTCGGAAAGAATCAGTAGCAATATACATATAAAAATAATATCTATACATATAGAATTATCTAAAAATAAGTAATTGGATACTTGTGATAAAAGATATGAACAAATCTTATCCATGTTCAATAGTTGATAGAGCATTCACCTGAGTTAATTACAACCTTAACCCTCCGGGGTATGCTTTTTCCAAGTGTTTGGATGTTAAAAAGTGATATTTTCTTCCACTCAGCTTGGAGAAGGCATGCAAGTTCTTTCACAAGTTTCGGATTGTTGTTGCCCTTCAACTCGTCACGGAGGTTTTCTATACGATTCAAGGGTCAGTCCAGTCAGTTCATCCCATTGTCATTGTACCAATTCATCGTAGACTTCTCAACATGACATGTGGCGTTGTCAACCTGAAAGTAACAATGATCCTACCCGTAAAATTGTCACAGCGCATAGGAATTATACTGTTATATAGAATAATAGAGTAGGAGTCAGCGTTGAGCTTACTATTGATGCGACTCTCCTATTATCTACTAATAAGTTCATTTAAGTTAACTATCATAGTACCCAGATTAGCCTAGTAAACTTCTATATATATATATATATATATATATATATATATATATATATATAATCCGCATCATAAAATAAGTTAATCTAGTCTAATTAGAATCAAGATAACACTATACTCATTTAATCAATCTCCATTAAGTAAATTAAATATTTTAGTTTATTAGTTACGAGTTAAACTTTACAATAATACAAAGATAAAGAATTAAGAAATAACATTGCACTTATCTGAAATTGAGGCAGAGGGAATGTAGCGGGCTTGGTCTTCACCGAATTCAGAGTAGTTACATTTGAACTTCAATTAAGAAACAAGGGGGTCTGTTGAAAATTGTCACGCACCACTTTTTAAAGCTGGCCTGTTCACCTCAAATAACCCTGCGCTGCACTCTTTGTTAGGGCCTCCGAGTAGCCGAACCCTAGAGCGCACAGTTACAGTTTTAAATAAATTTATGAGTCTAACGTGATCGGGAACCGCGCCCCAGTCCGAAGAGTTTTAACAACATCCTCTTAAAAGGGGAGAATATAGAAATTACGAAAAGGACGGGGGCATTCACCATGCCAGCCTCCTATCACTATGAAATGGGATCAGAGGTCTCATTCCCCACCACGAGAAATATCTCCAGACCATAATTCTACCTTCCTCAAACTTCACTGTAAGGACAATGCATTTTTAAAATGCGTTCTCCAGACATACGCCACGTTTTGACTCTGCCATCCAACTGGTAAAGATTGAACCTTTATTCATCACTCCAAAGAACCTGTTTCTGCCATCCAACTGGTAAAGATTGAACCTTTATTCATCACTCCAAAGAACCTGTTTCCACTCCTCTACGGCCCAACTTCATAAGTGACTTGCACCACCTCAATCCAAGCAGTACGGTTGGAAATTGTAATGTAAGACTTATAGCCGACAGCACAATCATGGGAACCAAGAAAATGTGCTTCCTTGCGGATAGTATTTTTTGAAATAACAATTCTGGATGACCGCTGGAACTCGTGGAGTACGAAGGCCATCAGTTTGGTGCGTTTGTTCCATATTTCTTTGGACAGAGCTCGTCTGCCTTTATGTCTTAGTTTCGTGGATCTGCTGGGTTGAAGCCCATTCTGACAATCCCCAATTACCTTCCACTTTTTAAACAATAAAATCAATGTCGATTTTGGAATGTTTGCCTCACTAAATGCGCCCCATAATTATCGGTCACTTTCATAATATCCGATAAGTCTACGCCCTTTCCGAAGTTAGACAGCTCTGAATTTCATTGCATCTTGCATGCAACTAATACCAGCGTTTCTCAAACTGTGGGGGCGTGACAAATCTACGAGGGCAGCGCGAGCCCATCGAAAATAAAAGATTTAAAAAATTACAAATTTACAGAAAGGAAGCAAAACAAAATACAAAATATTATAGGAAAATGACTACAACCTTCGGATGATATAAAGGATTTATTAAACAATGAATCATGAAATCGTTAATGATATTTAAAACACCAAAGGAGAAAGTCTTTCTCCTACTTCTAATGTTTAGCGTCTCTAGGCGTCTATTTGAATGATTTCCCGTACAATGCCTTTTCGGTCCAGTGCCGTCGTCTCAAAAGCGCCCTAGAGCGCTTCTTGATCACGAATTTATAAATTTTCCCTAAGCCAAAAGGCTTAGGGTCTAAATTTAGCTTTTTATCATTGGGAACTTAAAATTAATTTTAATTTAAACTTCATATTTATTTAAACTTTCTACTTAAAATTTAAAACTCTCACCGTAAAAAGTAAAACCTAGCTCCGCGCCGAGAGTAGAGGATTTAATGTTCTTCTGAAGCGATGTTTACCGCGGTCGGAATTCAATTCTGCGGTTGTTTTCGCTTCTGCTTTCCTTTCTGGCCACCAGATGGAGGCACGGTACTATCTATCTAGAAACTTAAAATTTGTTTCACATCCAGCAATCATAAATTAAATCGTCCTTCGGAACGATCGTCATATTTTTGAGAATTGGATACTCCTTGTTTCCTATTATCATTTATCACCATGTTTTATCACTTATATGACTTCATTGCGTTATATAAATTCTTATACCGCGACTTATATACTCTTGTTTTTTAGTCCCCCTCCCTCATTTTTACAGGCAATGTGCAAGTTGGTTCATTTAAATTTTTATTCAAAATTTTTTCTCCCCCCTCTTTATTCTATGGGAGCTTGGAATTTTATTTAATTCCAAGATCTCCTTGTTCCGGGTTGTTTATTTTCGGATCGACCCAATCCATCTCCACGCCCACTTTTCTGCATTCGAACGGCTATGGCCAATCAAATTGCAGCAAGCTGGGACTTTCTTTCGGACTTCGTCCGCCACTGTTTTTTAGCAGACCTGGTCTGCCCATTTATTTATATCTGAAAATTTGTTCTTCTCACCTTATGTCACCCCATTAATTCGGCTCTAAACTTATCAATTCTGATGAGGAGGTACGTCCCCTTTCAGGGACAGGAACTCCGTAAGTTACATGCCACTTGCCTTGTCGGGCACTAGTGGTGGAGTGTGACGTCAGTGGGGATTGCTCCACTCGAGGAAACGGGGAGAGGGAGATGCGACCGCGCAAATATCGAACCCTACATGTATTCTGACATAATTAAAATAAAAAACACATTTACACTGATATAATATACTTTTAAATGGGATTAAATACACATTAACACCGATGTAATATACTTTTAAATGGGATTAAATACACATTAACACTGATATAATGTACTTATACTCAATGTATTTGATAATTAATTTTACAATACGAAGTTAAGAACAAGATAAATAATTACTAGTGACTCCCCTGGATTTCTTATATACAAAATTGCATACAAAATTTAGTACTTATCTAGACGTATTGTAGCTTTAGCGTCGAAGCACATTATTATTGAATTTAATACATCATTATTGTATGGAGAGCACGACAAAAATTATGATCAAAAATTGGGTCGCAAATATTGAAAGTTTGAGAACCACTGAACTAATGTCAATGCTGTTTCATGCGATATTTGAGTACAAAAGACCTGACACAGATCAGAACTCTAGATGTCCTCATGTGCATGGATGCTCAAATTTTTATTGGTATTTGCAACATTAGGTGTTAAATAGAAGCACACCAAAATCTGGGAATTATTTTAAAAAATAAGGTTTATGAAGGAGGCAAACGCTTCGACTAAAAATATTTAATGTTTCTATTTCAAATGCTTTTTATATTGAGGAAAAACCTGATTTTTTTTAGTGAACTCTGTTTTTAAGGGAAAGACAAAGAAGTTTCTTTTAATGTGTTTTCATCTATTTTTAAATTCCTACTATTAACTCACACTTTCTATATATTTATCTTGGTGGAATTTTCAATCCTTAATAAAATACATTTTAAAGCGCTCCATTGAGCTGAAATTTTATATACACGATTATTTTGGATGACAATACAGTCATTTAATAATAACTAATAAAAATTCATTGATTAAAACTAATTATTCAAAGAATTACAAATACAGCCACGATGGCATCATTTTTAGCGACTTGGGTCAAAACTTTAAAATATTTTTTTCTCACGCTTTAAAGCATTCAGTTGAACTGAAATTTTATATACACGATTTTTTTGGATGACAGTACGATACTTTAATGATATTGAATAAAAATTAATTACCACTTAATGTTGTGATTCTGTCATATGTATATACATATTTATATTAATTGTAACTTATTAAAAAAAGTAGCTAAAATAAAAAATTTGCTTTGCTGATCTAAGTAGGAATTAACTTAATTTTTTTATATATTACTTGTGTGTGTTTTCATAGGAGCCACGGAAGGTTTTGGACATTTTACTGGATGTGATTATAACTCGCCTGTCTACGCTCCAGAAGTTCAAGTGCCATCACTGGGAATGAAAGTTCAATGCTTTGATTCAAAAGGTTGAACCTTTTAGAATACAATTCTCTGTAAAATGAAAGGCATTCAAACACTTATGGAAATTTCCGGTCTGAAGTTATCATTTGCAAACTTCCTACAGTTTGTGCTTTTAAAACATTAAAATGTGAGATAGGAATATCTAAAATTTATATGTAAAAAATAATAATGCAGATTGTTTTTAATTAATCAATCATCGCAGCGCGTTCACATGAACTCCAACAGACTGTTGAAACGCAGAAATAATCTCAGTTTGAAGAGTTCAAACAATAGTTCATTAAATACGGCTCGATTGAAAGTGTAATAACTTTATTTAAAAAATAAAAGTTCGAACACATTAAAAATTTTCTGACTTCCTATATTATTCCATTGGAATTTAGAAACATTTTGTATCACCTTGACCTTTTACAACCTGTTTCGAATACACAAGACTTCATAATAACTTTGTTTGGCACAGGAAGGGAGATAATCCTCGTTCGCTTCCCTCCCGATTTCTGGATGCATGTAAACACAGGTGGCTCAAAACTCGATACCAATAGTTATTTTGGAGCTGGCATTCATTCAGAGCATTTCTCCTACTACCTGCCAGTGGGAAATGCAAAATCAGCGTTTGACGGAGAAGTTGAAGCAATTAGAGTCACAACTACAACATTTCAATGCCCATCCATCTCTCTTCGAATGGGCTGTTATTTTCCTTGACTCTCAGGCAGCAATCTTTGCAATTGAAAACTGCCGTCAAGCTCTCCTTTCTGCTTCTACGCAGCAATGCAGACCTCTTCTTTGGAGTTAAAGAGAAAAGAGTAAAACGGGGGTTCTACCGTGTATCTTACCCCAATGGAGTATCCCTGTCTATCAGGCTACAGATAAGTTTGTCAAAAAAGGGTAAAGGAAGATTAGAACTGGACACCTTCTGATCCGAAAACGAGTTTCTTAGCCATCATGCCAAAACGATCGTCATAGTATGGAGGCCATTACTGGTTTATATAGATATCACACCGCCACACTACTCCTCTGCCAGTGATTCGGCGAATAGGCGAACGAACGATACTATATTTATGGCGAGCATGTGAGCAGTTGCGTCGCTTTTCAGTGCGACAGCTTTGCGGGTTGCATTAGAGTGGATAGAGGGCGCCACGAATGCTGCGCTTCTTTTGCATGGCCAAGGTCATTATTAAGGAAATGATTTTATTTACGTATGATATCAAAGGTAAATGAATCTTGGTAAACAGATATAATGCATACATAGAGAGTAGATATCAACAGCTGACTAATTATGAAAATAAAAAATAAAATTGATTTAAACTAATATTGATTTAAAAGTCAATTTTATTTTTTATAATTAGCCAGCCATTGATGTCTGCTCTCTATGTATACATTATAGGAAATGAAGGAATGCTCTATGTATACATTATAGGAATTATCACCAATGAAGGAAGATTAGAACTGGGCACCTTCCGATCCAAAATCGAGTATCTTAGCCACCATGCCAAAACGATCATTATAGCATGGAGGTTATTACTGGTTTATATAGACATCACACCACCACAAGGGCTTATTGTACAATAGACCCATTCAGAGGGTTTGTTAAAAATCTGTTGTTGTTGTGTCCAATCCTTCAGGATCTAGCGGCAGCTAGATCAGATCCATGAGACCATTAACCCTAGCAAAGTCCAGCACCAGAAGTGGACTCGCATGGACGTCTTCCAAAGCTATCCCCAAACAATCGAGAATATATTCAGGGGAAGCCTGCAATAGATGACACTTGGAACAAGTCTGGAAAACCTTACGGCCAGATTGGAAGGTCATGCCTTTCAAATGCCCACTGAGCAATCTGGACACAGCCATTTGATCATTTATGTTTCCGTCAAATTCCAAAGCACCCCCAGGGCTTTTCCTACTAATCCCGGAATGGTCGGGAGGGGCTATCCAGACTTGCTTGTCCTTGATTTTCAATGAAGAGTAAATATCTCGATATGTGAGTGCATAATCAGTGGTCGCAATCTCAGAGCAGCCGCTTTTGGCCAAGAAATCCGCGACTTCATTTCCAGGAACGTTAACACGGGAAGGGATCCCCTGAAAGTGGACGTCTCTATATTTTGCTATGGTTTTGAGTTTATTGAGTATTCGAATGCTCACGAGGTAAAAATCTGTTTCCTCATTAATCTAATTGACTCTGAGAAATCTACATACATTCACACTGAAAGAGAGAACCAGAGGAAAACCTTGGAATACAACGATCCTTGATCTCCCAGACTATTTCAGATGTCGCTGTTTTTCGTATGACAACTATGCATCACAGTCTCTGTACGCATATTTGACATTTGTATCCACTCAAGGTAGTCAACAACTCTATGGTGAGGTGACCTGGGGATGACTGCGCACTATCTGCCTCTCTGTCCAGTTTTGAAGGAAGCTTCCATTTATTACCAGTACTGGGAGGCGTGAGAATTTTTATTTAATTAATTCCTTGATTCGCGTTTGTTCTTCTGCCCCCTATTCGCTGTTCCTGTTCTTATTATTTCATTGTTAATTTATCTGTCTTCTTTTGTGTATGTGTGTGTCTTTTTGGCGATAGAACTGTGTTCATCACTCGCCCTCTGCATTAGAAAAAAAATCGTAATTCAAAACAATATATATATATATATATATATATATATATATATATATATATATATATATATATATATATCATTAAGAGAAAAATTCATCTTGAAAAAAATTTGTACATAAAAATTTAATTTTGAAATCATTTAAAGTAAACATATTTGTTCTCGTAGAGTTTGCTTATAAATGGTGATATAAATTTGTTTGAATTTTATTGGGCAAAACAAAATTTTTTGTATTAAATGCTATTTTATTTGATAGCTTAATACACAGTCCAGTCACATTAATGTGACCACCACGTACTTTCGACTTTGACGTTAAATAACCAATCACAGAAGGATGCTGGCATCGCAGTGCTATTGAACGTATATAAAGAGTGTGTGAGGCCTTCGGAAAACACTACAATCGTTGGCGTAATGCAAACATGTAAAGAGTTATCCGAAGTCCAAAACGGCATAATTTTTGACTTTCGGGAAAAGGTTGGAAGCATTTCCGAAACGGCTAAGTTTGTGGACTGTTCGTGAGCCACCGTGGTTAAAGTATACCATGCATGGCAAAATGGGACCGTCCAAAATCAGTGACGTGGCAAATGTGGTGTACCACGGGCCATAGGTGATAGAGGTGACTGATGGCTGCAGAGGTGAGTTCGGGAGAATAGATGTGCTACCGTTAAGCAACATACCACCCAGATGAACCAAGGGGCTACCAACAGTGTCTTCCAAACTACTGTTCAGCGATCGTTGTTGCGTCTGGTTCTCCGAAGCAGGCGCCTGGTTCATGCACCTATGCTGATTGCTGTTCATCAGCAACGAAAACTGGAATTTTCATACAGGTACCGCAACTGGGCATCCAATGAGAGGTGACAGGTAGAGTTTTCTGATTAATCACGCTTTATACTCCATCGGATGGATGGTTGGTGGCAAATACGGCATGAAACGTCTAAAAGCAAACACCCTGCAACAATTGCTGGCAAGGTTCAGGCTGGAGGCGGAAGCATTATGTTCTGGGGAATGTTTTCCTTAAATTTTCTGTGTTTATTCATCATTGTGGAAAGCACGATGGATCAATAGAAGTACGCATCTGTCCTTTCAGACCATGTCTACCCCTTTATGCGCATTGTTTTTCCTCAGGATGGTGGCATCTACCAGCAGGACATTGCGGAGTGTCATACAACTGACAGCGTACGTGCGTGGTTCAAAGAGCACCAGGATCAGTTTATCGTTCTTCCGTGTCCAGAAAACTCACCTGACTTAAGCCCAATCAATAATCTATGGAACCCTCTCGATCGGGTTGTTCGCGTCATGGATCCTCACGCGCGTAATCTAGTGCAGCAATAGAGTCGGCATGGCTCAACATCCTAGTGAACACCTTGAGGATCCTAAATGACTATTTTCCCCTCTGCGAAAGATGGTTGTTCTGGTTTTTTACAGTGGTCACATTAATATGACTGGACTGTGTATTTTAACATTTAAACACATTAACCATTTTATAAACTAGTGCTGCTGGTAGTTGTTAAAGAACTACTCCTTTTACCTCATCTTTCTGACTCTTCTCTTCTTTGAATTATTCAATTTTCACAAGCATGCCGAGAATCTTTTGACCAAAAGAACGTGCATAAGAAATGTAAAGAATGAACACGTTTATTAAAAAGTGGATGTTAAAGTAGGATACCACATTAGATGTCGACTTTGTCATTTTATAGTTGTAAGAAATTACGATTCGTAAATAACAATCTTAAACAGATTTTAGAACAGAGTAGAAATAAGCATCCGCGCGCGAAAACGTTCAGCCCACACACTACGCAAATCTCAAAACATAACTTCTTTAATAGAACTGATATAAATCCAAAGTAATAATATATTTTAAAACTCTCGATGCATTGTTTGTGTGAATGTGTGTGTGTAAGATGATATTTTAAAAATACAGCAGTACTTTGCTTTGCGAAATTTTTAAATTCTTTAAAATGTAACTATATTAAAAATATATGTGTATTCTTACAGGACTCCCAGTGGTAGGTCGTGAAGGAGAAATAGTAATAACAGTTCCTACTCCCACTTTGCCTATTTATTTGTGGAAGGATGAAAACAACGAAACACTTAAGAAGATGTACCTCACTAAATATCCAGGTAATTATTTAAAAGTTTTCCTTGTAAGTACATAAAACTTATAGCCGTTTCATTAGGACAACTTATTTAATGTGCAGTAGGACCAACTTTTTCCCTCGACTCCCCCCACCTGATGAAGCCCTGACTCGTCAAAATAATAATAGATAGTCTCAGGTATCTAACATCAGGCCCTCACCTAATGGTCCAGCAGATTACTCATTTTGTGAGATGATAGCGTAGCCAAATACATTCAATTCATCGGGAAAAAACTCAAATATTCGATTAAATTCATGTCAGGTGAACTCTGAAACCAGAACAGGAAGTGAAATTAGCATATTGTTTCTCAAATCACTCCCTGAAGATTCGGTCGTTATGTCATGAGTATTATATTGTTACGTTGATCGGGGTTCGAGGATTTTATGCAGATCAGTCGCAAATAACAGGACAGTTCTTTAAGAGCGATGAGAATTTATTTTAGAAAATCCAATCCTTTAAATACAGAAATGAGCATCAATATTCACAGAATAAATCTCAGAAGGTCTTTTTACATCTTCAACAGCACTCAGACACAATTATCGGTTTCTAACACGTATATAAAAGATTATTCATAAGCAATCACTCGTTCAACAGCCGAAGTAATCACTAATCGCTTCAACATTTAGAGTAATACCTAGTCAGCTAGTCAAAACCAGACTGACTTTCGGCGGGTATCTTCCTATTTATATATCTTGCGAATAATTCGAGAAAGACCCACTTGCATCACAGATCTTGAAATTAGTGGATTTCTCTACTAATTTCTAGAAGAATCCAAGGGGTCCCGAACTCGCCAAAAAGGGGAGCCAACATGATTGCCAAAGTCACCAAATTGGTCGCCAAAAATGACGCCAACTTGGCTCTATCGCCAAGATTTCGCCAAATTCCCATTGAATGACCATTATAACGTAAGGGGTGGCGTTGCTTGTGAATATTACGATTTCAACGTAAATTAAATCTAATTTAGAGTAAAGTAAAGACATTATACACATCCAAATACAAATTATTTACTCTATTTTACACAAAATTCGTAACAATATTATTATTAAACACCATTAACAGACGGGAAAACTATTTTAATGAAGGGATGTACCCAATCTGCAATTGTACTTGCATAATACACTAAAATAAAGGATTAATTATACGGGAATAATGGGTTCTAATGAACTCCATGAAAACCTACCTTCACCCGAAAACCACGCAATCACCTTGTACTAGATCAATTGACCCAGGTGCCAGTGTTTCCATTGGAAATCAGCGTATTCACCCTCACTTGTTAATATGATTGGCGGAAAAACGTGATTTGTCGGATCAGGGGGAATTCATCCATTCTTCTATTATCCAATAACGATGTTCCAAGACTTATTATTCAAGCTTTTAGCGATAACGTGTCGTCAGAACAGGTACGTTGTGAGCAACTAGCATCTGAAGTTGCTCTCTCCCCGTCTTGCCTACCTGAGGGTGGGGGAGGAACGAAAGCAGAAACAGAGACTTCCATAATCCAATTATTTATTTAGTCAAACAATTTAACCCACAACAATTTATTCTCTAAGCGGATGTCAAGGGAGTAGCAAGGAGAAAGCAATGAATATTAAGCAAATATGTGCAAGTAACTTACTTAACTCAACCTAATCTGTCGTTGATTACCAACCTCAAATCCACTAATTCAACACAGTGGCAAACACCACTCTTAATCTTCACATGCGAAAGTAAACGTTATTCAATCTCACCAGCGTAGTGAATGTAGCTGTTTCCTACCTCCTTCTACTATAATTACAAAACTCTGACTTTATATAGTCGAACTAATCTGAATATCCCGAGGAGGGATGACTGTGAATCAAACGCGAATTCTAGCCCAAAGATTCCCCAAGAGGATTAGTGAGAGGACGCTGGTATACTACGATACCAGTGCCTGAAAAACGCTAATGTTTTTCAGCCACTGGTATTGTAGGCCCATACGCAGCAGTGTACGCTTCACTGTGTGTTGAGACAGACTGGCTCCACTTTCTTCGGTAATCAGTGCGCCATGAGCGTCAAATAGCTGATAGGTGACTTATCTTTTCGCATTCCACATGCACCACTTTTGATTAGTACTCACAATGGCTGCATGTGAACAGCCCACTAATTATACACTTCTGAAATAGGTGTTACCAGGAGACAAGCCACAAAGATTTAAGTTTTATCGAAACCCGAAAAGACAATTGGTTTTCCCCACTATGTGGCTAAGATCTCTACGTGTGGATAGAATATACTTGGACGCTCACAAACTGCAACATTACTCGTGAATGAGCATTCGAGGAGCTTATTTCTCCAGAGCAATATTATGTTGAGCTTTTGCATGCCGAATAGGTTTGCTTTCTGAAAAACTGGAATGTTGTAATGAAAACTATAAAATGTTATGTGAAATCTATAATATTTTGTTTTAGGTTGCTGAGATCAATGAAATTTTAACGCTTCTTATGAAAAAAATGAAGTCCTTTTTTGTTTTTTATCCCTTAGGATTTTGGTCTCAACATGATGTGTGTTATATCAATCCCCATACCAAGGGAATGATGCTTAAAGGAAGAAGGTATGATTTCAATAAAACCATGTTACTAGTTCTTCTTTCTAAAAAGTCTCTATCTAGTTTTTTTAATTTATATATATATATATATATATATATTCTGTGAATATTTTTTTAAAAATATTCACAGAAAAATGAGTAGAGGTAATCAGTAATTTAATCTTAAAAACAAACTCATGTGTAGGTTTGTATTATTTACTTTAGTAGCGAACTAGTTCAAGAATAATATATCATTCCTTCTTCTAAGTACTGAAAAGTATTATAGTTCAGAAGTACAGGCCGTGGGTAGCCAAGTGGTTCAGGCATCGGACTCCAGACTGGAAGGCCTGGGTTCGATGCCCGATGCCAGCAAATACCTTCCGTGTACACACGGAGTAAGTGCTCGTTATATCAGTGGGTCCGAAAGTCTTCTGGGTGGTCTCAGCTGAAACCACGAGTTCAGGGGGCTGGAGATTATTATCCTCTCCTCCAGTTCCATGACTAAATTGTGGAGGTGGAGATCGGTGGTGCCACCATCTATCGTAAAGAAGTCCAACCTGTCTCAAAGGTCCGGCAACATTTGTTCTTTCCCTTCGGGAATTTCACTGAGCTAAATCGTACTGTCACCTGTATGGTGCTCAAGACTAAGGCCAACGACAGGTGTACACCTAGCCCCTTGCCACAACAAATTTCATGGGCCTCGATCTGACACTGTCAGACAGGTTGCATTAGCAACAACATAGTTAAGAAGTAATAAAAATTAGTGTTTTTAAGAAATAATAAATAATAAGTCATTGTTATGTAAAAAGTAACTACTCGTTTTAAGTACAATATTATTATGTAAGAAGATTTACAACATTATGTTGTTTTGTAAATTATTATTTCTTAACAATACAATTCAAATAAAATATATTTGCTACAAAACTTCTAACATAAAAAGTTTTCCAAATACAATACGCAATATCCAAAATAATAATCAACACATAATATAAAAAAAAATTAAGTCAACTCCTTCTTAGGTCAACAACGAAAAATTTTGTTTAAGTTACTTTTTATTAAATAATTACAATGAGACATATGACAGGGGATCACTATATTAAGTGCCAAAACACCTTTTAAATTTACATCAAAAACTTTTTAACCACATAAAATTTGTATATATATAATTATATTTTTTTAATAAATTTATCTTAAAACCAGAGTAAAAAGAATACTGACGTCTAGTAGAATATTATTATTCAGGTAAAATTAAATCTTGATCACAAATTTAACAAAAGCCGTTTTATCCAAAGGGGCTGCCATCTAAAGGAATAATATCGACTGAGAAATATATCTCTTAAACTATAATTAATTAATTGAATTTAGTTAATAAATTAATAATTGAAAATAATGTATTAGCATCAAGTGTACCAAAAATGTAAGTGAACTTGAGTGGATGAATAAGAAGTATTTTATTAAAGACAGAAAATTTGAACAAGTTATATAAATGTACACAATGAAGAGCCAAAAAAAAAAAAAAACTGGTACAGGCATCTGTATGCAAATAAAGAGATATGGAACCAATCAGAGTAGGGCCCTGCGGTCGGCAAAGCCTATATAAGACAACGAGTGTCTGGCACAGTTATTAGATAGGTTACTGCTGCTACAATGGCAGGTTATCAAGTGAGTTTGAACGTGGTATTATAGTAGGCGCACGAGAGATAGGACATAGCATCTCCGAGGTAGCGATGAAGTTTGGATTTTCACGTACGACCATTTCACGAGTGTACCTTGAATATCGGGAATCCGGTAAAACATCAAATCGACGACATCGCTGCTGCCGGGAGAAAAACATGCAAGAACGGGACCAAGGATGAATGACGAGAATCATTAAGCGTGACAGACGAGAAACCTTTCCGCAAATTGCTGCAGATTTTAATGCTGCGCCATTAACAAGTGTCACCATGCGAACCATTCAACGAAAAATTATTGATATGGGTTTTCGGAGCCGAGGGCCCACTCGTGTACCCTTGTTGACTGCACGACATAAAGCTTTGCGCCTCGCCTGGGCCCGTCAACACCGACATTGGACTGTTGATGACTGGAAACACGTTGCCTGGTTTGACGAGTCTCGTTTCCAATTGAATCGAGCTGATTTACGTGTACGGGTAGGGAAACAACCTTATGAATCCATTGACCCTTCATGTCAACAGGGGACTGTTCAAGCTGGTGGAGGCTCTGTGATGGTATGAGGCGTGTGCAGTTGGCGTGATATGGGACCCTTGATACATCTAGATACGACTCTGACAGGTGACAGGTACGTAAGCCTCCTGTCTGATCACCTGCACCCGTTCATGCCCATTGTGCATTTCGACGAACTTGGGATATATCAGCGGGACAATGTGACACCCCATATGTCCAGAATTGCTACATATTGGCTCCAGAAGCACTCTTCTGAATTTAGACACTTCCGCTGGCCACCAAAATCCCCAGACATGAACATTATTGAATATATCTGAGATGCCTTGTAACGTGATGTTCAGAAGAGATATCCACCCTCTTCTATACTTCTACTGATTTATGATCACCCCTGCTGAATTCATGGTGTCAATTACCTCCAGCACTACTTCGGACATTAATCAAACCCATGCCACGTCATGTTGCGACACTTATACGTGCTCGTGGGGGCCCTACACGATATTAGGCAGGTGTACCATATTTTTGGCTCTTCAGTGTATAGGAAGAGTGCTAATAGTAGGAAATAAAAAAATAGTGTAAAATGGCAAGCAGTACCAATATTAAAGTTTTAAGGAATCAGGAGTACATTTTAGTCGAACTATTAAATAAAAAATATTTTACAGTTATAAAAGTGTTAGTTATAAAAAGAATTGAACCAAATGAGAAATGTAATCAATTTTAGAAAGTGAGAGAAGCCACACTTTGGTCCCTAATTAAACCATTCTGTAAATGCCAAGTTTATAAATTTAAAAAAAAGAAGTAATCTAAAGATATGTATTATACATAAAAACATTTTAGCAATTTCCACATTTTTAACTTTAATTTTTACATTTAATTTCTGACTTAAAAGACTTTCTGCATGCGGAAATCAAACAGTAAAGAAAGATTTTTGTTTGATTTTTTTTACTGGTCAAAAGAAATATATATACTGAAATTATACGTTGCATTCATATTATTTTAATTAATCACTATCTTGTCTCCCCTAACCAGACAATAAAGTAAGTTTTTCTTTTGTTATTGTTCAACAAGTAATTTAATTTATGCTTTCCTTAACTGTTTTAAATATTACAGAGCTATATTGAAATTTGACATATTGAAATATTTTATTTTTACATTGCAGCATTTAATTGAATTAAGAAAACAATTACAGAATTGATCGGAAAAGTTTCTGATAATGACTATTAATTTTTATGATGAGCATATAAAGTTTTAAGTCTTTAATTGAGAATCAATGGTTAACGTATTTTTACAAAAAGTGTGAAAAGATTTTACTTCAAAAACTTTTTATATTATTTCGAGAAGTTTATATACGAGCGTATAAATATATATTTTTGACGAATTTTTAAGTTCTACTTAGTTGTATTAAATTATTATTGGTGTGGTGTGAAAGTTTTGAGGGAGGTTCCAACTAGGGATTGCAATACCGGGATACCGAATACCGGTATTTTAAGCTTTTTTTACAATTTTGTAATACCGATATTCACAAGCTTAAATACCGGTTTTTCGGTATTTACAAGAAAGTTTTAAAATTGTCTCCGCTATATGTTCAGGGATCGCTAACCTAGCAAAATAGTACACGTTTCTGTTTTTATGTCTCCCTAACGGGCGAAATTAATTAGACTGTGAATATAAAGTTACATCGTACAATCAAGAGAAGTGATAAAATATGTGAATCATCGAAGGAGGCAAGCCAAAATCATTCTGTTACAGCTCAGAGCGATACTACACGCGCGCAGGATTCGTAGTCTGACATTCGCATCTGTGAAAACAAGGTTGTAGTTGATAAGAAAGTGCGTAATATTTCGATATTTTTTTTAAATTGGTGAGTTTGTTATTCACATTGTATTTGAATATCATACTTGTATTGACATATCATCACACGATTTTATAAATGAAAATGAAAAAGAAGAAATAAGACTAACTAAATCAAATTTAATCAAGTGTTTATAGCTACTTTTCTTAAAAAATTTTACCACCAACCTTATCCGCATTCAGAAGAATCTGGTACAGTTATCGAAGATGATGATAACCCAAATGTCGATAGTGAAAAGGAATTGTCTCTTGGGCAAAAATTAAAATTAGCTATAACTAAAAAAATTTCGACACACCAAAATACAATATGAAAATCAACTATATCCAAAACCATCCGACGATAAATCGTTTTATTTGAAGATGAGAGATTTAGAAGTAAATACTTGAAAAGGTAAATATATCACGTATTGCTAACAATAACAACCAACTAGCTTAGATGCCGAAAGAGCGGTTTCGACAGCTTCTAATTTCTGCACATAATTACGACAGTGCAATTAATGCATTATGTTTTTATAGATCATATTTTAAATTTTGTAATAGTACCACATATTGAATAGTGATTTTTACGCCTTTTTTTGTGATTGAAATAAATAAGATGTTCCTTTACTTATTTTGTGATTCTTTATATACTGTTATAATTTAAAAATTGCAAATTAGCTTTCTGTGATGCTTACACTCTCTAATAAAACTGGCAAACAAAACAAAGAAACATTGTTCTTTTTTTATTATTCTTAAAACTTCTACTACCGGTATTAAAACCGGTACCCTGGTATTAAGATTTAAAAAATACCGTATACCGATATTGAACGTTTGGTCGGATGTTGCAATCCCTAGTTCCAGTATAGATGTCGTTCTCTTCACCCTACTATGGTTCTAAACCACGAGGTCTATGACTAATAACTTTCGTGTTGCTTCAAAGTGTGGCGTCAATTCAATTGAAATCTTTTTCACAATACCAACAATGGCTTGAATTTTGTTGAAAACTTCAACTTATACCGGGTGTTTCAAAAGTCACGCACATCAACCTTTGTGGTGAAGTTTTAAAGACAGATAAATTTTATGTTAACAAACAGAATAAATGGCAAACAAAGGTTGAATGATTAACTTTATTGTCAGGTGTCAGACATGGTAAAATAACAGTAAATGCTCAAAATGATGTCCGTTTTCCTGGACATACAATTGAACTCTTTTTACCATATTAATTAACACTTAAGGTATCCGACTACGTTCGGAACGGTGATTTTGCGAAAACTTATAAATGGATAATATTTATGATATTTACTGTCACTTAGATTAGAAAATGTATATAAAATTGTTTCAAGAATAGTATTACAATAAAAAATTATTTAAGTACAATGTTTTGACAAAAAATGAACATAGAATGACCCGTTTTCAAAATATTCTTCTTTTGTGAAAAATGCTTCTATTATAATAATATTTTGCCTATATATAGCTCAGACCTCTGTACAGAGGCTCAGCTAGAATTTTTGAAATACATAACTTAGAAGTGGGTTTATTCATAATTTACGACAACAGAGGGGAGAAATTTTAAGAAAAAAACACCGATAATTATTTCAATTGGTTGTAACTCTTAAAATAATGTGAATTTTTGAAAAATCATAGTTGAGCCTCTATACAGAGATCTGAGCTATATACAGGCAAAATATTATTATAATATAAGCATTTTTCACAAAAGGAGAACATTTTGAAAAAAGGTTCTTCTAAGTTAATTTTTTACCGAAATATTGTATTTAATTTTTTTGTCAAAATGTCCTTAAAACAATTTTATACATGTTTTCCAATCTAAGTGACACTAAATATGAAAATTATCCATTTATGCGCTTTTTTAAAGTAGTCGGATACCTTAACGAAGGGTGTGAGAATTAATGTCCGATATTGAATGAAGGATGTTGCTCTTATGTTCATCAAGCGTATGGAGATTATTCCTGAAGGTGATATTTTTCAGATATCCCCAAAGAAAAAAGTCCTGAATTCACAAGTCTGGCAAACGAGGTGGCCAAAGTCCTTTGGAAATGACACGATCATCGAAAAATTCAGTTAAAACTTCCATACTGCCCCGTGATGTATGACACGCTGTGCCGTCTTGCTGCAATCAAGCGTATCTTTCATCACTTTCAGCAAGTATATGAATTCCGTAATGATGTTTACGTAGACGGATGGTCTTTTCAATGGACTTCTTTGTAAAACGGTCTCCATATCTACCATTTTCGTTTTCACTATAGACGCTCTACCCGATCGCTTCCTGTCTGCAACGGATCCTGTGTCACGGAACCGTTGCACTAAAAGTGTTATTGTTGATGCATTTGGTGCTGTTTCACCTGGACATATCTGCTGAAATGCATTTGTTACATGGCAATGAGATTTTATAGCGAAATAAAATTCCACGATGGATATTCTTTGTTCGACCATTGTGCTTAACTGGCTACAACTGACAAGTATTTTGAAACTGATGCCTGATACGTTCAAAACTTCTTCTGGTGGAGCCCCTGCGGCCATCTAGTGACAGAAATCTCAACTAAACCTTTTGAATTTTAAGCAACAAGGATTACCATGTGGATGTGCGTGACTTTTGAAACACCCGGTATTTTTCAAATTTAAAATACTAGTCTAATTGGCATTCTTTAGAAAAAGATATATATTTAAAAAAAATTATAGAATAAAGCATTAATTTAGGTGTTATTTTGAGTTATTTTGAATTATTTATTGAAAATTATTTTGAATTTTTCTCCAGAAATATTCTTTTTGTAATGAAAACTTACTACTATTATTGAAATTATGAAAAATGCCACAATTTGTTAAACTTAAAGATAAAAAAAAATTCACATAAATGTTCTTTTTTTTTATCATTGTAGTGATGATGTATTTATTCAAAAAGGTGAACGTTTCGGAGCTGCAGATGTCTACTTTGCAAGTAAATACGTATTTTGGCTTCTCATACCGACTTCATGGGAATATAGTTTGAACCCTTAAAATACAAGAAAATTTTCCGCTTTTCAATTGTATGTTTTCTTTCTTTCAGTCCATGATGTGGAAGAGATTCAAGACTATATTTGCGTTGGACAGAAGAAACGGAATGGTGACCCCAGGGCTGTTCTCTTTGTTAAAATGAGGGATGGATATTCCTTCACCCCTGAATTTAAAGACAAAATTGCTAATAAAATTAAGAGTGAATTGTGGGAAGATTGTGTACCAGAACTAATTCTGGAAGTTAAAGATATACCAGTAAGTAATAGAGATTATACTATACCACTTCGCTCATACTTTTTTTAGCAGAAGAACTATTATACCGGGTGGTTATAATTAAAGTTACACCATTCACAGAGGCATCTAGAACCCGTTCTACTTATCGGATTTTGATGAAAATGGGGGAAAGGTTTCTGCAATAAAAAAAAGCTCAAATTTTGACCATTAGGAGGAAATGTGGTACCCAAAGAAGGTCCAAAAATATGTTAGAAGCGTTAAAACTTATTCAATTACAGAATATGCTATATAAGTGCTCCATTGACATCAATAACTTGTTGAAAGCGCATTATAGCGTTTTCAATGGTAGCGCGAAGCAACTCACGTTGGATTTCAGCCATATGGCGTATAATGCAATCTTTAAAATCCGGTAGTCCTAATTCCTCGTCTACAAACAGGGTTTCTTAGAAAAAAACCACTGTCAGAAATAACAGGGATTTAAGTCGGGTGAGCGAGAAAGCCATGCTTCCGGAAAATATCTGGATAATCATGATTATCGCCAAATTTAGCACAAAGCAGTGCTTTGACATGACGCCCAATGTGAGGAGTTACTCCACCTTGCATAAAGATTGTGATTTGCATACATTGTCATTCCTGTAAAACAGGAATGATTAACGATGATAAACGTGCGCTGAATGATTCTCTGGTTGTGACTGCAAGTTTATATAGATGGTTTATGGATTTGCATAAGGAATATTCTATAAAAGTCACCTGGTGGTCAACATTTGTACTAATTTTTTATTGTAGAAATCTTTTCCCCCATGGTCGATATAGCACATATTCCAAGTTTCATCAAAATCCGATAAATAGAAGAGGTTCTACATGCCTCTGAATAGTGTAACTTTAATTATAACCACATGGTATTATACTTAATAATGTTATTACACAAATTTCCAAAATGATTACACTAATCTTTCCTTCCTTATTGAAGGCTCTTATTTTTGTCATTCTACATTGAATCACAATTTGACTCAAAGCTCTCCTTTTAAATCAGTCTATTGAACACATTTAAAATGATTTACTGTGAAAACAGTTAATTCTGTGGGAAAAAATTGTCATAAATATCATGCTGAACTTTTTTTTTACAAAAATTTAAATTCTTGTTTACATCTTTTTTTTTATTATTCCCTCATTCTTTTTTTTTTTTATCTATATTCGGATATTTAATTTTAAATTTTCATTTCCGTGTATACAGTGTGATTGGCAAAATATGTTTCGCGGAATTTTAATTTGATTTCAGCTTCAAGTTAAAAACAATCATCTCCGGAAGTGAAAAATGAATTCAGTGATTATTAAAAGAAACCAAAACACTAACTATAAAAAGACAGAGTATCTCCCCTCTTTATTGAAACAGTAATATATAAATAGTAATATACGTAACTCCACCACCTAACTCCACCTAAAGTTCAAATAAAGCTGCATTATTGTGAGCATAAAAACTCAATTAACTCGAACTTGAAATCTGTATATATAAAGGAGAAAAGCGACTCACTCACTGACTAATCACGATATCTCCGGAACTATTAAACCTACAGACTTGTGAAATTTGGTAGGCAAGTTCCTTTCATGCTAAGAACGGATTTTGCAAAGATTAAACCCCAAGGGGCGTTACGGGAATTTAAGGGGTAATACGGGGGCTTAAGGGGCGTTACAGATAATTAGTTCCATTATTAAACTATTAGACGTACAGTCTTGAAACTTGGTACGTAGATTCCTTTCATAGAGTATAGATCCCCTACAAAATGATTTTTACAAAAATCGACCTCCAAGGGGCGTTGAGGGCGCTTAAGGGGCATTATACATAATTATTTCCCTTTTTAAACTATTAAACTTACAGTCTTAAAATTTGGTACGCAGATACATTTCATGGCTAGAGATCCGCTACAAAATGGGTTTTTGAGAAAATCGACTTCCAATTGGCGTTGTGGGGGCCAAAGAGGCGTTTTACATAATTATTTCCATTTTTAAACTATTAGACGTATAGTATTGAAATTTGGTACGTGGATTCCCCTTTCATAGAGTAGAAATCCGCTAGAAAATGAGCGTTGCGGGGACTTAAGGGGCGTTATATTATACTATATATATATATATATATATATATATATATATATAGTGGCTTAATTTACTATAGAGTACTTACTTAATTTACTTTTCGAGTGGCTTAATTTACTGCAATTAAGGATGACCATTACTAAGTTGGGGATGTAAATGTCGGAGTGATGAGGCATCATTTTTGTAGAAAAATAATCCATTTTTTTTTTTTTGCATTTAGACACGCACACAAAGCAAAAGACGATGCGATTAACACAAACGGTGCATTACATTACGAATACAAGCACCAGCAGGCAATTTTCCATGAAGCGAAAGCTTAAATGCAAAAAACCAACTGGAAGTTCCCAAACTCACATGATTTCCGTGGAAGACTCAACTGACAAACTGACAAACTTATAGGGTGAGTAGGGGGTACAGAAACGATCCGGAATCACATAGGATTGCAGGGTCGCAAGTGAAGTAGTTGCGAATTATGGTGTAAAGAAAAAGAACAGAAAAACACATTAATGGGATAGAAAACCTTTTATCGAAAGGTTTTACAACAAAGTAAAAGATTGTGTCTCTTTTATTACAGGTGTCCAATTATTTATTGGTAGACAATGTATATCTTTAAACATGTCGAAGGAAAGTAGTTTAAATATGAAGGCCTTTTAGAAAACTAGTATCATTGCAAATTCAATTATAAATATAATTAAATAACGTGACATAACAAAAAGTTTAAATTCAATTCATATAACATTAAGAAAGATACAATGTGGTAAATATATATTATTTCATACAATATGGTGAAAGATTTAAGCAAAATGACGAACTTGGTGACATTTATTAAAAAGTAATATATTCTGAACCTTTTTATGCTACTGAAACAAACAAAAAATGTCACTTTTTTTACGTATAGTAGAATAATGTTTTGTAAATAATGTTTCATTTTTTTAGTATAATGTGAATAATAAGCGAATGGAGAGCATTTTAAGAACCATCATCGCAACCAATCAGATTCCAATCACAGGAAATATTAAAAATCCGGAGTGCCTGAAATATTATTGCAATGTGCCTGAAGTTGTAAGCTATCATCGGGAATAATACTACGAAAAGGTTCGTACGTAAAATGTATTTTTTTCTTTAAAAAAAACCTTATTCATTTTAATAATGCGAAATTATCATAAAACGGCTACATACAATATTCCAAATATATCCTTTGCATATTTTGCAAAATTATGGAGTACAGTAGAACGTCGTTTGTCCGAACGTTTATTATCCGGATCGTCAAATATCCGGACCAGTTTTTTTTCTTTATCAACTACTTGTACTGCATATGAAAATGCATGGAATAAGCTGTGGCCAGATTTAGACAGCGAAAAAGACTTCAATGACGACCACAGGGAGTAGAACACCGACTTTGTCTAATTAATCCCAGGATTTCAGAATGCGATGAAGAAGATGTAGAAACACCTGGATGGCATGCGATGCAGAAGACCGTGGATTTCAAATGCTAAATGATCATGAGATTGTGACTTCCATGCATGAAAAATCCAACCCTGTCGACGAGGAAACGGATGAAGACGAGGACAACAACAACAACGAAAGTAGCAAAGGTCCATCAAATGATTACGTTACTCTTTTCTGCGTTAGAGACAGCCATGGAGTGGTATGAACAACAATCAGAGTGCTGTCCTACTCAACTATTGCTGCTCAAGAGAATCGGAGACCTTGAAGCAAAAAAACGAAAGTGTACAATGATGCAGCAAAAAGTCAATGATTGTTTTCCACAATAAAGGCAAAATTGTGCCTTTTTGCACCTAGTTTGCTTTTTTTTTTCAAGCACGTTTCCCGCATGTAATGATTTTCAATATTTGTACAAAGTCCGGCTTCAGATACTACATGGATAGCATTCGATTTTCGGTTATCCGAACAATCGCGTATCCGAATGGTGTCCAGTCCCAATTGATTAGGATAAACGACGTTCTACTGTAATTAATTAAATTCGAAAACAACAAGTAACACTTTCTTAGCCCTGGGTGGCCCAAGGCCTTCTCAAGACCCCTCTTCCATTTCGATCTTCGTGTAGAAACAGTTCTCCAATTAGTCACTCTTAAAACTTTAAAATTGTTCTCCACACAATCAGCCCATCTCACAATTTGGACTTTATCCTAGCTCTAATTCCAATAGGTTTGTAGTTGAAATTTTTGAACTTTAAGGATGAGGTTTCCATACGGCAGATGTGGTACGTGAGCTTCAAACGACCCATCTTGATGGATTTAATGGCATCTGCTTCCTCACAAATAGCTTATATAGTTAAGTAAAACTTAATTAAAATATATATTCATTTTTTATCTGTGTGGTTTTATTATAAAAGTTATTTAAACACATAAACATAAATAACTTTTATTTTATATAATTCCTTGTAATAATGTAAAATAATTACAATGTATGGAATTCTTTCTAAAAATATGATGTCTAATATGTTTCTCTTGATGTATATATTAATATACACACAAGTGTACTTACAACACAAATAATTTGATAAAGAAAAACAAATCACATACAGCTACCTAAACAAAGAATTGTTCCAACCTTACATTAAATTGTGTCATTTTGACTTTTCACGAACACTGGAACTGTAATTTGTAGTATTTACTACTAAAACACTAGAACTTTTTAACAGATACGAAATAATAGATGCGTCTCACAGCATTTCCCAAAAGGTTTGAAAGAAATGAAATAAGAATCCGTTGATGCTATCAGAGAAATATTACATTGACACTTTACAATCTTTTGAACTCTCAATGCAATATTTCTGTAAAATATTTAATTTATTTTAATGCCAAATATTGATTTTATGAATAATAATCTTTTTTTTTTCTTTACAGATTTTTTACTGTTAAAAGCATATTTCCCGCATTGCAGATAAATATTGTTACGTTGATCCGAGTTCGAAGATTTTATGCAAAACAATCACAAAAAAAAACAGTTCCTTAAGATTTATTGTCGAAAATCCAATCCTTTAAATGCAGGATTCAGCAGCAATATTCACAGAATAAATCTCAGAAGGTCTTAACACCTTCAACAGCTCTCAAACACAATTATCAATGTTTAAAATACACGGATGTAAACAATTTTTCACAAGCACAGCCGAGCTAATCGGTAATCAAGATCAAGGCAAGTTTACTAATCGCTGGTTGAAATCAGACTTACCAGTTGCGGCTAGCACCGCTCTATTTATAAACCCAGCGGAAACTTCTAGTAAAGTCCTCACGCGTCATAGAGCGTGAAATTAGTGGAGAAATCCACTAATTTCTAGAAGAATCCAGAGGGTCCTAAACTCGCAAACATGGTCGCCAAAAATGATGCCAACCTGGCTCTATCGCCAAAATTTCACCAAGTTCTCACTGAATCGTCACTATAGCTCAAGGGACGGCGTTTGCTTGTGAATAGTACAATTTTAAAATAAAATAAATATAACATAGAGTAATATAAACACACAGCGAAATACAAATTATTTACATTATTTACACAAAATTCATAACAATATTTAATCTCAAGCAATAGAGTACTTTTATACAAACATTGTTGAAGAATTTTCCTTTTTTCAAAAAAATTTGCTCTACAATGTTTAAAATATGTGTACAAATTCTATGTGGCTGTTAATAATTTCGTTTTTTCTCCGTCCCAACTTACAGTCTACATATCATGAAATTTCATACAGTTACGAATTTTAATGCTATAATGTGTGCATTCCAAAGAAATCAATTATGGTTTTTGTTTATAGATAGGATAAAAAAAAAACCAATGTAATATTTCTTCAAAAAAACTTTTTCACTTATTCAAAATTACTGGTTGCATCATAGGCTGTACTGCATGTATTTTAGGAATATAATACTTTTCAATATATTTCTTTTCTGTCAAAAACCCATACATTTCCTTTAAAAAATGTATTATTTTATTTCTAAAAAATGTACGAAAAATAAACCTTTTTTTATACGTGATTCAATGTATATTTTGTCTCTATAGTTTCTTTCTTTTTTTCCCTTTGGATAAAAAAAATAATAATTTATTGCATATGGATAAACGAGTCTTCTGTTTTGACTTTTGTGTCCTCCTTTTACAAACAGAAAAAAATAGGTTTAGTACCAATTACGAAAAATTTACTTTTAAAATTTTACTCAGTTATTTTGTAAAATATTTGAAACAAATTTCTATCCAAAAATTATAATTATCAGTGAATCCCTCTATAGCAGGGGTACTCAACCTTCTTTTCTGCTGGACCACATACATATGTCAACTATTTCTCGCGGGCTGCAATGGGGGGAGAAATGGGGGACGAGGGGGAGAAATGCTTCAAGACCAAGATAACATTGGAAATTTAAAATGGAAAAAATTGATCAAAAGGTTATAACTCCTGTTTTGCTTTTTTTAATTATTTTATATAGTGTCACAAACGCTAAGTTAGAAGCGTTTAAGAAACACTCACACAATTTCTGCATCAGTAAATGGTTTCATATGTTTACCAGTAATACAATAAACTTTATACGATGTCTTTGTTATGACTGTGATATATTACCACTGACAAAAAACTTTGTTGCTGTTGTAAAGATGTGACGTATCTGTACGCACTTTATCACTAATACTCTTAGGGGATTGTAAATTCGCGTATATTTCCAACCACCTCTAAAAGAAGAAACCGGGATATGCAAATTAGTCAAAGTATTTAAGGAGGGTGTTGTAAGTTAGCAGATAGGTTACGCCAAGAGAAAGGTTGACGGAGTTCTAAGAAGATTCAAGTTGATTGTGTGATTAGCGTCTCGCTGATTATTAGGCAGTGATCTACAATTGGGAAGTTTGATCCGACTGGAATGTAAGGAAGTAAAATGCAGGTGATATTTAAATTTAGATTATCGGATCATAAGATTAAATATATAATAAAGTTAGTGGGAAGTTAATGAATGTTAGAGAGTAATTCAGATTGCGTGTATCTCTCGGTTCTCTTATTCCGGTAATTCCGTTCGATATTGAGTTTAATATTTGATAAGTATCATATTTCGTAATTTAATTTAATAGTAAGGGTCAATCACATTGACGTAGACATCTTACTAAATCTTTGTAATTAGATTGGTTGATAATTGAGTCAAGTGAATAAATATAATTTGTTATTATAAAAATGTCGTCTGGTCGTTCTTTGCATCAATTCAATCTTGGTGTACAGGGTGGAATCCAGGGGGATTCTCTCAAAGATTATTCAAGAAAGCCTATTTATCACTTCTTGAAAGAGACCTTCGAGAAAAACTGGCATTGAATGATTCTTGTTTGTTGATATCTTTTATATGCAGCACTTTCGTGACAAATCAAGCAATTACTGATCCACATTAGTTTTTCACTACAAAATAATCAACCTCCCAACGTCTTGAAACGATATTTTTTCTTTAAATATTTTTCGCTTGTAAGATATGAAAGACAGTTAAAAATTAGTTCTACCCCTAAAATTGTTGCTACTCCACTGTTGACTGTTATTACTAACCTTAACCGTTCTAAATGGAAAAGGAATATTTATTCGAACCAGTACGACACTGACAGCAAAAAGCAAAATTGTTGCATTTAATTTCTTGTCAAAGAATTTCCCACCAAATTTTAATACAATGTTCTTAAATAAGTAAATTTCTCAGAGCAATGGGCCATGACTGGGCCACTTAAAAATGCTCGGTGGGCCGCAGAGGTTGAGTACCTCTGCTCTATAGTGTAATCCAGTTGAATTACTAAGAACGTAGGCTTGCATATTTTTTAAAATAAAGTTTATTTACGACAAAATAAACTCAAAAAAGCAAAATGTAAGCAGATTTGTGATAGGAAATTTTTCGAATACTTAAAAAATTCTCAATAGTAATAATTCTTCCGAGCAAGCGTATGAGATATTTATGAGTATAAGCCGAGAATGTTTGGAACATTTTTTAAACTAAGGAGGTCGCTTATATATGGATCGCCTAACTTCGAAAGAACTGTTATTTAAAGAAAATGGTTTACCATGCAGAAGCGATATTAATCTTTTAATTTTGGGGGTGTTTTGAATGGAATTTTTATTTCAAAAGATAAAAAAAAAAAACATAAAATCTTCAGAGTCATTTTTAGAATCCGAGATTTCAAATAGTTCTTCAAACTTACATTTCCTTTTTCGGATGCCTGTATATAATCCTCATACAGTGAGTTTTGTCATCAGAGCATGAAACATTGGTCGACGATTACGTACTTAGGCAAATTTCTTGTGTAAGAAAAAAAATTTTTTTTAGTCAATTCCTACTTAGATCAACAAAAAGAAAATTTTATTTTAGCTACTTTTTATTAAATAGTTGCAATTAATATAAATATGCATATACATAGGACAGAATCACAGCATTAAGTGGTAAATCATTTGTATTAATTATCATTAAAGTATCGTATTGCCATCCAAAACAATCAGTAATATAAAATTTCAGTTCAACTGATTGTCCTAAAACATGAGAAAAAAACCTTTTTCAAGTTTTGACACAAGTCGCCAAAAAGGATGCCAACGTGGCTGTATTTGTAATTCTTTAAATAATTAGTTTTAATCAATTAATTTTTATTAATAATTAAATTATTGTATTGTCATCCAAAATAATTATGTATATATAATTTCAGGTCAATGGAGCGTTTTAAAATGTATTTTATTAACGATTGAAAATTCCACCAAGATAAATAAATGAATATATAGAGAGTGTGAGCTATAATAGAAGGGATTGAAAAATGCTGTAGAAAGTATGAATAACACATAAATTGTATAAGAAACCAATTAAATTAAATAATGTAAGTTTCTGATTGGGTTACGAGAAATAAAACTATTGTCTCTACTCTTTTACTATACAGTAATTTGATTGGAAACTTTTACCCTGTTGGCAACCTTTGAATCTTCATGGGGACTTGTGTGTTTGAAAATTATAAAAGAGCTTTATTCACACAATTCCTACTATTAGTATACTTCCTATTTCTATACAGTTGAACCCAGTAGCGCACATAGGAATTTTTCAAGGGGGTCCGGGGTCGAAAGTTCACCATTCTTACATTCGGGACCCCAGGACCCCCCTCCTTGCGTGCGCCACTGGTTGAACCTCTAAATAATGAACCTCTATATTGCGAATTTTTCTACATTGCGTACTTTTTCATGGCACCTTGAAAATTTCATGATTTTCTTCGTAAAATAACCTCTCTATAGCGAAGTGCATTTTCTGTATAACGAACTTTTTCTTTTGTGGTTCAATTTTTTTCCTCCCTATTTTTAAAGTATTTCCGAAAATTTCAAGTTATTCTCTCTCTTAACACATTTTATGGTGGTCATAAATCTTGAACTGGTATTTTTAGAACTTAATTCGTAGAGAGCATTAGAGTTCTAGACGTTTCATCCAAGATGTGTAACCTTTGACCTCCCCATTGTCCAGTTCACTAGATGTATTATGGAAACATATTCGATATCCTCTTTCAGCCTTAGTGGAGTTGCCTCGTGTCCCCGTGTTCTAGTTATAAAATAATGTATTTTTAATATTATTTGAACGTTTTAAATTAGAAAAATTCGTTAATTTTAATATAAAATTATTTTCTTAATATTGAAAATACAGCGTATTCGACATTCTTTTTCCTTGCAGTTTTTCTTTTTTTTTAAGCCTAAGATATATAAAATAATCATATATTAATTTTAAAAAGGTGTGAAAATAATTAATACTTTTATTAATATTTTTAATTTTACTTTTTAAATATATAGCGTTTATGAATTTAAAATTTGTTTTATGTGGTTTATAAAGTATATTAAAAGATGAACCTCTATATAACGAATTCTCCTTACAACGAACTTTTTTCCGGGATTAAGTGACTTCGTTACATAGAGGTCCGACTGTATAAATATCTTGTTTAAATTTTCAATCGAAAATAAAATACTTTCTATTCATCCATTCAAGTTGAAATACATTTTATAAACTTGTTGTGGATGACGCTAGATGTTAATAGTTTCTCAATTCCTACTATTTATATATAGCTCACTATATCTATATCTATAAATTTATATTTTTATATTGTTCAAATTTTAAACAGTTAATAAAATACTTCCTATTCATCCATTCAAGTTCAAATACATTTTTATGTATTATTGCAAAAATTTTTTAGAAATTTCTTAAACGAGTGAATATTTAAATGTCTGGAATACAAATGTAATTTCGAAAAAGAAGTATCACAATTCTTTCCACTGTGCTGCCATCTATGAATTCTAGTTTGAACTAAAAGCTATGGGAACTTCTGGGGAGACCCTCCCCCCTGGGACTCACCTTGAACACCAAGATTAATTTGAGGCAAAGAACCACTAAGAGCCATTTTGAATAATAATAATATTTATTTATTATTATAATTTTCTCAAAAAAATCTCTGATAACATACAATACTATTATGTTACGTCCAATAAAGGGATTTACCTTTATTCTAAATTAAATTATGAATGATGCAACTAATTAATAATTAAGCTCAAGATCAAGTAAGGTCTACCGAAATAGGAGATCCGAGAAATACACGTACTCGAATTCTTAACTTTCATTAACTTTAACTAATTCGCTTAAACTGACGCTTATTTTAAGCGCACGTAAATTATATTTACCGCTGGCTATATCAGCTTTCTGGTACGTCTCGCAGCACGACGTCTTCACGAATCTAATCTCCTTGAATCTTCTAGTAATGCGTTTAAAGTTGTTGGCTCAATAGCCTTCCATCATCTACCTTGCTATCTCACAACATTCGACTTAAATACCTTATCTATTTTGAATATCCCTTTCATCACTTGGAGTTGATTGGAAATAAACGCGAATTTATATTCCCCCAAAAGACGCCTAAGAAGATTAGTGGAAAGGTTCCGTACAGATTCGTCACCCTTCGAATTCTTAATTAAATTATTCTAAATTTAATTTAAGTAAAACAAATTTAACTCACTGAAGTAATTTGTCTTTCAATGTATTTTTGCATGGGGAATAATACAACATAATTTTTCTTTTCCTCTTTGTTTTTACCTCCTTGCATAAATGATGAAGCGCTTATCACATAAAAAACACATGTAGCATGATGAAGACAGAAAATTCCAGAAAAGAGAGTTTCTGATTGTTATTAGTCTTTATTCTTCTTTTTGACATTATTAATTTAAAAGTAGTATGATTTGTATTATTACACAGAGGAGAATGAAAGAATTTTAATAGTTATTTAATTATAAAATTAAACGAGGTAAAAAACGAGTTTTTTAAAACATGGAATTCTTTCAAACTTAACACTTTGTATAGCATAATTTTTTTCATAACTTAAATTTTAAGAGCGAAAGAGAACGTTGAGTTGGATTGAATTTATTCAGTAATTAATTTTAATAATTTAATTTTATGAGGAGTTTTTTTTTTGCTAGTTTAAACATTCCATTGTTTTATGTTTTATACAATTGGAATTATGAGTAAGATTTAATTCTTCAAATAATTACCTTTAATGGATTAATTCTTATTAATTATAATTAAATTATCGTATTGTTATCCAAAATAATCGTGTATATAAAATTTCAGCTCAATTGAGCGCTTTAAAATGTGAGAAAAAAGGCGCGTACGCGCGTTTTAAGTTTTGTTCCAGACATAGCTACAATGTGAGAAGGTTGATTGATTGAATATTAACGTCGCACTGTTCAGCTACACGAGGGCTTTTGTGGCTACGGACCACATAATTTTGAACCATGGTCAAGTGACGTGGACGACACCTGAGCTGGCACCCCCTCTCCTAACTACCACACCACACCAACGGGAGGACGTTTCAGCTCTCGACAGATTTAACGTGCATCGCTGCCCTACACAGCGGGTCTTTAGTGGTACTGGGCTCGAACTCGTGACAAGGCAAGCCACGATCCGATACCTATACCACTCGGCTACCGCGGCCTATAATGTGAGAGAGAGAAGGAGAAAATCCATTAAAAATCTAAGTCGAAGCAGAAATTTTCTGGTAAAATAGAATGACAGGAGGAATTTTTCGCACTTTCCTTGTACAGAGTGATTCATCAAGCTACCATACATGAAAAAAAAAACACATTTGTGTGTGTGCTTATGACCCCACACGATAGAAGTGAAAACTTTTAATTTCTTCTAGGCTACGTTTTCTTTCATGACATTTTTGCATGCCGCTGTTAAGTAGTTCTCTTTTCCGTGCTCGTTCAGCGGTAAATTTGTTTTTTTTTTTCACTCATTTTCTGTAAAGGGCATTGTTTAAATATTAAATTCATGATGGTCACATGATAACGACAATCACGTGATTCCCATTGATTTTAAATTCACATACTAGTTGCTCAACTTGTAAAGTTTAGATAACATTTAAAATTTGATGATTGGGTAAAGAATTCACGTGTGTGTTAAAACTCTTCAAACAGTTTTCAAAATTAAAAAAAAACTTACATTATAAGAATACTTTTAAATTAAATACAATTTGTTTAACTATGTGCGTTATTATATCGTTGACAAATATGTACTTTCTAAAAGAAAGTTTCTGCAAAAAGCAAAAGTTGGCAACAGTGAATCACATGAACTAATTGGCTAGAAACGCGTGATTATATTCACGATATAATTATGACGTCGCATTAATTTATGAACTGATTGGCAGAAAACACGTGTGGCTCAGTTATCATGTGACTATGACGTCACATGAATTTAGTCCATTATGCATTCTTATATATTTATATATGATAATATAAGATTTAAGTGTCAATTAGTCTCTATATTTTAAAATACTAATATGAAAATTACTTATGTAGATTACATTTGTCTAGACTATTAAAATTCGTAGGTAAACAAACGTATCTATCTATGGGACCCTATCTTCTCGCGAACTGCACGACGCAGTAACTCGCCAAAGGAACCAAAAAAACGGGAATGATTCAAGACTGTACGTCTAAGAGTTTGAAAACGGAAATAATTATGTATAACGGCCTTTAAACCCCCGTAACGCCACTTGGTAATTCGTTTTCAAAAAAACTATTTTGTAATGGATCTCCCCTTTATGAAACTAATCTGCTTACGAAATTTCAAAACTGTACGTCCAATAGTTTAAAAACGGAAATTATTATGTACATAGCCACCCAAACCCCAGAAACACCTCTTGGGGTCGATTTTCGTAAACACCATTTTATATTAAATCTCGACTCTATCAAACTAATCTGCACACTAAATTTCAAGACTCTGTATCTAATACTTTAAAAACTGAAGTTATGTATATAGCCCCTTAACCCCCCGTAACGCCCCTTGGGGGTCAATTTTTGTAAAAAACATTTTGTTTTAAATCCCTACTCTAAGAAACTAATCTGCACACCAAATTTCCAGACTGTACGCCTAATAGTTTAAAAACGGAAATTATTATGTATATAGCCCCTTAAACCCGTAACGCTCCTTGGGGGTTGATTTTCACTAAAACCATTTTGTATTAAATCTCCACTCTATGAAACTGATATGCACACCAAATTTATAGACTGAACATCTAATAGTTTAAAATCGGAAATTATTATATATATAGCCCCTTAACACCCTCCCCCGTAACGTCCCTTGGGGGTAAATTTTTGTAAAAATCATTTTGTTTTAAATCTCCACTCCATGAAACTAATCTGCACACCAAATTTCCAGACTGTACGCCTAATAGTTTAAAAACGGAAATTATTATGTGTATAGCCCTTAACCCGCCGTAACGCCCCTTGGGGGTCAATTTCTGAACAAACCTTTTTGTTTTAAATCTCCACTCCGTGAAACTAATCTGCACACCAAATTTCAAGACTGAACGTCTAATAGTTTAAAAAAGGAAATTATTATGCATGCGAGAACCCCCTGGGTTCCACCCTGGACACTAGCATTAATTTGAGGCAAAGAATGACCAGACGCCATTTGTATACTAATAAATTATGTTTATTCACTTAGTTTAAGTATCAAAATTCAAATGACAAATAGTAAACTATATGTCTACGTCAAAAAGGGATTTACCTTTAATATTAAATTAAGTTAGGAAACATAAAACTAATCAATAATTACGGAGGTCTGAGAAATACACACAACTTGAATTATTAGCTTTCATTATAAAGTTGAAATAATTTTATTAAACTAACGTTTGTGGTAAGCGGTACGAAGCTAGAATATATCATCTGGTTGTACTTATGATCTCTTCAGGTAGATTACTCCTCCTACGGCTTCTTCGCTGAATGATAACAGCAATATTCCAACATCTTAATCCAATTGAATCCTGCAAATTTCATCACTACTTCTGCTGGCTCAATCGCCTTCTCCTACGCTAACCTACAACGCTCTCCTGAAATACATTATCTGCATTATATATCCCATTTTCTTCTTTTAGAGGTGATTGGAAATATACGCAAATTTACAGTCCCCAAAGACGTCTAAGAGTATTAGTGGAAATGTGCCGTGAAGATTCGTCACATGCATTTAGCCCCTTAACTCCCCCGTAGCGCCCCTTGGGGGTTGATTTTCGCTAAAACCATTTTGTATTAAATCTCCACTCTATGAAACTGATCTGCACACCAAATATCAAGACTGGACGTCTAATAGTTTAAAAACGGAAATTATTATGTATATAGCCCCTTAACCCCCCGTAACGAACCTTGGGGTTGATTTTCGCTAAAACCATTTTGTATTAAATCTTCACTCTAAGGAACTGATCTGCACACCAAATTTCAAGATTGTACGTCTAACACTTTAAAAACGGAAATTATTATGTATATAGCCCCTTAACCCTCCATAACGCCCCTTGGGGGTCAATTTTTGACGAAACCATTTTGTTTTAAATCTCCACTCCATGAAACTAATCTGCACACTAAATTTTAGACTGGACTAATAATAGATTAAAAACGGAAATTAATATGTATATAGGACTTAACCCCATGCAACGCCCTTTGGAGGTTGATTTTCACTAAAACCTTTTTGTTTTAATTCTCTTCTCTATGAAACTGTGTGATTTGCACACCAAATTTCAAGACTGTACGTCTAATAGATTAAAAACAGAAATTATTATGTATATAGCCCTTTAATCCCTCCGTAACGCCCCTTGGGGGATAATTTTTGTAAAAACCCTTTTGTTTTAAATCTCCACTCCATGAAACGAATCTGCACACTAAATTTCAAGACGGAACTTGTAATAGTTTAAAAATGGAAATTATTATGTATATAGCCCCTTAAACCCTCGTAACGCCCCTTGCGGAATTCGATTTTCGCTAAAACTATTTTGGTATTAAATCTCCACTCCATGAAACTAATCTGCACATCAAATTTCAAGACTGTACGTCTAATAGTTTAAAAACGGAAATTATTATGTATATAGCCCCTTAATACCCCCTTAACGCCTCTTGGGGGTCAATTTTCGTAAAAACTATTTTGTTTTAAATCCCCACTCTATGAAACTAATCTGCACACCAAATTTCAAGACTGAACGTCTAAAAGTTTAAAAACAGAAATTATTATGTAAATATCCCTTCAACCCCCCGTAACGCCCCTTGGAGGTTGATTTTCGCTAAAACCATTTTGTTTTAAGTCTCCAATCCATGAAACTGTGATATGCACACCAAATTTATAGACTGAACATCTAATAGTTTAAAATCGGAAATTATTATATATATAGCGCCTTAACGTCCCCGTAACGTCCCTTGGGGGTAAATTTTTGTAAAAATCATTTTGTTTTAAATCTCCACTCCATGAAACTAATCTGCACACCAAATTTCCAGACTGTACGCCTAACAGTTTAAAAACGGAAATTATTATGTATATAGCCTCTTAAACCCTCGTAACGCCCCTTGCGGAATTATTTTCGCTAAAACCATTTTGTATTAAATCTCCACTCTATGAAACTGATTTGCACACCAAATTTCAAGACTGTACGTCTAATAGATTAAAAACAGAAATTATTATGTATATAGCCCCTTAATACCCCCTTAACGCCTCTTGGGGGTCAATTTTCGTAAAAACTATTTTGTTTTAAATCCCCACTCTATGAAACTAATCTGCACACCAAATTTCAAGACTGAACGTCTAAAAGTTTAAAAACAGAAATTATTATGTAAATATCCCTTCAACCCCCCCGTAACGCCCTTGGAGGTTGATTTTCGCTAAAACCATTTTGTTTTAAGTCTCCAATCCATGAAACTGATATGCACACCAAATTTATAGACTGAACATCTAATAGTTTAAAATCGGAAATTATTATATATATAGCGCCTTAACCCCCGTAACGTCCTTGGGGTTCATTTTTTGTAAAAATCATTTTGTTTTAAATCTCCACTCCATGAAACTAATCTGCACACCAAATTTCAGACTGTACGCCTAACAGTTTAAAAAACGTATATAGCTCCCCCGTAACGAACCTTGGGGTTCATTTTCGCTAAAACCATTTTGTATTAAATCTTCACTCTAAGGAACTGATCTGCACACCAAATTTCAAGACTGTACGTCTCACACTGTAAAAAAGGAAATTATTATGTATGTAGCCCCTTAACCCTCCATAACGCCCCTTTGGGTCTATTTACGTAAAACCCATAACTTATTAAATCTCCACTCCATGAAACTAATCTGCACACTAAATTTCAAGACTGTACGTCTAATAGTTTAAAAACGGAAATTATTATGTGTATAGCCCTTTAACTTCCCCCTAAAGACCCTTGGGGTCGATTTTCGTGCAAACCATTATGTATTAAATCTCCGCTCTGTGAAACTAATCTGCACATCAAATTTCAAGACTGTAGGTCCAATAATTTAAAAACGGAAATTATTATGTATATAGCCCCTTAACGCGCCTTGGAGGAGTCGATTTTCGTAAAAACCATTCCGTATTAAATCTCCACTCCATGAAACTAATCTGCACATCAAATTTCAAGACCGTACGCTCAATAGTTTAAAAACGGAAATAATTATGTATATAGCCCCTTAATACCCCCTTAACGCCCCTTGGGGGTCGATTTTCGTAAAAACCATTCCGTATTAAATCTCCACTCCATGAAACCAATCTGCACATCAAATTTCAAGACTGTATCTCTAATAGTTTAAAAACTGAAATTATTATGTATATAGCCCCTTAACCCGCCCCCGTAACGCCCCTTGGGGGTTGATTTTCGTAAAAACCATTCGGTATTAAATCTCCACTCCTTGAAACTAATCTGCACATCAAATTTCAAGACTGTACGCCTAATAGTTTAAAAACGGAAATTATTATGTATATAGCCCCTTAACCCCGTAACGAACCTATTTTTGTATTAAATCTTCACTCTAAGGAACTGATCTGCACATCAAATTTCAAGATTGTACGTCTAACACTTTAAAAACGGAAATTATTATGTATATAGCCCCTTAACCCCCATAACGCCCCTTGGGGTCGATTTTCATAAAAACCCATTTGGTATTAAATCTCCACTCCATGAAAGTAATCCGCACACTGAATTTCAAGACTGTATGTCTAATAGTTGAAAAACGGAAATTATTATGTATATAGCCCCTTAACGCCCCTTGGAGGGGTCGATTTTCGTAAAAACTATTCCGTATTAAATCTCCACTCCATGAAACTAATCTGCACATCAAATTTCAAGACCGTACGCTCAATAGTTTAAAAACGGAAATAATTATGTATATAGCCCCTTAATCCCCCTTAACGCCCCTTGGGGGTTGATTTTCGCTGAAACCATTTTGTATTAAATCTTCACTCTATGAAACTGATCTGTACACTAAATTTCAAGATTGTACGTCTAATAGTTGAAAAACGGAAATTATTATGTATATAGTCCCTTAACCCCCATAAGGCCCCTTGGGGACGATTTTCGTAAAAACCATTTGGGTTAAATCTCCACTCCATGAAACTAAACACTAAATTTTGTATTCTAATAGTTTAAAAACTGAAATTATTATGTATATAGCCCCTTAACCCCCAACGTAACGCCCCTTGGGGGTCGGTTTTCGTAAAAACCATTCGGTATTAAATCTCCACTCCATGAAACTAATCTGCACATCAAATTTCAAGACTGTATGTTTAATAGTTTAAAAACTGAAATTATTATGTATATAGCCCCTTAACCCCCCGCAACGTAACGCCCCTTTGGGGTCGATTTTCGTAAAAACCATTTGGTATTAAATCTCCACTCCATGAAACTAATCCGCACACTAAATTTCAAGACTGTATGTCTAATAGTTTAAAAACTGAAATTATTATGTATATAGCCCCTTAACGCCCCTTGGGGGTCGATTTTCGTAAAAACCATTCCGTATTAAATCTTCACTCCATGAAACTAATCTGCATATCAAATTTCAAGACCGTACGCTCAATAGTTTAAAAACGGAAATAATTATGTATATAGCCCCTTAATACCCCCTTAACGCCCCTTGGGGGTTGATTTTCGTTGAAACCATTTTGTATTAAATCTTCACTCTATGAAACTGATCTGTACACTAAATTTCAAGATTGTACGTCTAATAATTGAAAAACGGAAATTATTATGTATATAGCCCCTTAACGCCCCTTGGGGTCGATTTTCGTAAAAACCATTCCGTATCTGCATTTTCAAGACCGTACGCTCAATAGTTTAAAAAATTCCGAAATAATTATGTATATAGCCCCTTAATACCCCCTAACGCCCCTTGGGGGTCGATTTTCGTAAAAACCATTCCATGAAACCAATCTGCAAACTAATCTGAAATTATTATGTATATAGCCCCCTTAACCCGCCCCCGTAACATTTTCGTAATTTCAAGACCGTACGCTCAATAGTTTAAAAACGGTAATTATTATGTATATAGCCCCTTAAACCCCCGTAACGCCCCTTGGGGGTTGATTTTCGCTGAAACCATTTTGTATTAAATCTTCACTCTATGAAACTGATCTGTACACTAAATTTCAAGATTGTACGTCTAATAGTTGAAAAACGGAAATTATTATGTATATAGTCCCTTAACCCCCATAACGCCCCTTGGGGACGATTTTCGTAAAAACCATTTGGTATTAAATCTCCACTCCATGAAACTAATCCGCACACTAAATTTCAAGACTGTATGTCTAATAGTTTAAAAACTGAAATTATTATGTATATAGCCCCCTTAACCCCCCGCAACGTAACGCCCCTTTGGGGTCGATTTTCGTAAAAACCATTTGGTATTAAATCTCCACTCCATGAAACTAATCTGCACATCAAATTTCAAGACTGTATGTTTAATAGTTTAAAAACTGAAATTATTATGTATATAGCCCCTTAACCCCCCCCGTAACGCCCCTTGGGGTCGATTTTCGTAAAAACCATTCCGTATTAAATCTTCACTCCATGAAACTAATCTGCATACTCAAATTTCAAGACCGTACGCTCAATAGTTTAAAAACTGAAATTATTATGTATATAGCCCCTTAACCCCCGTAACGCCCCTTGGGGGTCGGTTTTCGTAAAAACCATTCCGTATTAAATCTTCACTCCATGAAACTAATCTGCATATCAAATTTCAAGACCGTACGCTCAATAGTTTAAAAACGGAAATAATTATGTATATAGCCCCTTAATACCCCCTTAACGCCCCTTGGGGGTTGATTTTCGTTGAAACCATTTTGTATTAAATCTTCACTCTATGAAACTGATCTGTACACTAAATTTCAAGATTGTACGTCTAATAATTGAAAAACGGAAATTATTATGTATATAGCCCCTTAACCCCCATAACGTCCCTTGGGGTCGATTTTCGTAAAAACCATTCGGTATTAAATCTCCACTCCATGAAACTAATCTGCACATCAAATTTCAAGACTGTACGTCCATTAGTTTAAAAATGAAAATAACCATTTGAAACGCCCAGTGGAGGTCGATTTCCTTAAAAACTGTTTTGCCAAAACACGAAAATGATTCCTTCTAGCGCTTCCTCCTCCTCAAAAAAATTGAAAAAAAAAATTTTTTTTTTTTTTTTTTTTTTCCCCTATTTATCTGTATGCGGGCTTTCGCTACCGTCTTCGCTTGTGAACATTTTTCCTTGGTCCTACGGTACATACCTCAACCGTTTTGCACTTAGTGTCTATAGTATAAAGGACGCGCAACTTCCCAAATCGTTTGCTGAAACTGTTATCTGAACCAGTCAAAGGCTTGTCTGCTGCACTAAATGGCTCCATTTCCAATGCATTCATGAACTCTGCAATGGCTCGCATGTAATTCTGAGGCACTCTTTCCATGTCCTTGGCACAAGATTTTTTGAGCGTGACGGTGTACTGAGTGGGCTTCTGGTCCATGGTTTCTCCCTCTTGTTTTATTCACTCCGCTGTGTACAGGGCTTTTGTCATTCCCTCCCATGATTAATATCCTTCTTACCTCCGGGATAGGGCAAACAAGTGGCTTCGAACAGCTATAAAATGTATAAATTCATGAATTTTTTGATTAATTTGTCCATTTATTTTCAAAAATTGTTCAATTGCAGAATTGCAGAATCAGCCACTGGTTGGCGATATTTTTTCTCGCCAAGCTGATAATTGCGCCAAATGTGGTAATCTGGCTGATTTTAGATAAATGGAGAAATTGAGTCGACGCATGCGCAGTACGTTTCTTTTATGTAAATTGGTGACCAGCTACCATTTTGTAACTTTTTATTTTTATTTATTTATTTATTTTGTGCTTTTTCTGCGCAAGATTTCTCTCATCTCGTTTAAATTATCTTCTAACCCAAATTTTTTTGAATCGGTTAGTGCGCTGCAGTTTATTTAATTTGATTTTTATTTTCCTTCATTTTCACCGTCAATTTTGTTCTTCATCTTTTATTTTGCCCATCTTCCAGCAGATGACGATACTTTCTGTGTTGACACCTCCACAGCGACACTCCCACCTCTTAATCACTATACGATTCAGCAGTGTTTATCCTACCCCCTTATTTTTAACATCATTAACCATGAACTCCACGGCATTTTAATTGCTTTTTATTCTTCTTTTTTACTTTTATATTCCAAAGTCTGTGTCTGCTTTCTGAAAGATTCTACAAAAGAAAAGGACCAATCAGAGAAGAGCAGAGCTTTTAGCCACCTCCCCTCAGGTGGGTGCCTCATTAAATATGTTGCGTAATAGCCAATTGTAATTATTCTCGCTGTCTCACCTGTGGTTTTTCCTCATCATCAGGTGTTTGGCTTCGTTCTACCGGTATGAATACGTTTTTTCAAGGTAAATTTCTTTTCCTTCTTATAAATTTTTACAGGTACTCACGATGAGAACCAATGATATTAGTATTGTTGAAAAAGTGAATGAATGTATGCTGAATATTCTGAAAGGTTTTTCACCATGTTGCCTGTGTTTGGAAAGAAAGCTGTTTTTGAATGGTGTTTGAAAGAGGGTTTAAGCGGATCATCGCATTCATGTCCGAAATGGGGGGAAAGCATGGAATTGAGAGAAAGAATGCGTAAAAAATTAAATTATTTTGCTTCTGCCATCTTGAATTTCGCGCTCTTGCGTAAGGTGTGTTTGGGTTGTTACGCCGAAACAAAACACTCAAAAAGGCGCCAAATTGACGATTTTTCAAAGTCTCGCCTACAACTGACCGCGTTGACCGGGTGGATTTTGTGATCTCAGCACAACAAACGTGATTTCTTTCTTAATTTGGTTCTTAAAAAAGTAAGGGAAAAGAAATGCATCGTATTGCTCGCATCGTGCTGCCATCTATGAGTGTTACTTTTAAGTAAAAGTTATAGGAATCTTTACTTCTTAATCAAATTATTGTAATTTTAATTTAAATAATACAATAAATTGTAACCTGTTCTCCTTTTCGTTTGGTCTTATATCTCTAGTATAAATATTGAATCGCTCACCAAATAAAAGAAATGGATAACATGATGGAAATAGAAACTTTCAGAAAAGGGAGTTTTTGCTTATAATTATCAGTTTTCCTTCTAATGAACTATCGTTTCAAAAACTATATAATCAGTATTGTTGTACGGAGAAAGAGAACGCTTAATGTTTGCATTAAAATAATCAAGCGCAGAATCGATCAGAATTTATTTGAGAAATAGAATAGTAAGAAGATTTTTCTCCATTTCCATATAGAGAATAATTGTTCCAGCTCCCAAACATGGAACATATACCGGACTTGAATTGATAATCATTAAAAACTTTAAGTAGGATTCAATTTTGTTAAATTGAATAATAAAATTAATTAATTGTGTGTTTTAATGTGTTATCGGCTACGGAAAGGTACTGTTTGACAGAAAAAATAAATCTCATTGCATCTTGTATTCTTTAACATTCCGGAATACATCGCAGAACGGATGACTGCAGCAAGTTAAATTATTTCATTTCAAATTAAAATCAGACTAATTTAATTGAGAATTTTAAATTCTTACAGCTTTAAATTAAAATTAAAACCCATAGAAGGCAGGCCAATGCAAACAATGTGATGCATTCTCTTGTCTCGTTTAGAATTGGAATATTTGTATAGGAGTGCCATCTGTGCAATTTGACTGTAACTAAAAACTTTGCAATTATAAAAATCTCGTTCAAATTTAAATCTAAAAGGAATTAAATAATTAACTGAGTACATTCCCCCATTTGAATAATATTCTTCTTTTTGTTTGGCTTCAATTTTCCATAAATGCATAATATTGTAAGAAACATAAATAAATCGTAGCAATAAAAGACAGAAATTAAGTCCATTGTAAAAAGTCAAGAATTTGAAATAACGATTTAAATGAAATTAAGAGAAGACGAGAGAAAGAATCATATTCATAATACAAATAGTGCTACTACTAATAATAATCCGTAATAGCAATAAGAATACAAATATAGCATAGGTAATTCAAACCGTATTAAAACGAAGAAGAAAAATTTTCAAATTGGTATTTGAGTCCCTAAGAATTTTACTTTGCTCTTGCTTCTAAATGCATTTCTTTTTTCTGATTATTTTCACAATAAAACCCATCGTAGTCACTCTTTTTAATTAAAATGTTATAAATCTGTTTGATTTTCAAGCATAAATATTTATCGTGTGTCACAATAGAGTTCATGTTTCCAGGGCCTTTTTTACCTCCCTGGCGCCCTAAGCACTTCAAATTGTTACGCCCCCCCCTCACTATTTCCAGAGGAACCCCTTCTTTTGTTTTTACCTTGCCAGTTTTGGTTAGAGAGAAATTTTCCCTTCGTTCTCTTTCTCTTTTTCCTTTCTTTGTTTTTGCTCTTCGGAGAGTTTTTCCACTATCCATCTATTTACTATGAAACCGGACTGGCAACCGTCAACCTGAGGAAAGGATAGTGGCATAGTTTGGCCACTCTTATTCATTTCTTACCTTAAGGTATCACTCTCCACCTACCCTTTTGTGAATGAGTACAGTAAATTTATGAAATAGTTTGCAACTATTTTGGGTTGTTCGGAAAGTAATTTCGTTTTTTCCCGACGGAGGATTTAATTGTATTTTTTTGCACCCAACTTCACATTTAAGCCGTATAATTTTTATATGCTTTGAGAGCTCATATAGCAAGGCATGTGTGTGAAAAATTTCAATTAATTCTACGCGGTAGTTTTTGGTTGGTGCCCTTTTAAATATGGAGAGCGATAAGCAGCATTTTCGACATATCTTACTGTTTTATTACAGAAAGGGTAAAAATGCTGTTCAAGCCAGAAAAAAATTGACCGATGTGTATGGAGAAGGTGTGTTGACAGTACGCCAGTGCCAGAACTGGTTCGCTAAATTTCGATTCGGCAATTTTGATGTCGAAGATGCACCACGTTCGGGAAGGCCGGTTGAAGCTGATAAAGACGCGATAAATGCATTAGTTGATGCGAACCAGCGAATAACAACGCGTGAGATCGGATTGAGGTTAAATTTATCAAATTCAACAGTTTATGACCACTTGAAAGGCCTGGGATTATCCTCGAAGCTCGATGTATGGGTTCCCCATGTTCTCACAGAGAGAATCGCTTCTCAAACGTCACGAAAATGATCCGTTTTTGAAGCGCATCATCACTGGGGACGAAAAATGGGTTGTATACAACAACGTCAAACGCAAAAGGTCATGGAGCAAAAAAGATGAACCGGCTCAAACCATTTCCAAAGCCGATATTCACCAAAAAAAGGTGATGCTGTCTGTTTGGTGGGATTTTAAAAGAACCGTTTTTTTTTGTTTTTTTGAGCTTTTACCGGATAACACAACGATTAATTCGGAAGTCTATTGTCATCAGCTGGACAAACTTCAACAGAAAAGGTCATAACTAATCAACAGGAAAGGTGTAGTGTTTCACCAAGACAACGCGAGACCTCACACAAGTTTGGTCACTCGCCAAAAGCTTTTAAAGCTTGAATGGGATACAATGCCACACCCACCATATTCTCCAGACCTGGCACCATCGGATTATTATTTGTTCCGGTCACTCCAAAATTTTTTAGACGGTAAAACCTTCACCTCAAATGAGGAGGTCAAAAACCACCTCGATCAGCTTTTTCCCAGCAAAGACCAAAAATTTTATGAGCGTGGAATTAAACTACTACCAGAAAGATGACAAAAGGTGTTGGACCAAAACGGCCAATATATAATTTAATAAAGTATTTGTTTATTGTACGAAAACTGTCTTTCATTTCCACAAAAAAAAAAAAAAAAAAAAAAACGAAATTACTTTCCGAACAAACCAATAGTATAGAGCAGCGATACTTAGCCTGCAGCCCACTGGACCTTTCTGAGTGACCCAGTCATTGCCCATTGCACTAACAAATTCATTTATTTAAGAACAATGAATGAAATATTTCGTGAGAAATTAATCAAGTAATCAAATACATCAATTTTGCTAACGATGTCGTACAGGAATGAATTGTGAGATAACTTTTTTTTCTTTTTGTAATTGCAATGGTTAGTGATATCAAATAACCATGGATTAGCTACCAATTTAAGGGTGAAACTTATTTTAAATTGAACCTCATATCATCCAAGCGAAAAATATCTAAATAATACATGTTGTTTCAAGACAATTCAGATCTTGATTGTATAATGATTAAAAAAATATGGATCAACAACTTGTTTGAGTTGTCATGAAAATGCTATAGTTAAAAATTATAACTTTGAAAATATAATCGAAAGGGTTTACGGCAATTTTTTGGTGATAGATAAGGTAAATGCCACACGATGAAGATCGAATTTTTTAAAAATCTCCAGTGTATCTATCCTTCAATCCAGTGGAGTATTTTGGGCTTTCGGGACGACCGGAATTTTGTCGACTATCTATTTTAATTATTAGTCAAAAAAATTAGTAAAAGTAAAAAAAACAGCTTTAAATTTTTTTATTGATTAAAAATGGACTTTAAGTGTTTTTTTCATAGCAAAATCTTTTATACAATTGTCAATATCAATATGTATGCCCTGTTCCATTGTCAGAATAGCTAAATTTGTTAGCCTTAACGTGGACATAGTCGATCTCAGATAATTTTTGATTAATTTTAGCTTAGAGAAGCTTCTCTCGCAACTGGAATTACTGACGGCAGATGTTAAAAAAATTCTCAGCATTATTACAATGTTTGGTAAGCTATCTTCTCAAGTTTGGACCAATAATATATTTTAATAAGCCCAGAGAGCCGGGCCTAATGAGTTCTTTTTTACAGCCTGGGTCTGTTGCAGCTACGAAAGCTTGTAGACGTACACGCTCAAGTTGGAATTCTTTATTAATGTCTTGAAGAGCTTGATCTAAATTAAGTTCGTCCATGCTCAATATCACTTCAGGCCTTAAAAAAGCATAGTTTTGCGCTAGATTCTGCAACTGTTGGAATCTTTCTCGAATTTCAGCAGTTACTCTGTCTATTTAAGAAAACATTGTTCTCCTCAAGTCATCTTCGTACGATAACTGAACTTCTTTACTTCCGTTGCCAAATATATGCTTTATCCTGATTAGTCTTGGGGGTTCGAAAGAAATTTCAAGCTCTTCACATAAACTTTTAGTATATATTAAAACGTCATCCACGAATTCCTCTCGTTTTGCTTCTAATACGGTCTGTAAAACACGTATTTTTTAGCACATTGATGAATATTTATTCCCTCTGTTTGCAAATAATTTGAGCATTATTGACTTCACGCAGTGCCGGTTGCAAGAAACCCAAGTAGTGTAGCGGTATCTAAATAAAAATCAGTACTTAGATATCATGCGAAGACGATTGTTCTGGCGTGGTCGATAAAGTACTGGCGTTCGGAACGGAAGGTGCCCGGTTCGAATCTTCCTACATTGGTGACCCGTGACTGAAGTAAGAAAACGCAACTTTCTGAACTGCCATGACGCCATATACCGCAAAAAAAAGAGAAGGAAAAAGAATGAATGAAATAAATAAACGCGCTCTCTCAGAAACAAACATAGAAAAATCGTTCGCCCATTCACCTCACTGGTGGGAGAGTAGTGTAGCGGTATCTAAATAAAAACAAGTATTTAAACATCACGCGCGAATATGATCGTTCTGGCGTAATCGATAAAGTACTGGCGTTCGGAACGGAAGGTACCCGGTTCGAATCTTCCTACATTAACATAAAAAAGAAGGTGATTGCATAGTGACTAATAAACTTCGTGCATTAGAGCTTTCGTCACGCGGGCACGATTTGGAGTTTTAAATATTTTTTGAATTTAAATATCGTGGATCTTGCCACCGCGTCGGGGCCATGGCCCTCTCTACACTCCTCACACTACGCCATTGCCTCTGAGCTGTGTTACAGAGCACGTTAGTAACCAGCTGCTAATGTGGTGTGGTAGATTGAAGAAAGAGTTAACAGCTCTCCTGGTCATCATTTATCTACAGTTGAAAATATCGTCAGTAAAATAGCGATGTAGCTACAAACTGTGACGTTAATGAGCAAAATAATTTTAAAAAAAAAAAAGAATTTCAAAATATTAAATGAATTTTTTTTTTTTTTTTTTTTTTTTTTGCCGAATCTATAAGCTATTGGTGGAGTTAATGAATTGCCTGTAGATCACGGGCTCCCAAAGTGATCCCTGATATTATTCAGGGGGTCCTTGGAAAATTAAAATTGATTTTAGGGTCCCTGAACAATTTCAGGGGGTTAGGCAAGGTTAATGAAAAATAAAAAAAAACTATTCATTTTCATTTTTATGGAAGTTTAAATAAATAACAATAATTGACTTGGATATTCTCGACTGGGTGCTGAACCCTTTCGTGCGTGGACTAACTCAGATCCGAAACACAGATGAATCCATACTAATACTAGAGCATCTTATTGAAATATCCACAAATGAAGGACTTAAGACCAGTGTTTGAACAAGGATACCGCACATTCTGGTTACAAAAACAGATCCCAATTTTATATCCTGCATTATGGGTTATTTGTACAGAAGTTTTTGACTAGTTTCCTGTCTTCCGATTTGGTAGAACGGGAATTCAGTGCTATAATAAACATCATCATACAAAAAAAAAAAAAAAAAAAAGAAGCCGACTAAAAACTAGTGCTCGTGGAGATTTGCGGTTGCTACTCACAAACATTGAGACAGACATAAATACAGTCAAACCTTTATTTAACGAAGTGGCTAAATCCCGAAAAAAAGTTCGTTTCATGGAAAATTCGTTATACATAGAGGTTCATCTTTTAATGTACTTTATAAACCACGTAAAACAAGTTTTAAATTCACACATAAACACTATATATTTTAAAATATTTAATTATTTACACCTTTTTCTAGATTAATATTTTTATATATTTTATATATCTTACCCATCAAAAAAGAAAGAGAGAAAAACTGTAAGGAAAACTAGGAAAAGAATATCGAGGAATATACTGTATTTACAAAACGTTAGGAAAATAATTTTAAATTAAAGTTAAGGAATTTTAAGGACATTTTCTCTGATTTAAAGCAAGAGTAATTTTAAACATACATTATTTTATAACCAAAGTTTCTAAACATACATTACCTCTTGCATCCTTAAATTTAATTACTCATGTGTTAATTTTGTCCAAGTTATTTTTTTATTGAAAAATGCTTTTTTTATAATATTCATATATATGTAAGGGTGTATAGGGGTAAGTCATGTTCGGGATCTTAATATTCAAAGAAATAAGCAGATTATAATGAAATTACTGTTTAATGAAACATTAGATTATTTACAATTAAAACTTTATGAGTTATTTCACGGAGCATACTCTCAATTGTCGCTAAGCCTATTGACCTCCACGTTGACCGAAAAACGTGACTTCTCGCCTGTAAAACCGGAGTCTCTTCCTCTCACGTCTGTCTCGTTCTCCGTCGCAATCGTTTCTCTCCTAAAACCCACCATTCCGGGGGGATACATGTATTCGCTGGTAGCTCCATCTATTGGTTAGGTTGTAACCTCACTGATCGGAGAATATATTTATATTCCCTAATACTTTAAATCCTACATTTATATATATGTGGGAGTCCGAATAAATCTTCGAATAAAAATCAGACTCTTCAGAAGGCGGGATTTTAGATTGGCGAGGTGGTTTGTCTAGGGGTAAGTATTTAAGGGTGAGTGATGCATTAAATGAATATAAGTCATTTAAACACAAATACTTCAAAGTAAAAGAGAATTTATTTAAAGTTAAAGGGAAATATTTACAAAAGGGGATATTTACAAAGAGAAAGAAATGCAGGAATTAGGTTAATTAAAAGTTGAGTTATACCTTTAGAAGACGGGGAAATAAACCTTTCTCATTCTTGGATGTTAGGACTGGCGGTGCCGCGCTGGGCGCGGAAATGCGGTAAAGACGCGACGTGTTGAATAAAGAGTGGTTAGTTGGCCTCTGCCGAAAAATTATTCAAGCCGGAGCTACGAAAGCTCACTAGATGGCGCTGCTTCGGAATGCAGTAATAAATAAAATTGAGATTTAAGGTCCTCTGAAAAGGATATGACTCAACCTTTTAACAAATGTTTCAAAGGGAAAATCCTACAGAATCACCCTCTCCTGACAGAGCTGGTCTCTCAGCTCTTACAAAATGTTGAGAGGTAAAGTACTTTAAATACAAACTATTTTTAGTTAAAACTATAAATTTGATGATTATTGGAATATGAATGTAATAAAGACAAATAATACGATTCTTAAAGATAATAAAATAAAATATTACAGATGAAAAGATGTATACCTAATATTCACAATTCCGGACCTAAAATAAAGCATATAAAAACAAAATATTCTATGTTGTGATCTGCAATTAACTAAACCATAAAAAAAATCTTTCGCATCAATAGAAAGATAATTAATAATACGAAAATATAATAAATGTTACAAGTGAATATAAAATGATTAATGGAAACGAGTGTTACCATAGGACATCTATTAATTTCTCAAGAGGGATATAATATGAGAAAAATTAAAAATAATAACTAATATAAAAAATTCATTTAAGCATAAAAATGTTTCATCAAATCAGCTGAGGTCGTGGTTGAGTTCGGTCCATCGTGCTGACCAACCTTTTCCACTTCATACCTATCCTTGGAATTAACTTTTGTTACTTTGTAAGGGCCTAAGAACTTTGGTCTTAGTTTCAGTCCAGCTCCAAATTGGGTTCTTTGGATGGCAACTAAATCACCTTCTTTGTATAACGAAGCTTTCTTTCTTCTTCTGTTATACGTCTTTCTATTTTCAGACTGTAGGGTTTCGATGTTCTTTTGCATCGTTTCTTAAAAATTCGCGTTGTTCTAGTAATTCTTTCGCCATTTCTTCTAGAAGTAAGTCTTTGATTAGGATGTCTTCCTTGTTACGCATTTTGATTCCCACTAATAGTTCGAATGGTGTCCATTTTGTACTGCGACTTATAGTACTATTTAGTATTCTCTGTAATCTGTCGACGTATTTGTACCATTTCGTTAAGTCGTCTAATGATAGTTTGGTGAGAACTGGAATCAAAGTTCGATGAATTCGTTCAACTTGTCCGTTTCCTCGAGGAACACCTGTTGCTATTTGTCGATGTTGAATGTTTTCTTCATCACAGTAGTCGTTGAATAATTTTGAAGTGAACGCTGAACCTCTATCAGAGATAATTCTGATGGGATTACCAAAGATTTTCTGCTGTTGTTTTAGTTTTTCGAGGGCACTTTCAGCAGACACAGTTTTGACGGGATATAGCCAAGTAAATTTGATAAATGCGTCTACTACGGTGAAAATGTGTTGATAACTTTTGTTTGTGAAAGGTAAAGGATCAATGAAGTCAACATGGTACGTACTTAAAGGAATGCTTTCCTTAGAAATAGGATTCAAAAACCCTTCCTTTTTGCCAGTTTTCTTATTAGCTAAGATACATGGAACACAATTAACTATTACTTTTTTAACGACGTTGGATAAATTTGGGATAAAAATTCCTGTTTCACAATTTCTTCTGTTTTTCCTACTGAGAAATGACCATTTTCGTGAATCAATTTAATTAGTTCAGCTTGCATTGCTTTAGGTGTTACAATTAATTCTCGACCATTTAAGTACTTGTAGAATATACCATTTCGCTAAAAAAATTCTTCTGATTCTTGCTTCTCTAGAAGTGATTTCAATGTTTGGATGTTGTCATCTTCCTTTTGTGCGTTTTTAAGCTTTGAAGTTAATGTATCATTGCATACCATCATTACGGGATATCGGCTAAAAGCATCGACGTGCTTCATACGACTTCCAGCTCTGTGCTCTATTTCATAATCGAATTCTTCTAATTGAAGCGCCCATCTGGCTATGCGAGTAATTAGCTCCTTTTTTTGCATAGTCTTCTGAAATGCTGAACAGTCAGTTACTATTTTAAAGTGTTGTCCTAAAAGATAAACACGAAACTTCTTTAATGCGTTGATAATTGCTAGTACCTCTAATTCGTAGCTGTCATACTTTTTTTCTGCTGTATTTGTCTTTTTCGACATGTAGTAAACGGGATGTAACTTTCCATCTTCTGCTTCTTGTAACAAAATTGCGCCGTACCCTTGTTTAAATGCGTCTGTATGCAGTTCTGTTTTTCTTCCATACTTGTAAAGGTGCAAGATTGGGCCTTCGGACATGATTTTCTTCAATTTTTCAAATGCTTCTTTTTGTTGAGTCCCGAAAAAAAAACAAAGAGGTTTTCTTTTCTTGTTAAATCGCTAAGTGGTTTAGCTATCTTTGAATAATCCTTGATGTACTTGCGGAAATATCCAGTTAAACCAAGAAAACTTTGTACTTGTTTTATTGTTGTTGGTTCTGGAAATTTTCGGACAGCTAGTGTCTTCGTGGGAGATGGTTTAATAGTTCCGCTTTCTTCAATGTGACCGAGAAATTCATTTTTCTTTTTTCAGAATTGGCACTTCTTGAACTTAATTTCTAATCCGTATTTCTTTGCGACTTCAAAAATAATTTTAAGTTTTTCGAGACCTTCCTGTTCGTTTTTCGCTGGAATGACGAGATCATCTAAATAACTGATTACAATTCCTTTCCGAGTAAGATCTCTAAATATACTTGATACGTAGCGTTGGAAAACTCCTGGACTTGTGCTTAGTCCGAAAGGAACTTTGTTGAATTCAAATTGTCCATCTGGGACGATAAAGGATGTATACTTTCTGCAATCTTCGTCAACATCGACGTGAAAGAAACCATTGCGTAAATCTAATGTAGAATATACCTTTGCTTCTTGCAAAGTGTCTAAAACATCTTCGATGATAGGTAACGGAAATTTATCTTTCACAAGCTTCTGATTCAATTTTCTGTAGTCAATGCACATTCTCGAAGATCCATCTTTCTTTTTTACCATTACGATTGGACTTGCATATTCCGAAGAACTCGGACGTATAATGCCTTCGTTGAGCCATTCTTCTAAATGTTTGTTTACTTCTTGTCTTTCTGTGAAAGCTAGTCGACGAGGGGGTTGACAGACTGGTTCTTCGTCTTTTAGAATAATTCTCATTGTGACATCAGTAGATGCTGTTTTTTCTGGCTTGTAGTCTTGAATTAACTTTTCAAGTTCCTTCTTGATTTGACGATTTTCAACATGACGTAGGTCTAGTTCTTCTTGAAGATTTTCAGCAGATATTTGCATAAACTGTGCATGATTCTCATATTTGTTGAATTTAATTCCTTCTTTAGTAAAACTTATCGATGCTTGTTCCAAAAGATCTGATTCAATAACTGCTTCGAATTTTAATTTATCAGTCGGTACAACATGCCAAGTTAACGAGTAATTTTCATCATCTATTTTGAACTCATGTTTAAAGGAACCGATAGTTGTCACTTGTGCTTCACCAATACCTGTGAGAAGCATCTTGTTCTTCGATAATTTCGTTGGATCCATTATTCTTCTGCTTGAGTTTTCTTGAAGCAAACTTACGGTACTACCACTGTCTATGAGCGCCGTGATTTTCACCTTTCCAAAAAATATCTCTTTAGTACGTAAACCTTCCTTAACGATGAGTGTGCAAGTTTCTTTTGGAGGTTCTTTGAATTTCTGCGATTTTGAATAGTTCGTCTGAGCATGCTTGGAAGAATTGTGATTTGAGTGTTTCTCGTAATTTTTGTTGTAATACCCTTTCTGTGCGCTGTCTTGATATCTTTGAACAGATTCGTTCTTGGTAACAGGGGCTTCGTAATGTTTGTTGTAATTCGTTGACGCTGGAAATTTCTTATCTTTCTTGTTATACTCGAATTTTCCTGGTGATTCATATCTGCGATTCTTTTCTGTGAATCTGAATTCTTGTTTCTTCACAAATGGACTGCTAGATTTTTGTTTCAGAGTCCTTTTAAAGTCTTCGAATTCTTCTAGTTTTTCTGCTAATTGAACAGGGGAGTTCATATTTGCCCATTCATCAAGATAATATTCTTTAAATTCAAAAGGAGATTTTCGTTTGAGTTGATCTGTTATGATTAGATCTGATAACTTGTTGAAAGTATCTATCTTCACAATCCATCTATCCATCCATTGAAGTAAGTGTTTAACTCATGGTAAAAATCAATCCATGTTCTTTCAGATGCTTTTTGGTGAGTGACAAATAGTTGTCGAAACTTTTCTGGAGTTAGTTTAAAGCGTTTCAGCAGTAAATCTTTAACCTTTTCCTTAAAGTTAACTTTATCGTCATGCTCTCTCGCAATGATGTGAGATACTTCCGTCGGTAACAAGCCTAACAGATGAGAAACCCAGTTTTCTTGATCAATATTCAATCTCTGCGCTTGACGTTCAAATAATTTTAGATAAAGACTGATGTCTTCTTTCAAATCAAAACGATGTATAAACTTTGAAATTTCTTTGACGAGAAATTTAGTATCACTTTCTTTGGATGTATCAGCGCCTAACTTGGATTGTGTTTGGATTCTTAACTTTTCCAACTCAAATTCATCTTTGCGTTTTTGCTCATCTAACCTCAATTGTTCGAAGCGTAATTTTTCTTCTCGTTCTTCAATGCGTAATTTTTCTTTTTGCTCTTCATTGCGTAAATTTTCTTCTCTGGCTTTGCGATCCTCAACAATCGTTGAATGTATGTTTTTGGTCAGTTCTTCGTCATAATCTTCACTACCAATAATTAGATCTTTAAGTGTGGCGATGGTCATCGATTTATCGAATTTTAAATTTAATTCCGTGGCTAAGACAAATAAATCTTCGCGTCGACCTTTGCCAAGATACGCCATTTTAAAATTTAAATTTAACTTTAGATAGTAACCAAAAGAATAAACTTAATTGTCACGCGTTCAAACAAAAACAATGATGTTGCTATTGGCAATTCTCGTTTGCATTTACAAAAATTCTCAAGTTAAAATGATATTGCATCAAAATACACTAAATATACATTGAAATATTCAAATTCTATTCATTTAGAAATATTTTAAACCAGTAACGTATAAAGACAACAGTGCGAGCTAAAATACGTAATGCTTAATTTAAAGTAGTCAAATCATTAATTTCAACTAAAAACAAAACCTTTTTTTTTTAAACCATTTGATATATCAGTTCTCATTTCGTTATAACAAATGCAAAAAGTATTTGAAAGAAAAAATAAACTAATATAAATCTTGTTTAGAAACTGTGATTAAATTTATTGTGATATGAAAAAGTTAATCATTTAGAGTTCTTTGCTGAAAAAAGCAAACAATTAGAAGTTATTCAATTAAGAAAAATCTCATATATATTTTTTATTACACCAATAAAAATAAAATCTTTTTAGGATCTCATCATCAAATTTTAAGGATAAACACATGTTTAAATAGAAAGCATAAAATAAGATTATTCATGATCCTTCATCAATTCTAAAAAACATAGCATATTCTTTCAAAATATATTTCTCGAATACTCATAAAAAATAATTCATTACTAAACAGCTTCAAGAGAAATGTTAAATTATATGAGTCATTGAAATTACGATTGCAACCAAATAGAAATGTTTAGGAATGGAAAACATTAATCTCTTAGTTCAAGGTCGATGACGTAACTGAAGAAATGAAAACTTTTCGCACATACATGAAATTCAATGCGATTCGTTAATAAATGAGATACAAATAAAACTTGAATATTACGTACGACTTCCTTAATATTTTAAAAGATATACTTGTAGAAAATTTTAATTGATACGATTTCTATACACATAGAAAAATAGTATTTCAGAAAAACACACATCATACTTAAAAATATAAATTACTTCATGAAATCGACTACAACAATTTTTTCATAATCAAATTAACGGTGACTCACGTATTCTTTTAGATTTTTTTCCTTTTGAAGAAAAATATAAAAAGTACCTGATACAGTTGACGACGTGTGATTAATTACTTGAAAACAAACTTCAAAGGATCCTGGATGTGTTCACTGGACTTGTGAAACTCTTGTAGTTGTACACGGCAGAAAATAACGTGGCTGATGACTTCGGGAGTCGTTTCGTTCTATGCACCTAAATGTTAGTGTTATGAGAGGCAATCCGCATTTTCGATTCAGTCCGTTTGTTATTTTAGGCTTGCAGCCAAAAATGGGTTTTTTTAAAGAAGAAGAGAGTTAGAAGGTTATCAACTTATTATTTAGAGAAGATTTTCGAAATCAAATCCCAGGCGATCCCCCAATTATTTCTGTGGGAGTCCGAATAAATCTTCCAATAAAAATCAGACTCTTCAGAAGGCGGGATTTTAGATTGGCGAGGTGGTTTGTCTAGGGGTAAGTATTTAAGGGTGAGTGATGCATTAAATGAATATAAGTCATTTAAACACAAATACTTCAAAGTAAAAGAGAATTTATTTAAAGTTAAAGGGAAATATTTACAAAAGGGGATATTTACAAAGAGAAAGAAATGCAGGAATTAGGTTAATTAAAAGTTGAGTTATACCTTTAGAAGACGGGGAAATAAACCTTTCTCATTCTTGGATGTTAGGACTGGCGGTGCCGCGCTGGGCGCGGAAATGCGGTAAAGACGCGACGTGTTGAATAAGCAGTGGTTAGTTGGCCTCTGCCGAAAAATTATTCCAGCCGGAGCTACGAAAGCTCACTAGATGGCGCTGCTTCGGAATGCAGTAATAAATAAAATTGAGATTTATGGTCCTCTGAAAAGGATATGACTCAACCTTTTAACAAATGTTTCAAAGGGAAAATCCTACATATATATATATATATATATATATATATATATATATATATATATATACGCCTCTCGCATCTTTGCAATGCACCAAAACTCCCTTTATGACCACGATAAAAAAAGAGAATAAGACTGTTTTAAGTATTGCTGGACTATGTTTTAATTCCAAAAATACTTAAAACATAGGGAGAAAAAAAATTGAATCACAAGAAAAAAGTTCGTTATGTAGAAAATGTACTTCTCTATTGGGAGGTTATTTTACGAAGAAAATCGTTAAATGTTCTTGGTTCCAGGAAAAAGTTCACTAGATAGAAAAATTCGTAATATAGAGGTTCGTTACACGGAGGTTCGACTGTATATTCATAACATCTCATCGAATTCATCCAAGTGATTAATTTTTTAAAATTTTATTTTAAATAAAAGTTATAATTTCTCAATAAATATTCTTCAGTATTTTTTTTAAAAATTTGTAATTTTTATATTATGCATTTATGTAGCTTTTTCACTCGGGAAAGTTTTGACATTAAAAGGGGTTCGTGGGCGTTTTGACTATAAAAAGGGACCCATGGTTTAATAAAGTTTCGGAACCACTGCTGTAGATGAAATGCAGTAAACGTATTTAAATCTATGTTTTCTTTTCTTTTAATACGTCTATACATACACAGAGAGAGAGACAGAGAGAAATGGATATATCATACACACAGATTTACGATTCATTAAGAGGTCTCAGGGGTGTTAAATTTCTCTAGAGGGCTGAAAATATAAGCAATTTTCAAACAAGCATAATTCTTTTAAATTTAAATTAAACAATTCGAATCCCTTACACATTATTTAAAAAGGAAAGGGGCTTAAGAAAAGTGTAAAATGTTTAAAATATAATCATAATTTTTAAAATTATAAGCATACGAAAATAAGAAACATTTCTATAAGAAATATTAATTAAGTTTTACGTTGCGCATGCTATTTTCAAAAAAGAGTAGCTTTAAATACTAGCTATAAGTAGATTTAAAAAGTTAAATGTATCCTTCTTACACTGTAGTATTTTTATATAAATAGAATAATAAATTATATTTTTTAAAAACAATGTGTTATAATAATGTGTAATTTTCAAAAAATATTTTAAAAGGTTCAATATTTTTCAAATACTTTGAAATAAAAAAAGATATATTATTCTTAAAGGATGTAGGGTTTAAAGAGTGTGATACATTTTATAATTCTATAAGGTTTTATACAACAGAGCTACTATTTTAGAAAATAGAGTGCGCAACGCAAAAAATACTTAATAATTATAACTTATTTTCATATGCTTATAATTTTTAAAATTATGATTATATTTCAAACATTTTGTACTCTTTTGAAGCCGTAATCCTTTGTAAATAATATGTAAAAAAGTTTGAATTATATTTAATTTAAATTTAAAAGAATTATACCTGTTTGAAAATTGCTCATATTTTCAGCCCTCTAGCGAAATTTAACACCCATGAGACTTCTTAATATGAAGAATTTCAAGAGAAAATTTCATTGTAAAATATTGTATATTAAGGTATGTTTATGACATTGTATTTTAATGAAATAAAATATTAAGTATTCATGCTTAAGCCGATGTGTGAGTGAGTGTTATATTAACGTCGCACTATATAAAGCTGCACGAGACCTCGCAATTTTGAAACACGATCAAGTTACGAGAATGACATCCGAGTTGTCATTACCCTCTCTTTTTTTTTTCCATACCAACGGAAGGACACTAAACCTCGACAGATTGATCGTGTATCAGCTTCCTCTACACGTCCTTCAGTAGCACCAGGACTCGAAAACCCTTAACTCTCTAGTTCTCAAAAACTGTCTGTAACGCCCTCGCAACTAGGTTTTCTGATTTCCCGGGTTTTTCCATTCCCGGGAATACATCAAAATTTTAAAAAATTTAAAAACAAGTTATTTTTAAATAAAATCAATCATAGTTATATAAAATAAGGATACATGTAAATTCCAAAACTAATACTTATTGATATAATGAGCCAAAAAGTACATAATAAATTGATTATGCATTTTTAAAATAGGATTTCAGAAAGCATAAGCAACTTATACTTTTATCACTCAGCCTAGTTCTAAACTTTGTGACGAAAAATCCGGCAGCAGAAAATGCTCTCTCGGCTTTAATGGACGTTGGAGGAATCGTTTTTAAAGCCTTACATGTGATGGATTTTCAGTCGAGTCGAATAACTGCATCTCTTGTTTCATGATTTTGTTGAAATTAGTACTTTTCTTATTTGAACAATATAAAAATTTTGTTTTAGAGTCAATTGTTTCCTCTAAATTTTCATCCAACATCAGAGGTTTTCTTTCAAAATCTCCGTACTCTCTTCTGAGTGTGAAGAGTTGGATATTGATTCCTCTTCTTCCCAGAAAAGTCTTGTCCCTATCATGCGGGCTTGTCTAACTGAACAATTTTTACTTGGCAATCTCAAAATATCGATAATAACTGCAGTTGCTTCGTATTTTCTCCCAAAATTCATGTATTGCATTCATCCTATTAAATTAATGTTGCGTCTCTCGTTAATTCCTTGGGTTAGAGAATATTTCGTATTTTTCGCAAATTCAGAATTTTGTTCGTTCAATTCTCCAATAATGAAAAGAAAATGCAACTTCTGCAGTTAGCAAAATTCCACTTCGACTGCATAATTTTTCAAAACCAATTTTTATTGGCTTGCCCGCTACAGTTGGAGTCGCAATTTCAAACCGTACATTGGCCATCATTGGTTCTTCTTTATTGTCAATTAATGCTTTTAAAATTGCTGACTTTAATTCTAAAAATCTTTCAAGAATTGCCAACAAACTCTTCCAGCGTGCTTGGGTTCCAGCGATTCTCGGGAAATCCCGGGAACGAAGTATAATTCCCGGGAATAGAAAAAGTACTGAAATCTTATGATTTCCCGGGAAAGAAACCCTACTCGCAACCCTCATTGGGAGTGGAGTTTCGTAAATCCCGTTCTTGATAGATCTCTTCTCAACAAGATGAACATGCCTACCAAATTTCAAGATTGTTGGTCCTTCGCGCTATATAGACTATAGACTTTAATACTTCTTTTGTATGGTTCAAAGACTGGGATTAGCTTGCACCCGAAAAACTCAGTACCAAGTAGACATGTTCCAATTCCCCCATGGCTTACACCCTGCACCCTACCCCTTACACCCATGCTCGATTTATGTTAAGCAAGAGATCCCGTTGCCTAGACCTACACTCTGTACTTTGGTGATTGATACGTGGCCGCGGTAGCCGAGTGGTATAGGTATCGGACCGTGGCTTGCTTTGTCAAGGGTTCGATCCCAGTACCACTAAAGACCCGCCGTGTAGGGCAGCGATGCACGTTAAATCTGTCATGAGCTGAAACGTCCTCCCGTTGGTGTGGTGTGGTAGTTAGGAGAGGGGGTGCCAGCTCAGGTGTCGTCCACGTCACTTGACCATGGTTCAAAATTACGTGGTCCGTTGCCAAAATTCCTCGTGTAGCTGAACAGTGCGACGTTAATATTCAATAAATCAATCAATTGGTGATTGATACCCGATTTACTTTGGTGATTGATGCAGGTCGTATGCTGATTTGAGGAGAACAAAACACCATATACTACCAATGCTTTGATTTTTTTTTTATTGGCGACATGTCGTTCTTTGAAGCTACACGAGGAGCTATTGGTGACGGATTTCGTAATTTTGAACCGTGTTCAAGTGACGAGGGCGTCACATGCACTCGAATCTCCGCTCAAAACGTCTGAATTATACCAACGAGAGGACTTTGAGCCTCGACGAGTGTAATACTCATCATCTGTCTCATAGAGCCCTCGCCATATTTTTTGATTTGGGGTAGACCTCTGCTTACCTGCTATTGAATTTTTACAAATTTATAAACTTAAATGACTTTTTGACAGTTGGTATAGAGCTACTTACTTAAACAGACTTAAATTTCTGACTGTAGTGAAGCGTAGAGTGTAGTATTATTCATGTTTTGCTTAAACTTCACTATAACATGTTAATTAGATTAAAATTTAATTAATGCATAAAATTATTGATCAACAAACAAATGTTTATAATAGGAGGGATGTGAATCGTGTGCTTCAATAACATATTTACAACAGTTGGTACCAATCGTGTCAAGTTTAACCCTAAAACTCCTCGGTTAGTAGTGTCCAGTCTTTTTCATTCTTGCTTTCATTTTTCAATTCCTACTCTTAGTTCACTCTCTCCCAATATCCACTGCTGGACAATTGCTAAGGACGGATAACACTATCATCCATAGCAACCACAAAATGAAAGGAAGCAAAATTTGGAAAATTAGAATAAGTGCGGGATATTAGTAAGAAGTACGAGTATGCAAATTTTTTCCCCACGGTTCATCACGTGATAGCGTTCATAAGAGCTTTAAAGTTTTTGACGCGTGTGGACAGTTGTTGTTTCAAGTCAAAGTTTTACAGGCAAGATTTAATAGACGAACTTAAAATTTTTGCCATGTCTTCCCGACATCACATAGATGATTTTATGCGTGGCCGAATTATTGGAAACATCGAAGAAGGGCGAAAAATAACAGATGTTGCCAGGGAGTTCGACATCGCTCACAGCGTTGTTTCACGGCTGTGGAAGTCATTTAAAACTACTGGAATGTGTAGTAGACGGCACGGGGGAGGTCGTGTTAGAAGTACGACGCCTGCAGAAGACAGATATATCGTCCTATCAGCAAAAAGGAACAGGCGCCCACAGCTCAGCAGGTGGCAAATCAGTTTCTTGCTGCCTCAGGAAAGCAGATCTCCCGAAAAACTGTTGCCAGACGTTTGAGGAGAGGAGGACTATACGCACGCAGACCTGTTGTGTGTGTCCCATCGACCAGACAGCACCGTACTGCCCGTTTGCAATGGTGTCGTGAGCATCACAATTGGACTGAACAGGACTGGGCATGCGTACTATTCTCAGATGAGAGTAGGTTCAGTCTGTCATCGGATTGTAGACGCCAACTGATCTGGCGCGAGAGTGGTACTGCTTATCGTCCAGAAAATATCCAGTAAAAGGACCGATATCCGACATGCAGTATCATGGTGTGGGCCGGCATCATGATCAATGGCCGCACGCGCCTACATGTGGTTGCGAATGGGACTATGACGGGCCAACGATACATTGATGAAGTTCTACTTCCTCATGTTCGTCTTTTCCGTGGTGCTGTTGGTGATAAATTTGTTTTTATGGACGACAACGCAACATGTCATCGAACACTCGCTGTTCAGGATTGTCTAGACCGCGAGGATATTCAACGTCTCGTATGGCCAGCGCGTTCTCCAGATCTAAACCCCATTAAAAATGTGTGGGATGCTTTGGGGAGGCAAGTTGCTGGTCGAAACTATCCTCCGACAAACAAGAACACCCTCATCCGTGCACTCACAGAGGAATGGGATAAATTGCCTCAACAGCTGCTAGATAATGTTGTGCAAAGTATGGTACGACGTGTGGAATGTTGCATCACACTCCACGGTGGACATATCCCGTACTGATACCTTTCTTTAAGGCGCCTGCTGACTTTTAGAGGCATTGTTACATTTCTCCGTACGCAGATCAAATGAACATTTTTTTTCTTTCAGATGTTTCACAGCTTTTGTACTTTCCAGAACAATAAATATTCTTTATTCTAATGTCTGAACAGTGTAGCAACTATATTTTATCCTACTAGGCCTCATGTCTCGCTTAATGTTATGCTACATAGCAATTTGTGATCCGTCCTTAGCAATTGTCCAGCAGTGTATATCTATATCTACATCGATATATCTTGTTCAAATTCTCAATCGTTAATAAAAAAAAGTACTTTTTATTCATCTATTCAAATTCAAATACATTTTTTTAAACTTGTAGTAGATGACACTTGATGTTAATACAGTTTTTTCAAATATTAATTCATTAATTAAATTAAAAAATGAGTAAATAGTAACAAACAAAAATAATATTCCAACTCCCTATATAGAAAGGAAAATGAAAAATTGCAAGGAAATTCGCTTTCAATTTTGTCACTTAATGTTATGATTTTGTTATATATGTATATACATATTTATATTAATTGTAACTATTTAATAAAACTTAACTAAAATAAAAATTTTCTTCGTTAACCTACTTAGAAATTTACTTAATTTTTTTTTATGATTACTTTTTTATTTTAGGGATTGGCACCCCCGTGTTGAAACTTTCTCACTAGAAAAAGCAATTAAAAAACTTTCTCACGATGCTCCATGTTTCGGGATAAATAACAGGCAAGTCTTTTTAAAGCCTAAATGGCTGACATCCGTTTTAAAACTTTACTTTCTACGTTACTTCCTATTCCAATAACTTTCTCTTATAATATGACATATCTTTTTCAATGTAACCATATGAATTCATTCTCATCTGTGGAAATTACCATAGGCTAAGCATTCTCAAACTTGATTTTAAAATATGAATAAGAGCATTTAAATGTTGAATGTAGCTTAAAACGTCCTTTTCCTGGCAGGTTGTGAGTGGCCAATTGAGAAACTGGGAAAATTCACGACTTCTAGCTTAATTCTGGCAAGAAACGATGAAATTGAAGATTGTTGTTTTAAGGCTGTTTTCGGTCAATGTTAAAGAATAGGACACGAATTTGGAACATTTTTTCAGACATAAAAGAAATAAAAAGTTAATATAATATTCTGGCTTCACTGTCCTTTAAAGAGCAGCATTTTTTATCATGCTTCCCATTTTTAACCGAGTTGATTCATTCTGGTATAAAATGTGTTTCGCATTTTTATCCTATACCGTAATGTTAAATGGGCTTTGCCTTTACGTATTAAAACAAAAAAGAAAGCATTCACGGAATATTTGGAAATTTTTAAAAACACTCGATTGTTAACAGAGGTACGAGTTACAATATGGCGAATTCCCATGGAAATTGGGTCATTTTTCTGTCTGAAAATGTGCTTCGCGTCGAGTTAGAGCTCTCGTACTTTTACCGAAGACAGCCTTAATAAAATTTATGCTGTCGCCTTGTAATTGCAAATTAACCTCATTAAATTTTGTAAATAAATCTGTTAAATTGGTAAAATCTGGTTTCCATTTGATTCCATTTTCTTTTAAAATGAAAACTAGATCTGGTTTCATAAGAGCCACTATCGTAGACCTCTATTTGCACCTCACGAACCCCCAAATTATTTTTATGCTGACGTAGACCCCCTTACAGACCCTGGGGGTTGATATAGACCACTTTTTGAATCACTGGTTTAGATGGTCACAAAACCTATTTGCATGTGCTCTATGAAGGAATTCTGAAATATGAGGAACAAATTCCCCTTATTCATTTGTCACATCATTTGTTGGGACAATCGGGATGATAATACTCGACCTCACTGATGATTAATATTAAAAATATTAAAGTTTTAAGCGAATCGATTGGCCTACTCGATCTCCAGACTTTAATCCTACACGGCAATTTTAAAATTATCTATTTAAATAGTTGGATGCTTTAAGTTTTCCTTCAAGATCGAATGAGCTGGAATAAAGATTGCGTGTGGGCATAGCTTACGAACAATTAACAGTATAGGAGAATTTTTATTCCAAGCATTACCGTATACGTCCCTTATTAATACTCGCTTAAAAAGTCATGAACTTGGGATTTATTTTTTTTTATTTCAATTAGTGGACTTTTAAAAGCAAGCAAATTTTTTATTTTAAACCATGCTTGTTGTTAAAATCATGAAAAATTTAATGAATAACTGTTCACATCACAGTTTATCCAAATTTCACGTTTTCGTATTCGTTTGTTCTAAATTTAGACACAAAAAGACGGGCGCTCCACTTTTGTTATTTTTGGAAGCTAGATATTTCCATGAATGTATAATTACAGATATTTTTGTAACTTACAAAAAATTTTCGAAAAACAAATATAAAAAAAAATTAATTAAGTGTGATAAATAAATTTTTTTTAAAAAACTAATCTTTAAAAGAATACTGAGGAAGATTATAGCACAATTTTAAACAATAACAAAAAGGCCGATCAGTTAGTTTTATAGTCTCAATCTTTCTTATAACAACAACAGAAAGACTGTCCAATTAAGGTTTTATGTGAACTTCCACTGTAACCTTACTCTGATTATTAATTGGCGTGGCGGTTCTTAAACTGTGGTCCGCAGCGCTTTTCTAGGTGGTCCGCGAAGTTTTATGTAACGTTGAAATGTCCCTCTTTTACAGATTCTAAAAGGCCTTGTGGAAAAATTGAGAGACATGGGGCAATGACTCCCAGAAGAGAAAGAAAGCGCAAAGAGATAACCACGACGATTTTCTTTCCAGCCATTTAGGCAATGACTCACGTTTAAATGTTTCACTTCTCTCATTAATTGTTATTCCCCATTTTTTTTATTCTTGTTAAAAAAAATTAATAGTTTACCTGTTAAAGAATTAATTATTGAGTGACAACATAACATACATATAAAAATTTATACATTTGATGTATTATCACTTTCATACATATATATAGCAATAAAATTACGTTTTCCCTCTTATCTTGCATGGTTTTCGAAAAACATGAAATGCATCCCTCTTTTTTTTTAACATGTTTTACGGATTCTTATAGTATCTACCATGTAGGAAAAAAGAAGGGTGTATGTATTTAAATTTTTCTTGAGCATCTTAATAACAAAATTCAGACTGCAGTAGCTTAGAGGTCAGGATCATGAGCTCGTGAACTGCGAATAATGAGTTCGAGACCAGTACTACTGAAGACAAATCGTATAGAAGGGCTGATGTGTGTTCAGTCTATAGTGGCAGTGCCGGTTTCAGCTCATTTCGGGCCCTGGGCATGGAAGGTCTACAGGCCCCTTTGGCGCTGGAGGATCGAAATTTATAACCGGAAAATCTGGCTAAGTCCAATTTATCCGTGCCACTGGGCGCCCAGTGAATAAACCGGCATTGTGTCGTGGCTCAAAGTCTTCCCATTGGCGTGATGAGGTAATTTAGAGAGGAATTGCCAGCTCAGGTGTTGTCCTCATTTGACCTTCGTTCAAAATTATGAGGTCCGTCGCCAATATCCCTCGTATCGGGTAGAGATGTTTAAAATCTTGGGGGTACGCGATGTCACTCTGATACATAAAGGCGGGTCGCGGCGATCGAAAGTTTAATAACCGCTGAATTAGCACATTGTTATTCCTTAAAATTGTATAGCTTCTATAATTAAAAAAAAAAGTTAGAACTAAAAATTCCAAAATATGATTTAAAGGCAGGGGTACTCAACCTTTTTTTCCCGCCGGGCCGCATACACATGACCAGTAGCGCACACAGGAATTTTTCAAGGGGGGGTCCGGGGTCGAAAGTTCACCATTCTTGTATCATGCTCCTTTTGATTTTGTCGATTTTCGGGAACAAAATACAGTAAAAAACTAATTATTGAATAAATAATTAGCATTAATTAATAAAATTAATCATTAATAACAAACACTTAATTAAATTTTTCGTACTATATACTTAGAATTATAATCAATCGGGAAAAAATCAAGGGCTTTGAGGGGGGGGTCCGGACCCCTCTTGTGTGCGCCACTGCACATGATAGATATTTCATGCAGGTCGCATACATATGATAGATATCTTACGCGGGCCACGACATGCGAATAACGGAAAAAACACACGATTAGACCAAAGCAACATTGGAAAAGGCAAAACGGATCAAAATATTAAAACTCATTTTTGGCTTTTATTTTAATTCCATATTAACTCTTTTCGATCACACAAAAATATTTATTCTTATGCATTTTTTATTGAGTTACGGGATAATTTTTATTTTCTTTCATTCATGACTAAGAGAGAGCCCTCTTGCTTACATCTAGATGTATATTATTTATAAATGCGAAATTTTGTGAGGATGTTTGGGGGTCTTTCACGCAAAATAATAATAAGGCTATAATTTATAGCATAGGCTATAATTTATAAAGATATTGTGAGAAGTGTCCAAAATATAACGATATTTATCAAGTAAGTAGGAAAAAATTCTTCCATCTGCAAGCAATTCTGGCGTGCGCTGCAAAAAAAAACCCACGTCAGCATATATCTGTCTTTTGTTTGTGAAAGAACCCTTTTTGTTTTGGATACGCAAGGCGCTCGTTTCTAATTAATTCCTGTGATCAGCATAATCCCAAATTTTTTTTATTTCAGAATAAAACTAAGTTTTGAAGGGAGGGGTTGTTATAAATCTCTCTTTATTTGAATGTTTTTTTAATGATTTTATTATGCATATTTGGTAGTAAGAAATTGATCTTTTTTCAAAATAAATACTTTTATTGCTTCAGGTACTTACAGTAGATAAACTTTGTCTTTCACACTACATCATTTGGACATATTTGCATAGTTTGTTTGTGGTTAGTAGTTAATTATAACGCTATAATTTTAATTGAATAGGCGGATATTGCATTTTTAAGTATAAAAATAATTATAACTACTGTACTGTATTTTTTGGAGTGAGTGAATATTAACGTCGCACTGTTCAGCCACACGAGGGCTTTTGGCAACCGACCACGTGATTTTGAACCATGGTCAAGTGACGTGGACGACGCCTGAGCTGGTACCCCCTTCTCCTAACTACCACACCACACCAACTTAGAAGGAATATTCTACCAATACTTAACAGGAATATTCTTTGAAATCCACTTTTCCAAGATATATGGCAGCACGCGTTCTGGGGAAGGCGAACAGTTTTGCAGCAGATATGCGTTTTCAGCTGACGGCGTTTTCAGCGGATTGCAAAGATTATTATTTTTGTCCCGAAAAAATAGTTTGTCAAAATTTAAGTGTCTTATGTTTTTGTATGTTAATGAAGACCTTAGAAAACGATTTGACTATTTATTTTAAGTGAACGGTGTATATAATTAGTTTTACAGTGGAATATCTTTAATTAATTTATTAGCTCTAACGGATTAAATTTCCCAAAGTGGAGTATTTCGTTTATGTATATCCCTTAATTTTCAATGTAGTGATCCAAAAAAAATATTGCATAAAAAAAACTGCAGTAAATCATAATGTGGTGGATAAAATATTTACGTGCATCGCTTCCCTACACGGCGGGTCTTACAAGGCTCTAATAAAGCTCCAGCTATGAAAGTAGCTAGACATTTGCCAACTTTACTCTATCGTTATCATTTCGCTGAGTTTTCCATTGAATCGCCATTACAGCCATTATAATTTCGGAAACGGCGTTGCTTGCGAATATTACAATTTTAACATAAAATAAATACAACAGAAAGTAATATTAATGTATTACACTTTCAGATGTAAATTATTTACACTATTTTAAGCGTTCATTACGCAAAACTTTTAACAATGTATTACTTTTGCTGAGCATAGATCAGCTTAGGGAGGTATTTTCAAAAATCGACCCTCAAGAGTGTTACGGAGAATCATAAATAAAAAAAAAATCCTTTTTATCAGCTATTAGATCTACATACTTAAAATTTAACAAAGGTGTTTTTTTTTTTGTTGTTGTTTAGCTGAGATATGCTGTTCGTGAGTGTCACGAGTTTAAATAATATGACGGACCAAGTCTTTCCGACTAAAATTTTAATAAAACCAAAAAGGTAACAGAAGTTATTGTGGGTTTCGATGTAAACAAGTTATTACCCACGTCAGCAATACTGAAATCTTTCAGCTTCTTATATAGTCCGGTTGGCAGGTGCGCACGCAGGCATCTTCACACATACGTCATACTTTAACAGTCATCATTACGTAGGCGTCAACATCCCGCCCGGCCTTTATTCCACATGCAAGAACTTAACAATTTGTATCTTAACAAAAATACGCAATAAATTTTAAACATGAATTAATACTAATAAATATTAAGTGAATATCAAATTTCAGCAGAGAGAATTAGCTTAAGTTCTCAAATAATAAAATACATAATAATACATAGTAAGTAATTTGATACACGAGAATACCAAAATTCTAACAATAAATTCCAAGTTAATAATATCATAAATAACCATACATTTAATTTTCAATAGGCAGTATGCTCAACCTATTGATAGACCTTTATAAATACCTTTACCAGTTTTAATAAAGCTCTAACTTTCTTATCTTTCCCATGTATATTTTAACAACACGTCCCAATAACCATTTACAAGGAGGAAGATTTTCTTTCTCTTAAAAACCATATCTCCCAATTTGAGATTTTCTTTATTAACAATCCATTTCTTTCGTTGTTGCAGACTATTTAAATATGAAAGGCTCCACCTTTCCCAGTTTTGAACTGATTTAGTTATTCTCTGCCAAACATTTAAACGATTTGATTCTGTTTTGCAACAGAGACGGTTCCACTACAGCTGTGATCGGTCTCCCGATTAAAAAGTGAGCTGGGGTTAAAACCTCCTCTCATCTACGTCAGATGAAAGTGGTGTAAGAGGTCGAGAGTTCAAAATTGCTTCAATTTGCGTTATTAAAGTCAATAATTCTTCATAACTAAATTTTGAGTTTCCTGCAACGCGTTTAAAATGATATTTTAAAGATTTTATATTAGCCTCCCATAGATTTTGGGCTTCTAGGGGGAATAAATGACCATTCAATGCCTTCTGCGAAAAACGCAAATAAAGACTTTCTCTATCTCTTACTAATTTAGACAAAGCTTTTATTTCTCGATTAGCGCCTATCATGTTAGTACCATTATCCGAAAATATTTTATGACACTTACCCCTTCTGAAATAAATCTTTTCAATGCAGCAATTAAAGCTTGCGAAGTTAAGTCGCTGATTATCTCTAAGTGAATGGCCTTTGTTACAAGGCAAATAAATATACAAACATAAACTTTAATTTCAGGACCTTTCCTCTGATATTTATTTTTTATAAAGAAGGGTCCACACAAATCAATTCCAGTTGAATTAAAGACCTTATCGGGAGTTATTCTTTCTTTTGGCAAATCGCCCATTTTTTGAGAACAAATTTTTAGGATTAAATTTAAAGCAAATTACACAGTTATGCACAACTTTTCTGCAAATATTTCGCCCGTGAATTGGCCAATATTTAAGTCTAATCTGATAAAGTAAATGTTGGGGCCCAAGATGAAAATATTTCTCATGGTAGTATTTAACAATAATTATAGTTAGTTTACTTTTCAGGAAGCAATATAGGATGTTTACTCGAATAAGGAAGTCGAGAGTGTTTCAGTCTTCCAACTATTCTAATGATTCCCTTATCATCTAAAAATGGGGATAAATTTAAAATCTTACTTTTATTACAAATGTCATTACCATTTTGCATAGCTAATTTCATAGAATGAGCTAAGCTGTACTTGTTTCATTAAATAAATTTCTGCTTCTTTCATCTCATCTGAAGTAAGAGGTCCCGTTTTCTTGTTAGTTGGATTTCTAATGTTAAATAGAAACCTGTAAAGAAAACTTAACACTCGAACGATAATTAGAAACTTATTACTACGAGAAAGTAAATGATCAAAAAATGTTTGATTAAAGTTTAAAGTCAATACAGTATGTTCTTTAGAGTCCTTTGATTTTAGTTCAGGCAAATAATCTACTTCATTCAGTTCCGGGCACTCAGACAGTTTTGGGGAGTTCGTCAATTCTTAGGAAGGCTGGACCAGTCCACCATTTGTTGTTGGAAATAAGTGTATCAACACTAAGTCCCCTAGACAAGAAATCTGAAGGATTGTCTTGTCCTGAGCAATGAAACCAAGAATCAGGATCAGTTAGCTCGGAGATCTCCTGCACTCTGTTAGCCACGAATTGTTTCCATCTTTTAGAAGAGCCTTTAATCCAGAATAGGACTATTTTGGAGTCTGTCCAGTGGAACACTTTGCACTCCTTTTTCTTGCGGACGATTTCTTGAACCCTTGAACTCAATCGAGCTGCTACTAAAGCTCCCAGGAGCTCAAGTCGAGGCAAAGTAACTGCTTTCAGGGGTGCCACCCTCGTTTTTGAAGTGATGAGATTTACGAGCACTTCATTTTGTTTTCTTACTTTCACGTAAGCTGCTGCACCATAAGCGAGTTTAGAGGCATCGCAGAATATGTGAATTTCAATGAGGTCACTTACCTCATCATTCGTTGAATCAAGAACTAACCTTGGAATTCTAAGATTATCTAATAGGGGCAGTTCTTTACACCAAATTAACCACTTTTCCTTTTAACTTTGGGGGGTAAAATTTCATCCCAAGTTATTTTTTTTATCCAAAGTTCTTGTATGTGTGAGACATTTTATTCTTATAGTAAAGGGTGAGAGCAATCCCAGGGGATCAAATATCTTCCCTATTGTTTGTAACATAAATCTTTTAGTATTTTCGTTTATCGAAACGAATTCCAGCAAACCTTTAGCATCCAACGTCAGACAGTCATCTAGAGTTTGCCAAGCCATGCCTAACACTTTTGTTTTGTTTGTTCCTAACCTGATGGATGCATCCATAGGATGTGTGTCGAAACCTTCAGCCGCCCACTGAGCCATTAAAACGGTATCATTGCTGATCCATTTTCGCATCTCCATCCCTGCTTCTTTCATAATATTCTTAGCGTGGCGAGACATGAAAAGAGCTTCCTCTCGAGTATCCTGTCCCGTAATTCCTGTCCCGTAATCCAATCATCCACATACATGAAAGAATCTAAATGTTGTACAGTTATGGGATGAATTTCGTTATATTTCTCAATGTGATATTTGATTGTTGCTGCTAGTAGAAATGGACTAGAATTAACTCCAAATATCACCCTGTTAAATCTATAAACTTGCAAAGTGAGCTTTTCCCCAATACGTGGATTACTATCTGTCCATAAAAACCGTACAAAATCTTTATGTTTATCCGCCAAGCAAATTTGAAGAAAAGCCTGACGAATATCCGATGATATTGCAACTCGATTTAGCCTGAAATTAATTAAAACATCTAAAAGATTAGGATTCAAATTAGGTCCAGGCCACAAGCAATCGTTCAGTGATAGTTCGTTAGCTTGGTGTGAAGCTGCATCAAAAACAATACGAGTAGAAGTAGTAACACGACCCTCCTTTTAATCGCTTGGTGTGGTAAGTAATACATTGGTTTGTGTACATTAATTTCAGTATCATTGACCTTTTCTATGATTCCTTGATTCAAATAATCTTGAATCGTTTCTTTGTATTGAGTGTAAAGGGTTTTATCTCTTCGTAACCTTCCCCATAAACTCTGGAAACGTTGCTTTGCCACAGAAATGTTATTCGACAATTCGTTCCAATGTTTACGAAAAGGTAATTCAACCACATACCGATTATTATTATATTGTACAGTTTTCTTAAAAATATTCATAGCTTGGTCATCTTTCCGATAGCAAGGGTCATCTTTTATGCCAAGGGATTCGAGCTCAAAAAACAGCTTTAATGTATCAACCGAATCATTATCTTTAAGAAAGTAACATGAGAAGTTATTAGTATTGATTCCCTGGAGTCGTCCTCCAGCAATCCATCCAAATTCAGTTTCCCTAAACAACAATTCTTTATTTACTTTATATACGTTATCTTTAATTATTCTAAAGAAAATATCCGCATTCAGTAAAGCGTGAATTTCCTTAGCTTCGTAAAAATAGGGATCTGATAATTCTAAAAATTCAGGAATTTTTATTTCCGAAACATCTAACGTAACACTTGGTGTCAACCCGGTAATTTTTTCAGTCACAAAAAATTCTACGTTTTCTCTAAAAGTACCACTTTTATTAGAAATTAAAGTATATTAGTTTTTCCCTTTAAGTTTTGTTTTAATGAATTGAGTCCTGAAACTGAGGAATTTATTTTTTCTATTGCAATACCAAGAAAATCACACATTTTTCTGGATATAATATTAATGTTAGACGCTGAGTCAAAAATGACGGGACATTTTAGTTCTCGGCCTTCATTATTTCGTAAGAAAACGCTACCAGTCGATATTAACACGTTCTTTCTATGTTGAGAAGCAGTGCTACTCAAAACTGTGTTCTGTGTGGAAGAATCCACCACATTCGATTCCCGGTCCTCCGGGTTAGTTAGTACTGGAAGTTCGGTAGAGGGAATAACCCATTTTTTTCGGTCATCTATTGCCGCAGTACAGAGGGAGCGAGAATGTTTTTTGCCACATGGGCACACATACGTCGAAGTACATTGCATCCTTTTGTGGTTTTTTTTCGCAAACACAGTTCAGTTCACATAACTTATGCAGACGGACTAAATCTAATCGTTTTTCGGGGTTCAATTCTAGAAACTTTTTGCATCGAAATATCGGATGTAAAGTTTTATCCTTACAAACTATGCAACTCTTGTTTTCAACAAATTGATTCATTAAAAGATTGGTTTTTGTCTTAAAGGATAAGTTAGATTTTCTTAATATCGTTTTTGTTTCGACAATACAATTTTTATCTACGGATAAAAGAATGGTTTCGCGTTGTTCTAAAAATGCAATAAATTCATCAAATGTGGGAACATCTTTTGCTTTTAAACTCAGTTCGAAATTTTTTCGTGATTCATTATCCAATTTCTTTAGCATAATATTTAATAAAAATACATTAAATAAATTATTTTGCTCATAGTTTAGTAATTTTAGAGCCCGTAAGTTTTTTTTTAAAGCAATCAATCATTTCACGAATTTCTTTCGGATTCTCACGTTCTATCTTCTTAAAATTTAATATTTGTTGCACATGAATATCGACAATCAATCTTTTGTTATCATATCGGGATTCGAGTGCTTCATACAATGAAGAAAATGTATCGAAAGTGGAGGCAAATTCTTTAACTTCATTTGATAGACAGGAATTCAAATAATACAATTTCTGTGACTGAGTCAGTTGTTCGCTTGTTGCAATTAAATCGTCAAATTGGGATTTAAAGTTACTAAATTGTTCATATTTTCCCGAAAAGGTGGGAAGTATTATAGGTGGAATTTTTGTTTGAGCAAAAGTTCCGTTTTCGTATTTGTTTTTTTCAACTGCAGTCACAGACAATGATACATTAATTGAGTTAATCAATTTTTAACTCTTACCTCCAAATCGTCCAGACGTGTTTCACATTTGTATAAATCTTCTTCGAATTCCGCTTCTTCTGTTGGTTTTGCGGTTTCTAATCCAAAAAGTAGCTCCTTCAATTCTTCAATTTTCCTCTGGAGTTGGTCAATTTTCTTGAGTTTGACCTCCAGCTCAGTTATGTCAACATGTTCGGACACGTTGTCCATGAAGGTTGCAATTCTAGTAATACTTCCTTTTAAGGAAGTTTTAGCTTTGTTTAATTTTAAAATATCCATCGCGCTTTAGTTCGTGACTCACGGGCCGACAGGACCAAAAAATGTTCGTGAGTGTCACGAGTTTAAATAATATGACGGACCAAGTCTTTCCGACTAAAATTTTAATAAAACCAAAAAGGTAACAGAAGTTATTGTGGGTTTCGATGTAAACAAGTTATTACCCACGTCAGCAATACTGAAATCTTTCAGCTTCTCCGACCATATATAGTCCGGTTGGCAGGTGCGCACGCAGGCATCTTCACACATACGTCATACTCGCAGTCATCATTACGCATGCGTCAACATATGCAAAAAGCTTTTTTTGTTTAATTTGCAATTCACGTAAAATTAACTCATTGGAAACTTCTTTATCCTTCAATCTGTGTTGTTTAATTTTTCAGTTCACCCGTGCGAAGAACGGGTATACCAGCTAAGTTCTATTAAAAAAAACAAATTGATAGAAAAATTGACATATTTGATTGCTTGATTGGTAAAATTTCCCGCTAAATTTTTAGCACGTGGTTCTCCAATGATTGAATTTCTCAATGCAATGGGCCGTAACAAGGCCACTCAAAAAGGGCCGGCGGGCCGCAGTTTGCGCCTCACTGTTTTAAGGAATTAATTTGAAAAAAAGAATTTTCCTCACAATTTAATCAACTAAAATTCTTCGTGAAGTCCAAGTCTTCCGTTAGAAAATCCCGGTTAATTTTGTTCCACAGATTTAATTCACTACAAAAAACAAGCAGGGGCGATCAGAGAAAACTTGTGGCACCCTCTCTCGCGAGAGGCTCTTGCAGTGACGCAATAGTCGTGGGTGGGGGATGTGCTGATGGACGCCGGGTGTCAATTTCAAGACAGAAAATACGCGCGGCGCCAGAAATGCGCTTCGCTGGGAGGGGGAAAACAAATAAAAATAAGCTTTGCACTTTCTTGAGCCGATTGATTGCATGACAGAATAACAGCAGTAAAACGTGTTAAAAGCTTCGAAGAGTCGCTGGTGGAGACACAATCTATGACATGACCCAAATCCATCAACTACAAATGAAAAGTTGTCAAAACAACGCTCGGTGGTGTTACGTAAAAGCTGAGATTTTACTCTCGGATATTTTCATCTGTACGGGAACAGCTACGAAATCATCTCAACTCATGTTATTTATATAATTTGGCTGAACTACATTCAAGACCGATCCCAGGGTGTCGGCCACCCTCGTGCAAACCTGATGTGCCGCCCCTCTAGAGAATCTTTCATATTTTGACTATCACTTAAAATTGATGTTATAAACTCATTGACCTTTGTAAGAGTGAAAAATAAAACACATTAATACAAATGCAAATAAATACAAAAATCACTTCTTTCCTCTATTTTGTTTTTCTAAATTGTAAGGCTATTATTCAATTGAAAGCTTTTAATTCCCCCAAATACATATTGCATTTAAACATTCCTATGTCTTAGGTAATATGAACCATATTTGATATTTTCGTAAAGCAACTTTCGCAAAAATCATTTTTGAGACGCCTTTGTTGAGTATCGGTCGATGGTGTACCGCTAGTACCACTGATAAGCAAGAAAACCTTTTCTATTTTTGGCTCTTCCACGAATTTTGCGATCAAATGAAAGGTGTGTAAAGAGTAGACATTAACGTGGATCAATACACTGTTCACTAAAATTCTATTTTTCTTACGGTATCCGACTACGCTCGGAAACGTGATTTTGCAAAAGCGTGCAAACGAATATTTTTTTAATAATTAGTGTCATTTAGATTAGAATACACGTATAAAATAGTTTTAAGAATATTATTATATAAAAACAATTATTTAATTGTGATATTTCGGCAAAAAAATGAACATGGAATTATTTGTTTTCAAAATATTCTCCTTTTATGAAAATTGCTTCTATAATTTTAATATTTTGCCCGTATATAGCTCAGACCTCTGTACAGAACCTAAACTAGGATTTTGAAATATAAAACTTAGAAGTGGATTTATCCATATTTTAATACATCAGAATGAAAACATTTTAGGAAAACAGCACCGATTATTATTTCAATTGGTAGTAACTCTAAAAAAATGTGAATTTTTCAATAAGAATTCAATTTCCTCTGGAGAAATATTAGCTATCAAAAGGCAAAACATTATTATTATAAAAGCATTTTTCATACAAGGAGAATATTTTGAAAATAAATAATTCTATGTTCATTTTTGCCATATCACATTTAAATAATTTTTATTATAATATTCTTAAAACAATTTTATGCGTGTATCCTAATCTAAGTGTGTGTGTGTGTGACACTAAATATTAAAAAATTATTCGCTCTTGCAGGCTTTTGAAAAATCATGTTTTCGGACGTAGTCGGATACCTTAAACTATGCTATACTATCGGGACTTATAGTTTGATTTTTCAATAACTATTTAAAATTCAGTACATGTTTATTCGGCTAATTATAAGGTTTATTTTAGGAAATTCGTAAAAATTTTGCTTGCTTGATTGAATTACATGCAACTTGCGGCCTGAACACCTGCTAGGGTCGGCCCTGACTACATTACTAAAAAAACAAGGGGGGGGGAGCAAATAACTAAGACAGACAGAGTTATATGTAGATTTCAGCCAGTTTCTACTGAACCAAAATGGGTGAACTTTTTTGAAATTTGGCCCAAAAAAAAACATGAAAAAAATGTTGGACAGACGAATGTAATTCATTATTAAGCACAAAAGAGAGTATAAAATGTGTTTATTTTGAAAATCGTTTGTTTTCAATATAATGAAGGAATTAAATTGTTTTCTCTATAAATCTTGTTTTTCAGTTGCTAATTTTTAGATGGTATCCCCTAAGTCTGTGAGGGCAACTCTGGAGATTTTGTGCCTGAAAAATCTTTTTTTCTCAAAGAGAGCACAATTCCGAAACTTACTATTGCTTTTCTGTTATAATTTGTATACAGATTTTCATTCCTTCCTTTTATTCATAATTTGGCAAGTTAATTTTTTCTCTTAAATTCAAATATATGTTCAACAATTCTTCCGTTTGATGCTAAATTGCAGTTCGTTGACAATTCTTTAAAAAATGTACACACATTTTTTTTTAACAAAAATTAAAAAAATTTGGAATACAATGCCTTGCACCATGCTTGACCCTAATTTAAATAATACTATATCTGGCAACCGAATTTTATTTTTAAAAATTTAACCCGGCCAAAAAAAAATGAGTAATTCGGCTAAAAAAAGTCAAGGAATAACTTAAGCCTAAATTCCAAGATTCATATATGTAAGTAACGAAATTTAATCTATGTATGTAAATAACGAAAAGCAAGTGAAATACATCAAATACGGTAGCATATTGCAGCTTATGAACTTCCTTCCATGTGTCACTTCCTATTTCATTCACTACTTCCGGAATGAATCATCATACAAAATTTCAGTTAACGATTCGGAAAGTAATAAATATAGACAAATTAATGTAATAGCAATTAAATATTTAAGAATCAGAATAATTAATCATTTCTTGCATCACTATGTTTATATACAATTTGTGTATTACTAATAGTTTTGTGGCCGTGGTAGCCGAGTGGTCAAGGAATCGGATCGTGGCTTGCCTTGTCACGAGTTCGAGCCCAGTACCACTAAAGACCCACCGTGTAGGGCAGCGATGAACGTTAAATCTGTTGAGAGCTGAAACGTCCTCCCGTTGGTGTGGTATGGTAGTTAGGAGAGGGAGTGCCAGCTCAGTTGTCATCCACGTCACTTGACCATGGTTGAAAATTACGTAGTTCGTCGCCAAAAGCCCTCGTGTAGCTGAACAGTGCGACGTTAATATTCACTCACTCATTAGTACTAGTTGATATTGCATGTGCATAGAGCAACCGAAAAAATAAATCTGCACATATGTGGAATGATCAGCAAGCATTGAGTTCTGTTGTAAATATTGTATCTTTTTTTTATTGAATGATGGAATTAAAAATATGGGCTATGTAAACTGTAGTTTATTATGACGGAACAAAAGTTTCAACGATGTTTCTCAGTTCATTCTAAGCAGGGCTTTTAAACCAGTGCCCACATAGAGCTTATTTTTGAGTCATAACTACTGTAATTGCAGTAGCGTCCTCAGGCCTCTCTTATTACCACGGGGGTGCTCTATTATAAAAACACGTAGATGAAAGTGCCGAGGGGTATTCTCTATGTATAAAATTAAAAATCTGTGAGTCTACAGTGTACACCACTGTGTAATTGTGTGTCATAAACATTTTAAAAGCGAGAAAATTTCTCCCATACGCTTGATTTACGACCCTAAAGTATTCAAATAATCTTTCCTCTCACCTATAAGGTTTACAGTTTATACAAAAAAAAAAAGAAAGAAAGAAAGGTGAAGCGTTCCCGGGAAACCGCAGTGATGTTTCTCTATTCTCGACTCCCTTCCTTAGCTGTTAAAGGCAAGTTTATATCACAGATATCAACAAATTTTGTGATTGTAAATTTTGAAATACAAACGATTTAACTGTGAATAAACAATACTAATTTAACAAATAAGGCCAGTGCTTTAAGTTACAGCAATAATTTAACTGTAATATAAAGCACTAGCTGTTACCCATCCGCTTCGTTGGGTGTTTCATGATGTTGTGTGGTTATATGTACTGTTTATAAGTTATTGATATCAAAGTGCTAGCTTTGAACTTTCGACTGTATTGAAAAATATTGTCATAGTCCTCTTGATTTAAAAAGACAGTGCTCGAATTTCTAAAACGAAAGTACAATGATCTTTCAACCCCTCCCCCCGTAACTTCATTCCATAGTTCGTTTACGCAAAATCTGTTTTTAGTGGATCTCTGTTCAACAAAAGAAACATGTTTACCAAATTTCAAGCGTGCAAACCAGACAGTTTTAAAACGGTAATTTTTATGTGTAAAGCCTCCTTAACCCCTCGCAACTCCCTTTGGAAGTCGATTTGCGCAAAACGTTTTTTAGAGGATCTCTACTCAACAAAAGAAACATGTAAAGATAATTTCAATTCTTAAGTTTAACAGCTCAGAAACAGGAATTTTTTTTATTTATGATGCACCCTGAATCCCTCGTAACTAGTCTTGAGAGTTGATTTCTGTAAAACCATTTCTAGTCAGTTTTCTACTCAACAAATTTCAAGCTACTTACCAAATTTCAAGCCCGTAGGTCTAATGATTCTGAAAAGAACTCGTGATAAGTGAGTAAGTCTCTTTTCTACTGTACGAGTATATTGATAATGCAATTAAACTCTGTCTTAGAGTATTATGAATTATCATATTTTATCAATTAATGAATTTTTATCATAACATTTATCGTTAAATTAGATCAATAAGCCAGGACATAAACTCTGACTCGATAACTTTTAATTTATGTATTTTTCTTTTTAACAAACTGTAAGCCAATTTTTTTTCACAGCATCTTTCCGAGGTCTTTCCGGATTACATAACCACCCCTGAAAAGCGTACTTTTGTCGCAAAGACGTTCAAATTACCACGTCCGCAGCGAGTGTTCGCAGTCATGGGACTTTCCACCTCTAATTTTAACAAACTTCGCAGATGGCTTTCGAATTGGCGGAAGTTGGCGACGCGCAAAATATTTGATGGTGACAGTTCATCTCGTTCCTTTCTTCTTTTTTTTTCCATAATGTGCTACAACCCTGAGAAAGAGGGTCTTTTACGAACTCACTCATGAAAAAACGATCTTCGGAAGAACATGGAAACAGAATTTTACTTGAAGATGTCAATTTCGGTTAATTAATAGGCGTTCTCGTGTGTGTGTGTGTGTTTGTGGGTTTTCTTTTTCTTTTTCTTTTTTTCAAAAATGAAACCGCTCGTTGTTGAGTGCTCGAATTGTAGACAGTAGACATTGCACAACGGTGATTCTGAAGAGCAAGGACATTTGTTCTTTTCTTTAAATTCGAACATAACAAGAGAAAAAAAATTGGCAAATTTTTTTTAAAAAAATGAATTAAGTTTTAAAAAAATACTAAGATAATGCGGAAATAGCATTCCTCGTCCTGCGTCATTTCTAGCTCTTTTACAAAAGTTTACGCACAATTTATAATAGTTGTCGAATACATATAATGCTGATTCAGTGATTATCTTTCAAGCTTTTTGGAATTTTCTGCATCCACGGATACTAGATTATTTTCGAACATTTTAAGGCCCACGGACAAAATTCGATATTGAATTAGTCCACAGGAAATTATCATAAGAACACGAACTTCAAGATGAACAAGGCACTTCTATACTCGTGAAAACAGTTTGAAGTAACAGCTTTTCTGTGTGGTGTTCTTAAAGAAGCGAATTTTTTGTGTGGTGTTCTTATAGAAGTGTTCTTAAAGAAGTCTGAAAGAACTTAACCATTTTGTGTGAACCGATTATTTGCCCACCTAATTGAACTTGTGCCACCTTCGTATTCAAATCCTTTTGGAATCCTTAACAACTTAACGATGGACACCTTACATCTTGCCTTTATTATTTTATTGGTTGTGTTAGTATTTTTTGAAGCGGATTCTAGGAGACCCAGTCGGCGGCGGCGTGCAAGGAATGTCAAAGAAGGGACGATCCGTCTTGTTGGCGGTAAGAATACACGCGAAGGAAATGTTGAAATCTTCCACTTGGGAATTTGGGGTTCCATTTGCGACGATGAATGGGACATTACAGAAGCAAACATCGCCTGTAAAATCTTAGGTTTCGCCAAAGCAACTCGAGCAACGTCTAACTCTGAATTTGGGAAAGGAAAAAGTAAGTTAGACTTTTTTTTTGGTAAAAAATTAACGTTTTTTAAATAAAATAACTAGTAGCTTGTAATTTATTTCTTCTCTTTGTGTTTTGACTAAGGTAACATGGTACGATTTACTAAAAAATTCCTAAATTTGGTGGTTTTTACACTTATTTTACTTGCATTTCAGGTATATTGGTTACGTTATACAGTTTTTGTGCTCACACCACTACAAGGCTGTTTTTTTATGTTTCAAAATATATTTAATATTCCTAAAAGTTCGTAAATTTTTTTTTCCTGCAAAATTTACTTCATCATCATATGTTTACTTAAACTTGTAGACAGTCAAACATATTTCTGATTCTGCTATTATAACGGTTTTTAGAACGTAGGTACAGAATGCCACCCTTACTAGGTTTTTTTCAGGATTTTGTTTTTCATAAATCGGCAATTTTCTATTTGTGTTTGTGTATACCATTTAATTCTTCCCCAAAAAATTCTCTATATTTATTATTCTCATAGAATTAAAATTATTCCTTAAAAATTTTATAATTAGTAATTGGCAGTGGCGTATACAGTCCCCTCTGATGGGGGGGGGAGGGAAGGTTACTTTCTAAAAAACACGTAGACGAAAAAACGACGTTGGGTATTCTCTATAATAAAAATTAAAAATCTTTTGGTCTTTGGGGGGGGACCCCTAACCCCCTCCCTTTCCTTATATACGCCACAGGTGATTGATTAACAGTTATATATAGTAGAACGTCGTTTATCCGAACGTTTATTATCCGGAGTGTCAAATATCCGAACCAGTGTTTTCAGAGACCTTGCAGCGAAAAAACGAAGGTGTACAATGCTGCAGCGAAAAATAAGTGATTATTTTCCACAATAAAGGCAAAATTGCGATATTTTGCTCCTATTTTGCTTTTTCTTCAAGCACGTTTCCCGCATATGATGTGATTTTCAATATTCGTATAGTGTCCGGTTTCATATACTGCTTGAATCGCATTCGGTTTTCGGTTGTCCGAACAATCGCGTATCCGAATGGTGTCCGGTCCCATTCGATTAGGATAAACGACGCTCTCTACTGTATACGTATTTGAGTTCCGTTATTAGTATCATTATGTTAATGTTGTTAAATTATTTCAAGGGTTTTATTGTCTCTCTCACACACAATTATAGGAATTTTTTAAAAAATATCTTTCATTACTTTAAATTTAAAATGCGTTTGAGTAAAATCGCTACATAGATATAAAATTTTATTTCATTGACTGTTTGATTTGCTTATTATTTTCCCTTTCTTAAGTCTAGTCTCCCCCCCCAATGATTTTCTAATAATATAACGGAAAGAATATTTTTTTTCCCTTTACAAAGAAGAAAATTTAAAAATTATTTTCGATAAAATATTCTCAAATCTACAACAACAAATTAACACGTATTTATTTTTTTTTTCTTCTATTCTATTTTTCATCCGGAAACGTCGTTGTTATGCCGTATTTACTCGTATCTAAGCCTAACTCTTTTTTCCAATTCTAATGCTACTGAAAATCGGGTGCGCCTTAGAATCGAAGAAGAAAAAATTTGTTGGATGGGGATATTTAGTGCAATTACAGGTATTTAAAAGTTTATAATACAGATAAAATAAATAATTATTCACTTCTTATTAATTCTCATTTTAAATTTATTTTATTTTCTCAAAAAAAACTGGATAACGATAAAACACTTTATACACTATTTTTTTTTTTTTTTTTTTCACAAAATCTTGTTGGGAATTTGCGGTGCGGCTTAGAATCGATGGTGGCTTAGATTCGAACAAATACACAGACAATCAAAGTCTGGGAAGTAATTTTGTAAACATATTAAAATTAAATTTTATCGCGTGTATTTACGACGAAGGCTTTTAACATAACGTTTTTTGCCGTCAAAAATAGCGTTAGAACAGAGGTAGGCAAATAGTGACCTTCGGGCCACATACATCCCGCAGAGTTTTTTCGCGGTCCACCATGATAGTCAGGGAACCAAATGGATAGAGAATCTTCTTTATCTTTGGGTTAGCACTGGGGTGTCCAACACGCGGCCCGCTAGTAAGTAAGTTGCGACCTGCCGACTCTTTTTAAAAAACTTCTAAAAATCAGGTTTTTAAAGTTTTTTCATTTTGAAATTTATTTAAGGGAAAATTTATATATATATAAAAGTCTACAATGTATTTGCCTGTTAACTGTTATTGTTTTAAAATAAATCCTTTTTTGATAATAGAAACGTCATTTGGATTAAAATAGATTTATATCTTATCAAAAAGTTACGTTTGATTTTACTATAATGAATTACTTTTTTAATAAATTCCGAATTGCATTATGCATTTTCTTTACTATGGATGGTACATGATTCTCTGTGTGTGCGATTTTCATTTCTCCACCTCCTTTTCTGTTTGGAGTGCCCAAAAAGCAAGAGGCAGTCAGAGATATTTTTTAAAGTTTAAAAACATTATTCAGGACGGTTAAGATAAAGGCCAATGTATATTTAATCGTTTGAGAATGACAGCATATTCAAATTTCAACAATGAGTAACGAAAGATCAATTCAAAATGATTTCTGTAATTTTCAAGAAAATGACAACACTGTAATATTTTAAACATTATTTGATCATTTTATTATTATATTATCTATGTCTGTATACATGAAAAATAATGAAAACAATAACAATAATTCATTCTGTTTTAAATTTTCACTCCAATAAATGTTTTTCTGTTTCCAAATCTGATATAAATGTACATATTTTTATGTGTGGCCCTCGAGATTGTAATGTTTTCCCGAAGTGGCCCGCAAGGTCATTGGGGTTGGACACCCCTGGGTTAGCGTATAATGTTTTTCTTGCATGAAAATCAACAAAAAGAAATACAGATACAAGTTAGTTGACATTAACTTACAAGCATTGGTGAGAATTTCACCAAGCAATCTCCCTTCTGATTTCAAATAATTATAAAAGTGTGTGGTAGGGTACATTTGTTCCATTCAACTGATTCTAAAATTGAATGTGCTGGAAGCTATAGATATAAAACTAACATAGTAAATAAATTGAATAAAACTGCCACTATTTTAATTAACTTATATTGATTAGTACAATTTATACATTTTCCGGTGTGCAAAGTTAACTAATGAATGTAATCATTTTAAAAATGTGCTGTTATCCAGTATCCTCCTCTTCAACAATGTGGCCTGCGAACCAAAACAATTGCACATCCCTGCGTTAGAACATTTAGAGGTTCTTAAAATCGCGCATAGAATTTTAGAATAACCTAGCATTTCATGTGAAATAGAAAGATTTACATTTATTCTGTCTGTCTTTCTTTTTCAAGCTACAAAGAAATCATCATCTTTTTAAAAGATCATTAATATATAAATAATACATATAGCTAACAAAACTTCTAATAAATATTAAGTTATTTTCATACGCTTTATAGAGACTCTGAATTAAAAATGTGTTCTCTGAAATTGGCAGGATAGGATTGGTCTATCTAAAATAATTTGCAGTATAGACATAAATTATTTTTATTAATGGAAATACATAATTAGTGTTAAGTTTAAATAATTGTATTCCAGTCAAAATAACATAATTTTAAAAAAAAAAGAAATATAATATATATATTTGTGCACCTATACTTTCAAGCTGCATTTTTTCAAAAAAATTTCGGTATATTTGTCGAATAACGCACACGCCCTTCTTTACCACGAAACCTGAGCTCCATGAATGCAATGCTCATATCAATTGAAGTAATTTAATCGAAGTATTACCTGAGGCCTTTTAAAAATTAGCAAACTTCTTGAACAACAACTCTTTAAGTTTGTTATATATGTCATCAGTGGCGCACACAAGGGGGGTGGTCCTGGGGGTCCGGACCCCCCTCCCCAAAGCCCTTGATTATTTTCCAATTGATTATACACTGCTGGACAATTGCTAAGGACGGATAACACTATCATCCATAGCAACCACAAAATGAAAGGAAGCAAAATGTGGAAAATTAGAATAAGTGCGGGATATTAGTAAGAAGAAGTATGAGTATGCAAATTTTTTCCCCACGGTTCATCACGTGATAGCGTTCATAAGAGCTTTAAAGGTTTTGACGCGTGTGGACAGTTGTTGTTTCAAGTCAAAGTTTTACAGGAAAGATTTAATAGACGAACTTAAAATTTTTGGCATGTCTTCCCGACATCACATAGATGATTTTATGCGTGGCCGAATTATTGGAAACATCGTAGAAGGGCGAAAAGTAACAGATGTTGCCAGGGAGTTCGACATCGCTCACAGCGTTGTTTCACGACTGTGGAAGTCATTTAAAACTACTGGAATGTGTAGTAGACGGCACGGGGAGGTCGTGTTAGAAGTACGACGCCTGCAGAAGACAGATATATCGTCGTATCAGCAAAAGGAACAGGCGCACCACAGCTCAGCAGGTGGCAAATCAGTTTCTTGCTGCCTCAGGAAAGCAATCTCCCGAAAAACTGTTGCCAGACGTTTGAGGGGAGGAGGAGGACTATACGCACGCAGACCTGTTGTGTGTGTCCCATTGACCAGACAGCACCGTACTGCCCGTTTGCAATGGTGTCGTGAGCATCACAATTGGACTGAACAGGACTGGGCATGCGTACTATTTTCAGATGAGAGTGGGTTCTGTCTGTCATCGGATTGTAGACGCCAACTGATCTGGCGCGAGAGTGGTATTGCTTATCGTCCAGAAAATATCCAGGAAAAGGACCGATATCCGACATGCAGTATCATGGTGTGGGCCAGCATCATGATCAATGGCCGCACGCGCCTTCATGTGGTTGCGAATGGGACTATGACGGGCCAACGATACATTGATGAAGTTCTACTTCCTCATGTTCGTCTTTTCCGTGGTGTTGTCGGTGATAAATTTGTTTTTATGGACGACAACGCAACATGTCATCGAATACTCGCTGTTCAGGATTGTCTAGATAGCGAGGGTATTCAACGTTTCGTATTTCCAGCGCGTTCTCCAGATCTAAACCCCATTGAAAATGTGTGGGATGCTTTGGGGAAGCAAGTTGCTGGTCGAAACTATCCTCCGACAAACAAGAACACCCTCATCCGTGCACTCACAGAGGAATGGGATAAATTGCCTCAACAGCTGCTGGATAATGTTGTGCAAAGTATGGTACGACGTGTGGAATATTGCATCACACTCCACGGGGGACATATCCCGTACTGATACTTTTATTTAAGGTGTCTTCTGACTTTTAGATGCATTGTTCCATTTCTCCGTACGCAGATCAAATGAAAATTTTTTTTTCTTTCAGATGTTTCACAGCTTTTGTACTTTCCAGAACAATAAATATTCTTTATTCTAATGTCTGAACAGTGTGGCAACTATATTTTATCCTACTAGGCCTCATGTCTCGCTTAATGTTATGCTACATAGCAATTTGTGATCCGTCCTTAGCAATTGTCCAGCAGTGTAATTCTAAGTATATAGTACATAAAATTTAATTAAGTATTTGTTATTAATGATTAATTTTATTCATTAATGTTAATTATTTATTCAATTATTAGTTTTTTACTGTCTTTTTTTCCCGAAAATCGACAAAATGAAAAGGAGCATGATACAAGAATGGTGAACTTTCCACCCTTGAAAAATTCCTGCGTGCGCTACTGTATGTCATTTATTTTAAATAACATTATTTCGATACATATATAGAAGTCTAATTTTTTCTACGCTCATCTTTTTACTTTATTTTTGAAGGTATCATTTTTATACCCGGCGTATGACGCGCATCCGTAAATTTCGATCTTATTTTTTGTGCTCGAAGTACGCGTTAAATGCCGGAGTTCACGCTACATGCTTGGAGAAATTAACCATAACGTTCCGTAAAATTCGGCGAATAACGCGAGCTTTTAACACCAAAAATAAGATCGATATTTACGGGTGCTTGTTACACGTCGGGTACATGAGTTTTAGAAATACAAACAGAGATGAGCGTAAAAAAATAATTAGTTTTCTATGTATATCGAAATATACGTTTATTTAAAAGAAATGGCATACCTTATATGAACTTAAAGAGTTGTAGTACTAGAAGTATACTGTTTTTTCGAATACCTGGGATAATATCTCGAATAAATGACTTCAAAACATAAATCAATGCATACGAACATTTCAGACTCCTTCGTAAAGAAGGGTGTACGAGTTATACGGGGAATATACCTAAAAATTAAAAAATGCGGCTTGAAAGTATAGGTGCATACTATACATGCGTTATACGCCGGATTTTATGGTAACTAAAATCCGCCGAATTTTATGGTAACCGGATTTTATGGTAACTATATCACTGAACAGAATTCAGTCGCGCAACAACCCATGAGGGCCAAAGTTTACTGTACCCCACTCAGTATACGCAACTTGGGCCCTGTAGTGCATGAGCCGATGTTCCGGTCAGGTGTTGACGCGCGCGCGGAACTCCCAGTGTTAAGCTCCCAACCAAGCTTGGTACTCCTTTATCAACCTACTGGATGGATGAAAGGCAGAGTCGACCTAGCCCAGCCAAGGGTTTGAACCTCGGACCTGTGGTGTAGAAGGGCGATGCACTAAACACTCAGCCACTGGGATTCAATTAATAATATATCAACGTGATAAAAATAGAGTGGGTTTCGTCATTTTTGTTGGACAACTTTATGAATGTAGCGACACATTTATTCATTCCTTCGAAATTGTTTTTTTTCTTCTACATATGTACAGGATGTCCCGAAACTCAACGTCAAGCATGCACGGGTTGAAAGGGGATCACATCAGTTCTGGTAGAAATTTTAAAATATTCGATATCACTTGGTTAAGTGATGACTGGCATATGCTTTAATTGTGGAAAGTTGACACCCTCCTCCATCACATCATTGGATATTGGAATCTTAAATTCTACAATTTTACAGAGATTTTTTTTCATTAACGTGATCTTACATAGCCCTTTTATTAATCACAAATCGGGCGCTGCAGAAAAACACTGTAAAATTGTGAAATTTGTGATCACAGTACCTAATGATGTGACGGAGGGTGTAAACAAATGTTTTTTGAAATGTTGAGCAACTTACCCCTGAAGTCGCTCCCTCACCGTCTTGCCTACCTAAATGTGTAGGAGAAACGAAAGCAGAACTAGAAGCTTCCATAACAATTATTTACTAACTCAAACACACTAACCAACAACAAGTTAATCTCAAAGGGAATGTCAAAGGAGAAAGCAATGAATATTAAGCAAATAGGCGAAGGTAACTAATTTAACGCAACCTAATCTATCGTTGATTACAAACCCCCCAATCCACTAATTTAATACGGTGGCACAAACACCACTCTTAATCTTAAGCTGCGAAAATCAACTTTACTCAATCTCACCTTCGTAGCGAATATAACAGCTTCTTAGCTCCTTCTAGTACAATTACAAAACTCTGGATTTATATTGAACTAATCTAAATATCAAGGTTTCTTCTCGAGAGGGATGGCTGTGAATTAAACGCGAATTAGTCCAAAAATTCCCCAAGAGGGGTAGTTAGAGCTTGCGTATAGATTCGTCACAAAATAAAGATGTTTTGCAAGTGAAAAAAAAATGTTTTTTATGGATAGAAAGAACAAGTGTTGTACCATTTTGGAATCTTAACTAAATGGGCCAACTTTTGAAATGAATTGTCGTGGAGAGTATGTAATATTTTTCTTTGTGTGGAGAGGGGACGTCATTTTCTCAAAACCCGATCAAACTTTGCTAATTTAAACTAAACCAGCAACGTCTGTTGTCCGACTTGTGATTGTGCTTTAGAGCACAGTTATGTAAGATCAAATTAGTGGAAAAATCACTGTAAAGTTGTGAAAGGGGTGGTCACAGTGCCTAATGATGTAGTGGAGGGTGGCAATTTCCCACCTTTTCAAAAATATTCGAGTCATAACTTCACCGAGATATACGGAATTTTATTTTTCCCACAGAACTGGTATGCCCCCTTCCTTTCATCTCGTGCCCACTTGAAGATGAGTTTCGGACACCCTGTTATCAATTTCACACAGGTAGAAATCTGTTTCAATTTCTCTTTTATTTATACGTGCTTGAAACCCAGTGGCTGAGTGGTTAGTGTATCGCGCTTCCACACCACAGGTCCGAGGTTCAAACCCGGGCTGAGCAAGGCGGCTGACTCGGCCTTTCATCCCTTCAGTGGGTCGATAAATGAGTACCAAGCTTGTTTTGGAACTTAACACTGGGGGTTTCGCGTCAGACTGACCATCTGACCGGAACATCTGATCATGCACTTCAGGGCCTAAGGTCGCGTATACTGAGTAGGGCACAATAGGCCTTGGCCCTCATGGGCTGTCGCGCCATTGAGTTAAGTTATATATGCTACACACATACAAAATGCATTGTTTTGAGAAAGAAATTAAAATAATTAAACGTTGAAATATGAAAAATCATTATACGTAATTGTATATATAGTTATTATTTCAAATAAAATAAATAATTTGATATATTTTAAATTATTTTCTGCCTTGTATATGTTTGTGATTACGAGTATCTCTCTCTCTCCTAACATGGAACTCATCATGTGTTTGTCTTCTACTCCAAATGTAGTACGTCCGTCAAAAGCAACGATTATGCGTCATTGACTGAATTTGCGGAAATAGTGAAACGAATTCCAAAATGTGTTTCCCATTGAAGATTTTGCAATGACCTTGCTCCAGTTACATCATCGGTCCACATGCACTTTTCCTCAGAGTTTAGTTCTGAAAATAAAAAATCAGACGTCCTAGGAAATTCCATTGCGTTTAAATAGGAATTCTTTATTCTTTTTAATGTATATTTACGCCCATTACAGTAATTTTCTAATTAGCGAACTTTTTAAAACTCTTCGGACTTATTTGCAAGAGTTGCAAATTGGGCTTAACCTTCATGGAAGAATAGAATTAACGAACACTCTCTAAAAAAATGAAAAAAATTTGGTACTTTTTTCCCGTAATCTTTTTTTTTTTATTTTTTTTTGTTGTAACAAAGGCTCATCGCAAGTAAATTTTCCTTTCAACCACAGCCCTTAGAATTACTTTTTTTTTTCAAAGTTTGCTTTTACCTAAGAATAAAATCTATTCACAAAATGTCCTTTAAAACTTTGTATTAACATTGTATTTTGATTTCATTATTATACAAAGAGCAGCCAAATTTAATATTCTCGTTTCAAGGGTTTGTGTGTGTGTGTGAATGCGTGTGCAAATTATGCTTTACGAATAAACTTTACTTGCCAGTTTTTTAAATGTCTGCTTTCACCAATAATGAACAAAGTTTTCGAAAAATATATTTTAACAGAGAAAAATTTCTCTTATAACTTGTACTGGATTAAAAATAAAACTCGTAGAAAAACTATGTATTTTTTTTACCTATTCATGGATGTATTATAGTAATGTGTGTGTAATCAGGAATTCACACACAAAAAAAGAGGTGAAATGGTCTTAAATTATTAAAGATTTTATGACATGTATCACGCCTATCGCGCAGCTTCCACCGTATCAGTGATACGGAACCAACAAGCTTCAGGGTGAGTGAGTGAGTGAAGATTAACGTCGCACTGTTCAGCTGCACGAGGGCTTTTGGCGACGGACCACGTAATTTTGAACCATGGTCAAGTGACGTGGACGACACCTGAGCTGGCACCCCCCTCTCCTAACTACCACACCACACCAACAACAAGCTTCAGGAGCCGCAATATGTTATGAATGGTCCTATTAACAACTTAGTTGTCATGGTCACGGATTCGTGGCCAGTGTGTCATGTGAGTTCGAGCCCTAGTGCCAATGAAGACCCGCCTTGAAGAGGAATTGATGCATGTTAAATCTAGAGGCTCAAAGTCCTCTCGTTGGTGTGGTATGGAAGTTCGGAGGGGAATGCTATCTCATGTGACGTCCTCGTAAACAGACCGCGGTTTAAAATTAGAAAGTCCGTCGCCAATACTCTTTGTAATGCTTTATAGGGCGATGTAAATAAACATAAATTTAATACTCCTTTTCGTTACTAAAGATGAAACGCATTGAGAAACTGATGCTCGTTAAATCTTCTGACGCTCAAAGTCCTCACGTAGAGTGCAATGGCGTAACGGAGAATATTAGGGCTCCCCCTTTAAACTTAGGTTTAGGGCCCCAAGCCCAAATACCTACTTCGTGTCAATCAAACTTTGGGCCCCCTAGAGTCCCTGGATCCACACCCGCAATGGGGGGGTGTACGTTACGCCACTGTTAGATTGGTGTAGGAGTTTGTAGAGTGCGGGGAGGGCAATGAATGTGTTATCTTAACCATCTGAGTGGGAATTGAAAATTAGGAGGTTCGTTGCCAATAGTCCGAATGTAAATCAGAAATGCTATATTCATGTCATTAAATAGGTACTTTCAATATCAAGGATATAATTTAACCTCAGAGTCATTTTTGAAAACTATTTTACAGTATTCTTGTAATAACATTTTATAAACACCGTCGCTTTAATATGAATGTGTAACCGTTTTGATAAGTTAAAAAAAAAGAGAGAGAGAAAGAGAATTTAGATTAAAAAAAGTTATAAAAGAGCCACTTAAAATTATTTATGAGAGCACCGTTTTAATGCGTTGATAAAAAGAAAAATAATATCAGTTTTAAGGGTGGAATGAATTAGAGCAGTTTAATTTTTCCATAAACAAAATAACATACTCATTTTTTTTTAATGTTCCGGCTTCTAGAAAAGATGTATGGATTTTGAAATACTATGTGTCATATTTTTCCTTTGCTTTTACCGCCGCCGACTCTGTTGGGTTATTTTTCAGTTTAGATTATTATCATTTTTAAAAGTAATTAGCTCATTTTATGCAATCCAATTATAGCACTGCGATTTAAAATAAATAACACATAGAAAAGCGCCACCTTGTGACTGGATCAGATAACAAAACGAGATGTTAAAATTAAATGTAGTGCTAGTTGAGAAATTAGATGAAAATATTTTCCGGAGTTTTAAGTGCTTTATATGCTTAAGAGCCTTTAATTGAAATGCGTCATTTCTAGAAGGTCATTTGGTTCTTCAATGATATTTTTTAAACTTTACGTAACTAAAACTTCCTTTTCTTCAATTCTAGAGTACTTTTTCTCGTCTTTTCCCTTAGCAGCAACCAATTTACTTTTGTTTTTTTCCCGCCCACTTTTATTCACTGTCGAAAAATTTAATTCTCTAACACTAAATCTAACAGAATCACTTGACATTAACGGTGTGCGCTATCGTCATTTACAAATAGCTTGGAAGTGAAATTTACATTACCATTTTATTTTATTCATTACAAATCATAAACCTTGAGCAAGAAAAATTTTATCTCAATGTCATAACACCTTTTTGTAAAGCTCTTTAAAGAGAAAAAGATACCTAAGTAACATGATAGTAAGCATTTCCAATGCTTAAATTTCATTAGTTTTAGCCCTGAATTTTATCACCTAGAAAATGTTGACTAACTTTTTGTAATACGAACACTGAACATGTACTACGTTTTTGTTTTGCTAACTAATTATGACCAGGAAGCGATAGTTGAGTCATGTGTAAAAATAAATTTTGACAACAATCAAAAATCAAACACATTTCACACCGAAATCTAAATTCATATATTTATAAGTTTATCCATCAAATTAGAACTTAAAGGTTTAACTTTTGATTATTATTCAATATCTTTTTCACAACATTAAAGGTCCAGCAGTATTCAATTGTTATAAAAAAATAGCAAATTAAATTTTGGTAGTTTTTACAATAAATGTGGTATTAAAAACTTTATTAACGAAATATTTATTTTTAAAAATGCAATACTATGTCATTACCTCCTGCAAAACACCAGGCCGCGGTAGCCGAGTGGTATAGGTATCGGATCGTGGTTTGCCTTGTCGCGAGTTCGAGCCCAATACCACTAAAGACCCGCCGTGTAGGGCAGCGATGCACGTTAAATCTGTCGAGAGATGAAACGTCCTCCCGTTGGTGTGGAGTAGTAGTTAGGAGAGGGGGGGTGCCAGCTCAGGTGTCGTCCACGTCACTTGACCATGGTTCAAAATTACGTGGTCCGTCTCCAAAAGCCCTCGTGTGCGACTACAGTGCGACGTTACTATTCAATCAATCAACCTGCAAAACACCAAACTTAAATCGATCTGCAAAATAATTGTATTTTCTTAAAGTATTGAAAGATATCTCAAAAAAATTCTGCAATATAAAAACTAAAGGATGATACAGAGAGAGAGAGAGAGCTAGCGAAATTTGTTTCTATTGTATTCTTTTTTAACAGATAATTAAGATTTAACTTTATAAAAAGTTTACTATAAATAAAATTCTGATGAGTGTTGCTCACGGTTTAAAAAGAATTAAATTAAAATATAAAACATTTTTTAAAGAAAATGCCTTTTTTTAACAGCAAAATCTCAACAAAATATAAACTTCTTGAATTTTTGGAGAGCATTTTACACATAAGTAGGCGAATTAAGATTCTTTCTTCTGCTTCTTTAGTTGCTAAGCAACGACATATCAAGGTCAATAAGTCACGTTGACAAATGTATGAGATATTAATAAAGATAAGTTGTTCGCGTTTGAAAAATTAAATGAAATTTTTCTTTTTTCTTCTTCTAAAAAGTTATATAAATGAGGCTCATGTATCCATTATATTTCTTTTCTTTCCAAAAATGCAGAGTCAATTATCAGAAATTTAAAAAAGTTAAATATTTTTCTCGCTAGGTACTTCAAATTTGTAACAAAATATAAATACATACTAGCTGCGTGGCCCGGCGTTGCACGGGCTTTCTCTACTTTTATTAATTTTCCTTTTCCTTCACAAAATCAGCACTTCTAATACTCTTTTCAAAAATGACTTCCACCTCCCCCCTCCACCGCTAAGCCCGGTGTTGCTCGGGCTTTCTCTTTTCCTCGTGACACCAACATTTCTGTGTGTGTTTGTACGCGCACAATGTGAGTGATTTCTAAAATTATGTCAAAAAATTTCCCTTTTTCGAAATTTGTTCCATTCCACTTATTTTTGATTTAAGACAGGTTTTTCCCCCTCTATATAGCCCGAACACGGTTTTTTTTAGTGTAAAATTATTGTTCTATCTTCCTCTCCTTCTCACAGATAAGATATAGCTTTAAATTTCGATGTATGACTTATAAAAAAAATATTGCGTTAGAATTAAAAAATTATTAATGTGAAGCAATAAAAAGAAAACAATTCTGATGCTAAGAGTAAAACAAAAAAACGTTCATCATTTTTTAATAATAGTTAGTTTCTAAGAATCTAAAATAATAAAATAGATTTCGGATTTTCATGAATCAATCCATCGTTACATATAGTTAGCTTAAAAATGTCTCTAAAATGTATTTTGATCCAAAATAATAGACGATGTTCTTTTTAATTAACAAAGAATTCATTTCGTAATGAAATAATAGAAATAATCATTAAAAAAATCATATATATATATATATATATATATATATATATATATATATATATATATATATATTAAAACCAAATTTCTATAAGTAATAAGTAAAAGAAAAATTTACAGATCGCTATTGAAACGATTGCTTTTTTCTGAACGTTTGAATGTTTGATTAAACATATAAATATTTATAAGATATAAAAAAACAGTATGGGGGAAAGCCTATATATATATATATATATACACTGCTGGACAATTGCTAAGGACGGATCACAAATTGCTATGTAGCATAACATTAAGCGAGACATGAGGCCTAGTAGGATAAAATATAGTTGCCACACTGTTCAGACATTAGAATAAAGAATATTTATTGTTCTGGAAAGTACAAAAGCTGTGAAACATCTGAAAGGAAACAAAATGTTCATTTGATCTGCGTACGGAGAAATGGAACAATGCATCTAAAAGTCAGAAGACACCTTAAAGAAAGGTATCAGTACGCGGGATATGTCCACCGTGGAGTGTGATTCAACATTCCACACGTCCTACCATACTTTGCACAACATTATCCAGCAGCTGTTGAGGCAATTTATCCCATTCCTCTGTGAGTGCACGGATGAGGGTGTTCTTGTTTGTCGGAGGATAGTTTCGACCAGCAACTTGCTTCCCCAAAGCATCCCACACATTTTCAATGGGGTTTAGATCTGGAGAACGCGCTGGCCATACGAGACGTTGAATACCCTCGCTGTCTAGACAATCCTGAACAGCGAGTATTCGATGACATGTTGCGTTGTCGTCCATAAAAACAAATTTATCACCAACAGCACCACGGAAAAGACGAACATGAGGAAGTAGAACTTCATCAATGTATCGTTGGCCCGTCATAGTCCCATTCGCAACCACATGTAGGCGCGTGCGGCCATTGATCATGATGCTGGCCCACACCATGATACTGCATGTCGGATATCGGTCCTTTTCCTGGATATTTTCTGGACCATAAGCAGTACCACTCTCGCGCCAGATCAGTTGGCGTCTACAATCCGATGACAGACTGGACCTACTCTCATCTGAGAATAGTACGCATGCCCAGTCCTGTTCAGTCCAATTGTGATGCTCACGACACCATTGCAAACGGGCAGTACGGTGTTGTCTGGTCAATGGGACACACACAACAGGTCTGCGCGCGTATAGTCCTCCTCCCCTCAAACGTCTGGCAACAGTTTTTCGGGAGATCTGCTTTCCTGAGGCAGCAAGAAACTGATTTGCCACCTGCTGAGCTGTGGTGCACCTGTTCCTTTTTGCTGATAGGACGATATATCTGTCTTCTGCAGGCGTCGTACTTCTAACACGACCTCCCCCGTGCCATCTACTACACATTCTAGTAGTTTTAAATGACTTCCACAGCCGTGAAACAATGCTGTGAGCGATGTCGAACTCCCTGGCAACATCTGTTATTTTTCGCCCTTCTTCGATCTTTCCAATAATTCGGCCACGCATAAAATCATCTATGTGATGTCGGGAAGACATGCCAAAAATTTTAAGTTCGTCTATTAAATCTTTCCTGTAAAACTTTGACTTGAAACAACAACTGTCCACACGCGTCAAAACCTTTAAAGCTCTTATGAACGCTATAACGTGATGAACAGACGTGGAAAAGAAATTTGCATACTCATACTTCTTCTTACTAATATCCCGCACTTATTGTAATTTTCCACATTTTGCTTCCTTTCATTTTGTGGTTGCTATGGATGATAGTGTTATCCGTCCTTAGCAATTGTCCAGCAGTGTATATATATATATATATATATATATATATATATATATATATATATGTGGCCGCGGTAGCCGAGTGGTATAGGTATCGGACTGTGGCTTGCTTTGTCACAGGTTCGAGCCCAGTACCACTAAAGACCCGCCGTGTAGGGCAGCGATGCACGTTAAATCTGTCGAGAGCTGAAACGTCCTCCCGTTGGTGTATTGTGGTAGTTAGGAGAGGGGGTGCCAGCTCATGTCGTCCACGTCACTTGACCATGGTTCAAAATTACGTGGTCCGTCGCCAAAAGCCCTCGTGTAGCTGAACAGTGCGACGTTAATATTCAATCAATCAATCAATATATATATATATATATATATATATACATGTACTGAAAAAAACATTCAAATCACCGATGCGATTCAATAAATATCGACTCGTCCTGCGCACATGCGCAAAGCACTCAGATGCTATTCGGAGGTTAAATGCATAACAGTCGTTTGGGTGCGTGCGTTTATTAAAATCAAGTTAAAAAAAAAACTTTCGGGCTTCATTTTCAAGTAAATGCTTTCAAACTTTATATATCGATTGCAAACAACGGTAATTTTTAAGCAAAAAACTTTTTAAAAGTAATGCTTACATATTTCTCGCAAAAAGGGAAAAAACAAAAAACACATTCTTTTTAAACAGTAATTTTTAAGATATTTTATCAATTTTTGTACAGATTACGTATAATATTGTTCTACACACGGAAAAAAAAGTTTCGTGAAATCATTTTTATAAATAAAGAAGTTACTAAGTGTTTAAATAAAACGTTGAGTACTTTTTGAAAAAACGAAAAAAAAAATAATAAAAAAAACAGTTTTTGACATTAAATTTTTTAAATGACTGATTCTAAAAGAGAAAAGCATGAACTTTTTTTAGTGCAAAATATTTTTTTCATTAGCGTGAAAGAAAATGCAAGCGGAACGATTTAAAGAAATCATACTCATAAAAACGTATCGATTTCGACTCATTTTAAAAAAAATCGTAAAAAATACAAAATATTATTAATTTGTAAAATAAATTATAACCATATCGTGGCGAAGTAAATGATATTTCCGAATCTGTAATTATTCTTTATCTGAGTCTCATGAAAAAAATTAGATCACGTTTTAAAAACGTTTGGAAAAAAAAAGAAGTTCCGCATTTTCCCCTGGTGGTGAAAAATGGTACTAATTGTGCGTTTTAAGGTTTTTAATTAATATCTTTTTAACTAATTAGAATATCGAAATATAAATGATCGAAACGGATTCCTCGGATCATTCCCGAAATTTTGGTACATTTGATGAGTTTCTACGTCGTGCGGTTCGTGAGCAGATAGGGCATCATAGAAAGATAGATACGTTTGTTTACCTACGAATTTTAATAGTGTAGATTTAATGCAATGCTCAGTATTTCATGTAATGTTAAACTCTAATTATGTTTTTTAAATTCATTTTAGGTAAAAAAAATATGTTTCTCTCTCTCTCTCTATCCGTGTGTGTGTTTGCTTCCAATAAATTTTAGATATTAATTTTTTTTTTAGAATACCAATGCATATTTTGTAGCAAATTTTTTTGTTACGTTTTCATTTTATGTTTTTTTTTCTCTCTCAATATAACTAAATGAAATTTTATTGTGTTAAGAAATGTTGTATAATTTAATATATTTTATGCTTTCAAACTTATAAAACTAAGCTAAGTAACAATAAAATGCAGCACGAAACATTCGAAAGAAAGGTATGATTATGTATTTCAGTATCAAACTACATCATAGTTTCCTCATTTGTTTTGTGGCCGTGGTAACCGAGTGGTCATGGTCTTGAACTCGTGGCTGTCGTTGCTGAGTTGTGCATTTGAGTCCACTGACGACCCTCTGTGTAGAGATATTGATGCAAAAATCTGTCGAGGTTCAAAGTCCTTACAGTGATATTGAGTGGAAGTTCAGAGAATAGAGTGTGGCTCAGGTGTCGTCCTCGTCTCTTGATCGACGTTCAAAATTACGAGGACCGTCGTCAATAGACCTTGAGCTGCTTCAAAGAGCAACGCTTGTAATATATATATATATATACATAATTTTAATGTATGTCAATGCACGTGTAATAAAAAAACATACAATAAATTTGTTATTTTTATTACTTTTGTGAATCTTTCTTACATTTTGGAAGCCAATCACCCTCGCTGTGATATTCTAAACATCAGTCTGTAGTTCAGTTTTCTCCTTATTGATCTTTTATTGTAGGGGGTATGTAAGTGAATATGACCTTTAGAAGAGCTTAGAGTTGATAATTTAATCCAGAGAATTGTCAATATCAACTTATAAGCTTTCCTACTTGCTGGGTCATTTTAGTTTTTTAAAAAAAACATTTAGACCGGTTACACACGAGGAAATTTCGTGCCAGTCAACTTGTTTACTGTCACCATTCCACTAGTGTGAAGAAGGGAAATAATTTCTTTCACACGTGGCACAAAATCGACTGAAAAGAGAGTGTCGAACTCATCGGAACAATGGTTGACACAAAAGAAGCATTAAAAGGATTTCTACATTTTCAAATACACTAGTAACCTCGTGTGAAGATCATAACTTCCGTAGTATTCCTTTAGTTGAGTCAACAAGTGGAGAGGAGAACGTTATTGTAGAGTGCCTAAGGGAATGGCAAGGGAAGTAGTGTCAGTTGACCAGGTTTGATGGGACTCAGGCGATTTCTTTTCACAACTAACTTCTGAGCATCTGCTCATTCTGTTACGTGCAGCACAAGTTGATACGTATGAAAAGGCCCTTAGAGTTCTTTTTAAGAAATTTCAGATATTTTCTGATGTTGTAAAACTTTCTGAACTGTTACCTTTTATAGCCTCTAGTTAGGAATTTTTGAAACTATTGCTATTATTTAAACCTTAATCATTGCCCCTTGTTTGTAGAAAAAATATGGATGGACAACCTCTACTGCCAAGGCCACGAAAAGAATTTTCAGGAGTGCCGCTTCGACGGATGGGGGATCCACGACTGCGCTGGTTCCGAGGCTGCAGGAGTCGAGTGCGAGATGGCCAAGAACGATACAAAACTTGAGAGTCTCGTAGCTAAGAAACCTACAATTATCAGATCGAAATTTAAAGTAAGTGCGATTCGTTTTTTTCCCCTCCAAAAGCATTCCAATGTAAGGAAATTCACAAAATTTCGAATGAATTTTCATATTTAATGAGTGAGTGTTGATTAACGTCACACTTTAAAGCAACATGAGGAATATTGGCGACGAATGTCGTAATTTTGAAACAAGGTCAAATGGGAATAACACCTGAGCTGGCAGCCCTCTCTCTAAACTACTACACCACGATGTGGCGGACTCGTCGCAATTTCCACTAAATCTCCTTTTGGGTTTCTTTGGGGACAGAATGGCAATTCTTTCCTACCAACTCGAGAAGTGAAACGTGAGAAATATTCAAATTAGAGATCTTAATGAATAGTAGAAGTTTAGCGTACGCGGGGTGGCTACGGGAAGGGATTATACGAGGTCCGTGCGTACAAGTGATTAAGCTAAAGTGAGAGGCAATCCCGCGTTCAAGATTTAATATATCCGGGCCAGTACGTTAAAGTTAAAGGTGGATACCATTCCACACGAGTTAAAGAGATGTCAGTTAGGATTCAAGCGAATTGCTGCTTTCCCAAGATAGAACGGTAAGAAAATTTATTTAAACTACTAGAAACAGTGTGTTTATTGAGATTAGAATTAACCGGTAAAGTTAAACATAGGGGTCAGTGATGCGATTATTTGGTAATACGTATTGTGTGTCTCTTCACCTTAGATTCACTTGGTTTGAATATTAACACTATCATTGTATATTGTTAAAGTTAAGATCTTAATAAAGAGTTATTAAGATTATGGCAACGTCTGGTTCTTCATTCACTCCCACATCTCTAGGTCGCGAGGATAATATAGAAGTAGGGCAAATCCCACGGGCATATGTCTTACAACACCAATGGGACAACTTAGAACCACGACATACTGAAGCATCAGCCGCTCTACACAGTGTGTACTAGGTCTCGAACTCATTATACGCATGTCACGAGTTCGTGGCCCTGAGCTTTAACCTACTGCGGCTTGAATTTTAATATTAAAATGCTCAAGGAAAATTTAAATACATACACACCACTTTTTTCCTGCTCGGAAGATACTACAAAAATCCGTAAAAAATCCATGTTAAAAAAAGAGGGAATAAGCTTTTCATATTATTCGAAAAACGCGAGATAAAAAATGAAGAACATAACTTTATTGAGATGCATACCGTAAAATCCGGCGTGTAACGTGCACCTACACTTTCAGGCATAATTTCATAATTTTTAGGCATATTCGCCGTATAAAGCGCCCCCCTTTTTTACGAAGCAACCCGAAATGTGTACGTGAGATATGCTTTTATGTTTCGAAATCCTTTAATTCAAGGAATTATCCTACGCTTAAGAAAAAAAAATAGTATATTTCTAGACCTACAATCCTTAAAGTGTTTAGGTATCTCATTTATTTTAACTAAACAGTGTTCCGATCGATTTATTTGTGTTTAACCTTTCCTTCAGAATTTAAAAGGCCTCATTTTTGCATACGGCGTATAACGCGCACCTGTAAATTTCGCTCTTTTTTGTTGTGTTCAAAGTGCGCCGGATTTTATGGTATGTAAAAAAGCGATGATATATTAATTGTATAAATCAGTGGCGCACACAGGAATTTTTCAAGAGGGGGAGGAGGTCAAGGGGTCGGAAGTCTGTATCATGACTTGTATCATGCTCCAATACACCACCCAAGGTATTCTTTTGATTTTGTCGATTTTCGGAGAACAAAAAACAGTACAAAATTAATTAATGAATAAATAGTTAGCATTAGTTGTGACAAATCTATACGGAACTTTATCACTAACCTTCTGAGACGTCTTTTTTAGGGAAATTTAATTCCCTACCTATTTCCAATCAACTCCAAAAAGAGGACAGGGATTCCTTATTATGCAGATTAGATAAAGTATTTAAGTCAAACGGAATAGTAAAGTAAAAAGGCAGTAGCAGAGAGAGATTGAAGCAGGAAGTTATAATAGTGAAGTTAGAGATTTATTATTGAAGATTTCTAGGTGGATAAATTAGGCTCAGGAAGAGCTGAGATTCAGTGTGGTAAATATTGATTTATAATTAAAGTCTCATTAAAGTTTTATATTAGGAGTGAGATTAAAGTTAAATGTTCAGTAGGAACATTATTGTATATAATTCTGGGATCTCTTATTGCGGTAATCTCTGCGTGATCGATATTCTAATTGTTAATTAATTGGATCATTAAATATTTAAGTTCATATAAAGGAAAATCCCTTTTAAACCTCATATTACTGTTTTGATTTATTTGCTATTAAAAGTCTTTGATTCTATTTGCGAAAGATAATCAAATAAAGAAAGTTACTTATAAAAATGGCTACTGGTTCTTTTTTGACTCAAAATTATTCTCGTTCTGAAAGTGAGATCCAAGGGGATCTTCACATAGTTAATAAAATTAATTATTAATAACAAATACTTAACTAAACTTTACGCGTACTATATACATAGGATTATAATACATAGGGAAAAAATCAAGGGCTTTGGAAGCGGGGTCCGGACCCAGGAATCTTGCCCTCTTGTGTGCGCCACTGGTATAAATTTATATATATATACATATATATATATATATATATATATATATATATATATATTAACGCATTTAACGCATTAAGTTATTACATATTTCAATTAATAAGTAAAATAGAACTAGAAATTCCATACATATTGCCTCAAGAAAGGATATACATGTGGGAGACAACAAGGGGTCCAAGACATTTATCTTTTCTTTAACATTATTTTAAAACTAACAAAAATTAATTAAAAAGGTAGCTATTCTAACAGATGGGTTTTCATGAATTCTCGACGGGGACGCCTGCTCGCGAACCTCCGTCTTTTCTCTGCTCGCTTTTCTCTCTCTTAAGTCTTAAAGTTTTCACAGTTTCGGTTCTCATTAGCTGCGCCTGCGCGCGAAGACTGTGCTTTGCTTTTGGCTGCATGCCACAATCGGCCAGCCTGACTGTACGCTGTCCGCAGCGGTACGTCTTCCTTTTTTCCTTTTTCATCGAGACCAGAGGAGAATCTGAAATATACAAAAAAGACGGAACAGACAAGGACTATACGACAAATACATAGAGATTTAACATATCATAATTTTTTTGAACTAGACAGTTTCTCCATCATGTGAAGGCACCTCTTCGACATCCGGAAGGTTCCACAGGAAAACATTGTGTTTCACAGGCATGGCATGATTCTGAGATGACGATAGTACGGTAGGATGAACGGAATCATTTATTCCGCTATCTTGGTCTTTATCAGATCCATCAGGCATAAGAACGTCTTTTTTAACAAGTTGATCTTTGGTTGAACGCATCGATATTTTCCTCTCTAGAGTTCTGGACGTCTGTTCAAAACGATTTCTCTTTTTCCTCCGTTTCCACTGCCAGGGCTCAAAGATTTTCCGGAGCAACACAAACCGTCTATAATTACGTTCCATAGGTGAAGGGGTAGGTGAGCGGGAGATGAATTCCACGGAACTCGTTTTCATGGCACCATTGACTTTCTTACACAATACTATATCAGAACATTTTTCTCTTATAATACTCAATTTTAACTTAGTACTCTTAATTTTATTACATTTATAATCCTTAATTAGAGAACTCAAATCATTTCTAGTATTAAAGTTTTTAACATGTGGCAAATCATAACTAGAGTTTTTTATCACACTTGAAACAGAAGCATTTGAATTAAAATGAACACCCAAAGAGGATCCACTTTCACTCAATAAAACATCGCTCTTTGCGTGGCCTAGTTTCTTTATTTCAGCATATACACTGGGATGTATAATAAATTCTTCGGTCAAGGTCGGTGATATTGCCGTTCGAACACTTAAGCTGGGAGAGAGTTGATTAAGAGAAATATTTATGGGTTTAACTTCTACCATTCGCTGTTCGCCAAAACACGAGCTTAATGTTATGATCTCTTCGGAAGGCTGGTTCACTCTAATTAGTGAGGAATTTAAAACTGGGATCTGGCAACCTAAATCGATCAAGGCTGTTACGGGCTGATTTTCTACAAAAATATGTACATATTGAAGATTTGCGAACTCATCGCTATTTTGTTTTTCGCTCTCGACTTTCAAAGTATTCACGTTTATTCTATTATGGATGTGGCTGTTAGATTCTTTAAGCTTAAAACGCTTCTCACAGTCTCTTGCGTAATGAGATGAATCACCGCATATAAAGCAATTTTTATTTTCTCTTTCAAGATATTGAGGATAGTTCTCTTTAATCTTTGTTTTAAAGTTTTGTGATCTATTTTTAAAGGGGTCTTGGGTATATCCATAAGTAATAGGAATTTCTTTATGTGATCCGCCTCTAGATGAAATATAAATATCGCACTCTTTAGCTAAATCAATAGGCCTAAACCAATCTTCTGCTTCTCGAATGCCAATATGAGTTGCAGTTTCCTTATTTAAAGTTTCAAATAATTTATCAGAAATTATAAGATCACATAGAGATTCAAAGGAATTAACTTTTCTTAACGAACAATAATATTGGAAGTTTGCCGTCAATCTTGCAGCAAATTGGATGTATGTCTCGCCTGATGATTTTACAGCATTTTGAAATGAGTTTAAACACTCGCGAGGGGTTAATTGGAATTCTCTGAGTACTATAGATTTTAGTTTTTCATAGTCATTTAATTCCTCTTCTTTAATATACAATAAGACGTTATGAGCTCTTTCGCCCAGAAGATTTATTAAAATTTCAGATTTATATTCGTCATTTATTTTCTTGGTTAAAAATGCGCGTTCTAATGATTGGAAGAACAGATTAAAATTTTCAGATCTGGTGGGAACAGGAAGAGATAAAGTTCTAATACTTTTTATCATATTTTCTATGTTAGTTTCGAACTGTTTTTCTTCGACTTTAGCTGCAGGATTTAAACTTAATGCTTCATTTTTAGCCGTTTGAAGTTCGACTTCTTTTTCTAATTGTGCTAACTGTAGTTTAGCAAGTTCAATTTTCTGTTTTTCTAAATCCCTTTCGTTTCGCGATACCCTCTCATCTATACAGTTTTTAATTAAAGTTTTAACGAAATCTGGATCACTTTCAAATGTACTACTGTTCTCAATTTTAGTCTTTAGTTCAGCTATGGTGTCCGTACTCTCCACAGTACCGTCTAGATCCTCAACAACTCTTATGAGATCCTCTTTAAGAGCGTTTTTATACATTTTAGAAAAATATGGAAAGATCCTACCTTTTTTTTTTAGCTCCCTTGTTGCTCGCACGTACGATGTATCCAATAATTGAAGAAAAACGTTGATTTCACTGATTTCACCTCTTCGCAGGTAATATAGTTGAAATTGTTCGAATTGACACCTCTTCTCAGGTTATATCTTGAAATTGTAGTTCCGACCTCTACACAGGCGGATTATTCACACTGAGTTAGTTCCAACCTCTACACAGGCGGAATTTTGAGGGTTCGTTGAAAAATACACCTTTACACAGGTTGTTTTGTTATTTGTTCCGACCTCTACTTAGGCGGAATATTCGAAAAATTCAACCTCTACACAGGTTGAACGAAGTTTCCAAAAAATGGTGGAGCGTCTCCTTCACGGACGCTTTTGTTCATTGTCCAGACTTTGGTTCAAAATCGAAATTTTTTTCGATACCGGCCGAGCCCCCATAATTTGTGGGAGACAACAAGGGGTCCAAGACATTTATCTTTTCTTTAACTTTATTTTAAAACTAACAAAAATTAATTAAAAAGGTAGCTATTCTAACAGATGGGTTTTCATGAATTCTCGACGGGGACGCCTGCTCGCGAACCTCCGTCTTTTCTCTGCTCGCTTTTCTCTCTCTTAAGTCTTAAAGTTTTCACAGTTTCGGTTCTCATTAGCAGCGCCTGCGCGCGAAGACTGTGCTTTGCTTTTGGCTGCATGCCACATGCATTAAAGTAAAATTGCTGGAAAAATGATGCTAGTTAATAATTCGTTATATCAGTTAATAGTTAACTTAACTACGCTCACTAGAAAGAACCTCTACATACATTACACTAGAATCCGTTTAAGATTCCCCCGATCATGAGGTTTTATAAAGACGAACTTATTTTAGAAAGTATTTGTTGGCGAGAGACTTTGACTTCATGCAATGAGAAAAATTTGTTTTTTGTTTTTATTTATTGCTTTATAGATTTTGTAAGGTCTTCATATTAATCTTGGTATCCATCTGGTTCTATTCTTCACACATCTTGTTGGAATTTCAGGGCGTATTCTACGTTAACAAAATATATTTCCAGACTTTCTCTCCAAAGAAGCTGGTAAGAATCCAAGCTTAGACTACGCCTCATTTTCTTCAGAACTTTAAAAAAAAAATTGAAAATTTGTGCTAATTTTTAAAAATGCAGTTTTATCAATCAATAAGAAACTATAATTTTATCTTATGAACCTAATCCTCTCTGAAGAAAAAATTTGTTTCAAAAGTTAATCTTTTTAAAGGAGGCTAATAATTAATTTGGTTGAGCATTTGAACCAGCTACCTGACTCAAAAGGTCCACGTAACGTTGCCCCAATACGTTTCAAAATTCTCAACCAAAATCAGACAAAGAGGTTGATACATGAATAAGCTCCCCACTTCCTGCATCCACACGAAATCTAATAATTTATCACAAATTCAGTAAGGAGTATGAGCTAAAAATTCATGTCGGTCACATGTTAATCACGTGTTCCCCACTGAATTAAAAACTGAGATTAGACTTTTACTTGTTGTTCTGCTTGTAAAATATCAGATTTGATAATTGAGTAAAAATGTTCAAAAATATTAAGATTTCCTAAAAAGTTTTTAAAATTTAAAAAAATTAATTTATTATGCGTGTACTTTTAAATCAAATGATCCTTGTTTACCCGGGAGCGTTATTATTGACGAATATGTACTTTTTAAAAGAAAGTTTCTGTAAAAAGCCAATGTTGGCAACAGCGAAGCGAGTAAACTGATTGTCTGGAAACACATGATTGCAGTTATCATGGGGTTATGACGTCACTTGAATTTAACCCATTATTGATTTGATTAAAAATCCAGTGCATATATTATTGCATTTAATAAAACATTCAATTATTTATATTTTTTGTTTAATAATAATAAAAAAATATTTTTATTCTTATTTATATATAATAAAAATATATTTGAATATTCCGTTAGTCACAATGGAATTACTCTTATCTATTTCATATTATTTATGCAAATACACTTCAGTGTTTCAAAAGTAACGAATATGCTTGCAGTTTTATCGATTGAAACTTGTTGATGCTTAGTTTCATTCCATAAGGAAAAGGACATCGAGGTTCGACTGCTGGGCGGCCGCTACCCTAGTGAAGGGAGAGTTGAGGTCAAAATAGATGGAAAATGGGGTCTGGTGTGTGGGGACGGTTGGAGCCTCCTCGAAGCAACTGTTGTTTGCCAGCAAGCGGGAAAAGGCTACGGACAAGCAGCGGTACAGGTAGGTCCTGATAACATCCTCATTTCAAAATATTCTTATAAGAATTCTAAAACAGACATTTCAATGTTCTCTCTACTTTTCTTATACGGTTTCATGGCGACCTCCTATCTCGCGAATCACAACCAGCAACGACAGGAATAATAGTGTCTAATATTTAACCTGAGGAGGAATTCTTGTTCAATCCCAGTGGTCAACAGAACCGAAAATGATGAGCTCAAATCAAAGACTAAATCCAAAATCACCAACTACTAACGGCTTCGGGCCCCTTTCCCATGTGCTGCTCATAACTGAAGGAGCGGACAGTCAGGAGCTGGATTTGAATAGAAATTGCCTGGGTCCCTTCTTAAGTGGTTAACTTGCACTCCCTGCTGTGCCACTCCCTCAAGCACTCGAAAACCACTAGTTGACTCAATTAAAAGGGTATTGTGAAAGATACGCTCTGCAGACGCAGCTACTTGTTTATTGAAAAAGGAGAAAGCTTTTTATTTCTTCTTCAGGATTGTTCATGGTACCGATAAGCCCTCCTTTTTCAGTGAACTATGAGTCCACGTGTGTAAAGAAATCTTTTTTTTACTTCACACTTAGAGGTGACAGAAAACGGGTTGACTGGCACTAAGTTGCCTCGTGTGAAACTGGCCTCAGAGGTGACTTAAAACCGACAGCACCGCTAAAGTAGTGACTCGGAAACCGAACACTAGATGACAGCACAGCATATCACTGCTATATGAATATACACTTAAACAATGGATTTTATGTATGATGTACTTCATATTTCGACAAAGGGACCAGGTAACACGCGGTCGACCCATAGGAAGACATCCTCCACACATAAACAATGACTACAGTAAAATGGATTTATAAGTGGCCCAAAATGGATATTTCTTTTCAACCTAGCTGTTAAAGGTACTGCATGTCTAATGAACCAGCGAACTAATGGTTCAAATCATATATCCAAGCCAATATCAACTGCTTTCATCGAAATAATCATAAAAGAAACACAAATACGCATAAATAGAAATTTTTAGAAATGTATGGAAAGGTTTATTTATGAAATATTTCACATGGAATTCTTTTAAAGGGAAGGTTTTAGGGAGAAAGAGTGTTGTGTGCGAAATGGTCAAGCTGTAAGAAAAACCAAGATTATATATATATATATAAATGTAACCTTGAACTGCTTTTGTTCAGAGAAAAATACATTGATATAATTCTATTTATAATAAATAACATTTTTTAAAACTTCATTTATCACAGTGCGTATCAACTATTTTGATATAAACTGCACAATTATACTGACTATTTTTTAATAAACTCAAACTCAGTGGCGCAACAGCCCATGAGGGCCTACTGTGCCCATCCCAGTATACGTGACCATTGAGTGCTGATATGCATGAGCAGATGTCCCAATTAGGTAGTCAGTCTGAAGCGAGACCCACAATATTTAAGTCCCCAAGTAAGTTTGGTACTCATTTATCGACCCACTTCAGTAGGGATAAAAGGCCTTACCCAGCCCGAGAATAGAACCTGGACCTGTGATGTTGAAGCGCGATACGCTACCACTCTCGACCACTGGGCCTTATTTTTTTAATAAAACACGAATGTTTCTGAAATTTAAAGAATCTATAGAATATCATTCATTTAATGGAACATGCATCCTAAAAAAGTGTGTGCTAGATGTATTGCCATGCAGTTTAATTTTTGCTTAAATTTTTTTGTTTTGTTAATTTCTTGAAATCAATTTCCCTATAAGGGCAAAAGATCTAATCTTAATGCTTTTTTTTCAGAGTTCTTTCTTCGGAGGTCACCTGGACAACATCACGATAAGTGGACTGAAATGCACGGGGCGTGAACAGAACATATCAGAGTGTTCTTACGAATCAATGGGCAATCGGGTCAGTTGTCCTGGACCGGATGACAACATAGCTGGAGTAATCTGCGCAGCCGGTAAGTATGCAAACTCTAAAAGGTCTCAGAGCTTAGGACATCACTTATTTTGAATAACAAATCAATCTTGTTATATATTTTATTACTGTGTTAATTTGTAAGTGAGGCATCGCTTTAAAAGTAAATGTTCCAAGATTGAAAACTTTTTCATCGAATGTAAAATTTAAGATTTCTTGATATATGTAGAAGTGTCGTAAAGTTTAAATTATTTCTGAAAAAATCGCCGTTTTTTTTCATTCAGAGCACTTAATTCTTATGACGTCACAACCATATCATGAATGTAATCACGTGTTTCCAGCCAACTAGTTCTATCGGCACACTGTTGCCATCTTTTGAGTTTTTCATAAACTTTTGTGTAATGAGTTGTTAATAAAAATGCACATTGTCAATTAAAATGTTTTGGATTTAAAAAAAAACTCATATATAACGTGAGAATTTTTTCTTTCTCTCTCTTTTTTTTTTCTTTTTCGAAAAACTTTTTAAGCAATCTTAATACTTGGACATGTTTGTCCAGTTATCAAATTTGAAATTGTATTTGGATTTTACAATTCTAATGTCAGCTTTGAATTCAGTGAAAAACGTGATCAATTTTATCATGTAACAGTCATGAGTTTAAATGATTCATTCGTACTTTTCAACACTTGATGTAATCCTACGAGACAGCATTGGCATTTTATCGCTTTTTTTTTTTTTTTTTTTTTTTGGCAGTAGCGACCACATGACTCGTATTTTCAGTTTTCACCGAACTGTAAAGGGCAAGATCAGTGGCGGAACGTAGAACATTTGGGCTCTCCTGCAAAGTCAGGTTTTGGGCTCCCAAGTTGGATTTTACAAATGGTACGTACTTGGTGGCAGTCAGGCTTCGCGCCCCCTAGAACCCTGCCACCCTCCGCGATGCGAGGTTGTACGTAACGCCACTAGGACAGATTCTGGAAACCAACCAAAGAGTATAATTTAACACATTCGCTGCCTGTAAAATTGATATATCCATCTCCTCAGAAGACAAATTACAAAAGAGTTTTTTGATGATTAAAAACATTCCTTATGTTTCAGTAGTAAAACCAGAAAAATGGGAAAACCTTTTATTTTCATGTTTCACTCTTTTTGTTGGGGTACCTATTTCGCTACACATCTGACTCAAACCCTCAACACCCAAAACTATCAACGTGTCTATCCGACACTGGTGCAGGTACCAAAGATATGTAGGTACACCCCCATTTACCCAAATCAAGAGAGACCACTTACCTGGGTAGTACAAAATAATCTTTATTGCTGACAAGAACACACTTCACATATTAAAACATTGAAAAAACTGACAACAAAAATTCTCCACTATTCTCATACAGAAAGAAAAACACAGTTGGCGCCATCTGTTGGAAATCTGAAAAACATTAGCTGACAAATTCTCAACACTTTTCTAGTAATTCTAATATTTCGGATTCAGTAAATTTTTTATTTGCTTTCCTTTTCTTAGACTGTGAAGACCCTGCAATACTTGTACTGTCCGCCACTTTTATAAACGGATATGAAAAAATTTAAACTCAAAATTTAAGAACCAAGCACATAAAAATATAAGAATAATGCTTCACTAACATGACTCAAAAACCTCTTCGTTCAACCTCCAAAGCCGCACTAAAAATAAAGCATATAAGTCGATCGTCGTCCCACGAGGTAGCGCCATGCTGACACGCCAGCACGTCAGTGGCAGCTAACGTGTTAAATGCAATTAAATGTACTTTTCTTCATTTTAAAATAAGCTTTTTTCTACAGCCGAACCAGTACATAAAATGAAAAGATTTTAATTTGTTTTCTTTAAAACTCTAGAATTACCTGACTTAGTTCCGGATGAAGTAGAAATTGAAAGATCAACGTATCTCGAAGATCGTCAGCTCGTGTTCCTTCAATGTGCTATGGAAGAAAACTGCTTGGCTTCAGCGGCGTACAAAATAGACAAGAATGATTATGGTATCTGGATGCATTTATTTAAAACTTATTTGTGAAATGTCAGAACGAGTTATGAATGACTTATGTGATTTTGTCACTTATGCAAATTAATTCTTACCATTATATTAAGATTTCAAAATGAAATTTTAAACTTCTGTTAAAATTCTTCAAAATTCTTATTAGTATTTATTGATACTTATATTTCATATAGAAGTACTATACTTATTTTACTTTAAAGTGCTATGTAATTTAATTTATTTTGTTTTCAATCATCGCGTCTATTCTGGGTTGTGAAATAAAACAGTTGTGTAATATTGGTATTGTAATGTCCTAGCCATGCAAGTGAGGAAACTTGATTGATATTTTGAGGGTTTATTATCAAACACACTGGACAGTTAACAGACATTAAATATTTACACTATTTATACGTTTTTAATTAAATATCGTAAGCCAAGTGCACATGACACTTGTAGAGAAATAAAGCAAGTGTCGGTGTGGCATCCTACCCATCTGCCTCCGGCTGATGCAAAAGCTTTAACTCAAAACTCGCTAGTAGATATCACAAATCTAAATTACGCTCGTAGATAGAGTCAAAATACAATCTCTCTCGTCGACAGGAAATCACTCTCTCCAAATCTCCACACTACGCTCACGAACGGAGCACAAAACATCGACCTCTCTCGTCGAGAGGTAATCTCTGAATGAAGCTGGCGTGGCACTCACGCATGCGCAGTGCTTCGGATCAGTCCGCGTTGCCACCTAAAGTTTCAGAACGGGGTCTAGAGTTCGTTACAGTATTTACCATTTTTCTGTTAATTATTACATCTGTAAAATATTCTGTCAGTAAAAAGATATCGGTATGGTGTTCTGTCGCTAAAACAGTTACCAATATGATGTTCTTTTAGTAAAACAGATATTTGAATAACTTTCTGCTAATAAAATGGACATCTATATAATCCCCTATCCGTATAATAAACATCAGTATAAAATCATGTCCACATAAAAGACATCTATATGATGTCCTGTCAGTATAATATATCTCAGTGCAATATGTTCTATCAGTGTATTGGACATTCGTATTATGTGATTGGGGAAAAAGTGTCTCTTAAAGAGGAAAGTAGCTTATTGTGTAATGTACTGATACTGATACGGGACACAGAAAGTAAAATGGTTTTGATGTATTAAATAACTCTGGCAGAACATTTTTATTGCATATCATACATAGTACACTGCTGGACAATTGCTAAGGACGGATCACAAATTGCTATGTAGCATAACATTAAGCGAGACATGAGGCCTAGTAGGATAAAATATAGTTGCCACACTGTTCAGACATTAGAATAAAGAATATTTATTGTTCTGGAAAGTACAAAAGCTGTGGAACATCTGAAAGGAAAAAAAATGTTCATTTGATCTGCGTACGGAGAAATCGAACAATGCATCTAAAAGTCAGCAGGCACCTTAAAGAAAGGTATCAGTACGGGATATGTCCACCGTGGAGTGTGATACAACATTCCACACGTCGTACCATACTTTGCACAACATTATCCAGCAGCTGTTGAGGCAATTTATCCCATTCCTCTGTGAGTGCACGGATGAGGGTGTTCTTGTTTGTCGGAGGATAGTTTCGACCAGCAACTTGCTTCCCCAAAGCATCCCACACATTTTCAATGGGGTTTAGATCTGGAGAACGCGCTGTCCATACGAGACGTTGAATACCCTCGCTGTCTAGACAATCCTGAACAGCGAGTATTCGATAACATGTTGCGTTGTCGTCCATAAAAACAAATTTATTACCAATAGCACCACGGAAAAGACGAACATGAGAAAGTAGAACTTCATCAATGTATCGTTGGCCCGTCATAGTCCCATTCGCAACCACATGTAGGCGCGTGCGGCCATTGATCATGATGCCGACCCACACCATGATATTGCATGTCGGATATCGGTCCTTTTCCTGGATATTTTCTGGACGATAAGCAGTACCACTCTCGCGCCAGATCAGTTGGCGTCTACAATCCGATGACAGACTGAACCTACTCTCATCTGAGAATAGTACGCATGCCCAGTCCTGTTCAGTCCAATTGTGATGCTCACGACACCATTGCAAACGGGCAGTACGGTGCTGTCTGGTCAATGGGACACACACAACAGGTCTGCGTGCGTATAATCCTCCTCCCCTCAAACGTCTGGCAACAGTTTTTCGGGAGATCTGCTTTCCTGAGGCAGCAAGAAACTGATTTGCCACCTGCTGAGCTGTGGTGCGCCTGTTCCTTTTGCTGATAGGACGATATATCTCTCTTCTGCAGGCGTCGTACTTCTAACACGACCTCCCCGTGCCGTCTACTACACATTCCAGTAGTTTTAAATGACTTCCACAGCCGTGAAACAACGCTGTGAGCGATGTCGAACTCCCTGGCAACATCTGTTATTTTTCGCCCTTCTTCGATCTTTCCAATAATTCGGCCACGCTTAAAATCATCTATGTGATGTCGGGAAGACATGCCAAAAATTTTAAGTTCGTCTATTAAATTTTTCCTGTAAAACTTTGACTTGAAACAACAACTGTCCACACGCGTCAAAACCTTTAAAGCTTTTATGAACGCTATCATGTGATGAACAGACGTGGAAAAAAAATTTGCATACTCATACTTCTTCTTACTAATATCCCGCACTTATTCTAATTTTCCACATTTTGCTTCCTTTCATTTTGTGGTTGCTATGGATGATAGTGTTATCCGTCCTTAGCAATTGTCCAGCAGTGTATTTTCCTACATTTATTTCCCACTGAAGGTATTCGAACACGTTCGGAGTACTTTGTTAAAAAATAGCTTACTAAAACATTATAAATACTTTCTTATAAGGACCAATACCAATAAATACAAATATTTAGCTATAACAGTATTAAAAAAAATTATCTTGATTTTACAAAATTCACAATTATAAGTGAAATGTTAGAAAACGTTTTAAAAACTTCAAAGCAATTAGAGGAAAAGGTAATGAACTTATATCAGTAAAAGTATTACTAAAACAAATTAGATACGTTATCTAGAGAATGCACTAAAATTTTAACGTTTTATTAAAATTTAAAAATATTAGAGCTGATAGAGTAAATATTATAAGAAATGTGACACATTCCTTACAAGACCATTATTTAAATAACAGGTTATAGCTCAAAAAATATTCTCACTGTAAGAAACATTTTGGTACATTCTCTAGAAATCAATATAAATATCAAGTTCTAAAAGTTCAACAGAAATCCATTTATAATATTTTTAGTTGTCAGACTCGCCATGATAGACTCGCCATACCTACTTCCGTTTTTTTAAATTTTGTAAAATTGGTCGTAACTTGACCTCTAGGTAACGTAGAAGCAAAACAAGATTTGTTTTGTCCAATTTGGTCATTTCAATGTGTTCGGATACCTTAAATGAGCGATACTCGACCCGCGGACCACCGAGCCTTTTTAAGTGGTCCGGTCATGGTCATTGCTCTGAGAAATTTACTTATTTAAGAACATAGCATTAAAAATTTGGTGGGAAATTCTTTGTCAAGAAATCAAATACTATGTCAATTTTGCATTTTGCTGTCGGTGTCGTACCGGTACGAACTGATATTCTTTTTCTATTTGGAACGGTTAGGGTTAGCAATAACAGACAACAGTAGAGTAGGAACAATTATATGGGTGGAACTAATTTTTAACTTTCTTTCGTGTCTTGCAAACGAAAAATATTCGAAGAAAATATGTCGTTTCTAGACGATTTAGGTTGAGTATTTTGCAGTGAAGAACAAACATGGATCAGTAATTGCTTGATTTGTCACGAAAGTGCTGTATTTAAAAAATACCAATAAACAGGAATCATTCGATGACACTTTTCTGCGAAGATTTCTTTCAGGGGTTGATAAATGGGCTTTCTTGAATAATCTTTGCAACAGCAACAAAGTATTTTGTCAGTGGTAATATCACAGCGGTAACGAAGGCATCCTATAAAGTTTGTTACATTATTGGTAATCATTTGAAACCGTTTACTGATGCAGAAATTGTGAAGGAGTGTTTCTTGAATGCTTCTAATTTAGTGTTAGTGACAAAATAAAAAATAATTTTAAAAGAGCAAAGCAGGAGTTATAAAATTTTGATCAATTTTCCACATTTTAAATTTCCAATGTTATCTTGGCCTTAAAGCTTTTCTCCCGCCCCTCCCCCATTTATCGTCATGTTGCGGCTCGCGCGAAATAACTAATATATGTATGCAGCCCGCGTGAAATAGCTGTCCTATGTATGCGGCCCAGAAGAAAAAAAGGTTGAATCGCCTTAAATGAACTTTATTTTCGGAATGTGTGTAGAAGAGGCTAATCTCTAATCGGCTGGCTCTTAACCCTTATTTATTCCAGGTGTTCTATTCTTAAGAAAAAAACTGCAACAGAAAATTTTATGTTTCCTTTTTGCTCGCAGGTTATCTTTATGAACAAAGACGTCTGCTCCGATTTACGGCGAGAATCGGAAACATTGGCACAACTGATTTCCGTCCCTTTTTACCGAAACATGCGTGGCAATGGCATATGTGTCATCTGTAAGTATATTTTATCAAATCAACTTGTAAAAGGTGTAAATTAAGTTGAATTTTGATTTCTAGTCTTCTTGGTAAAGTAGTTTCATGAGTTCGTGTTCTATAGGATGTAAAATTTTTACATCTTAATTATTTTTTTCGAGAACAGATCTTATTATTGATCATGCCGAGGACCAGGAACGTCTTAAGGCACGGGCCAACTGGGCGTGAGCCCAGGGCCTCGGTCACAATGGGGACCTCGTCTCGTTTTCGACTCAGCCTTAATATGATCGTGATTCGAATAATTTCAACGGTCAAATGTTGCTTCCGGTTGTATTCTACGAAAAACTGAACATTTCGGAGGATATGTCAATTGGCTACATGTGACGACCGTCGTTCTTGTATAGACCCAGGCCTAGGCCTACCACCATACACAATCAGTACTCATTCAGTCAAAAGGCGGCAGTCGGTCGAACCGGTTTGTGCGATTGTAAGTCATGCACATTTATTTTCTTCGGATTATTCTTTGTACAAGTATTTGACAACGTATGCCATGTACTGTCTACTTTTAAAGGGCATAGGGGACATTTGTGAAGGAGCCCAGTGCCTGCATTTGTGTAGTGGCCCAGAGCCTACATTTGTGTAGGGGCCTAGACTCTACATTTGTGTAGGAACCCACGGCCTATTTTTACATAGAGACCCAGGGCCTCAAGACGTCCCTGCTGAGGACCTTTGCTCATCAACTAGGGCTTGGAGCATTGTTTCTGGTCCCCGATCTAGTTAATATTGATCTAAATTCAAGACGGTCACGGGAAAAATTTAATCACACATGCTCATCATTGAATTGAAAACTGACATTAGACATGTACTTGTTGTTTTACTTGTGAAATTTAGAAAACATTTAAAATTAAATAATTGGGTAAAAATATTCAATTAAGATTTTTCAAAAAAAAAAATTTTTTAATAAAAATAAGTTCTTGTATTTGTACTTTTAAATCAAATTCATTTTATTGACGTAAGTGCGTTATTATTTCTGACAAATATGTTCTTTTTTACAAAGAATGTTTTTGTAAAAAACAAAAGTTGGCAATGGTAAAACGCATGAGCTAATTGGCTGGAAACATGTGACTGCATTTATTATCTGAGTATGACGTCACGTGAATTTATGAACTTATTAGCTGGAAACATGTGATCGCATTGATCATGTGACTATGACGTCACACGAATTTAGCTCATTTGAACCATACTCAGGTGACGAAATTGACACCTAAGAGATATCACTATAATAAAACAGAGATAAATAATCCCAATTAATAAAAGCACAGTCGAAAGCGAAAATAATGTATTTTATACTTTTATGTGGCACTGAAATGAATTTGTTTTGAAAAATGCGACAGTGTGTGTGTGTTAAGTTAACATATCTACGATCATTTAACAATGGGATAAATTTTTGTGACGTCATACTCACATGATAGCTGTAATGACTTGTTTCCAATGAGTTCTTAAATTCAATGACATCACACTCAAAATATAAGTAGAATCAAGTGTTTCCGCCTATCCAGTATAGTAGTTAGTGACGCTGACTGCTGTGCCATACGGCTTGGGTTCGAATCTCGGAGAAGGCATAGATGTCTATAAATGTGTAGAGCCTTTGCGCTATGGAGGTACTCTAAATAGTTGTCAAGCCGCATGTCCTCTATTGATGTTGGTGGAAGGGGAAGAGAGGTGGGAGGCCTCTGACCACCCTCAGGGTATTCTCTCTCTAAATTGCAGTGGAAACGAGCCAAATCGTACTGTCACCTTAATGATGCCCAAAGCTACGGCTAGCGATACACGTACTAATTTACTAGCCTTTGGCCACAATGAATTTCGTGGCCCTTGATATGAAGTTACTGTCGATCAGGCGGCATAAGTAACAACAACAAGTGTTTTCAGTCAAGCTGTTCATGCTCTTTGATCTCTCTATATAGATAGCTTTTGCTTTTTAAAGAAACTTTCTTTTCAAAAGTACACATTTGATAGCAATAATAACTCTCACAGCTAAACAAAATGTTCTTGATTTAAAAGTACGCGAAAAATATAATTTTTTTTTAATTCTGAAAAACCTTTTGAGGAGTCTTAATACTTTAACATCTTTACCTAATTATCAAAATTGAAATCTTATCTAGGTACTTACTTGTTATTACAACAATCGCCGACTCTATTAATACCTCGCCAGGTTGGCAACCTCAATTTCTTATGTGTCGTACAGGCTGAATTGGAAACCAGGTGTTTCGTTCCATATAATGTCGCCAATAGGTTGCAGTACCCATCTGGAGCTATCGGGCACAACTGAAGGATTGGCTGTTTTCTCCGACTCAAGAGCGGCCTTAGAAGCAATCATTAAAGGAGATACGAACATAACCTCTGCTATCAATGTCCTACTTGAAAGTTTGCATTGCAGGGGGAAATCCTGCCTATTGCAATGGATTCCTGCTCACGTAAACATTGAGGGAAACGAGTGTGCGGACTCCCTGGCCAAAGAGGGCTGAAATGATGACCAACTTTGTCCCACCATTACGCTTGCAGATGCAAATGCGGTCGCAAATTACAGACTTCTACCTCATCGCTATAAAAAAAACCCTCATTGTCGATTTTGATTGCTCTAGAAATCTTACATCCGTAATTGCAAGACTAAGGACGGGCCATTTTAAAGGTATGAAGATCTCATCAGACAAAACTAGAACTTACATCCCCTGCAAGAACTGCACCGAGGCCCAACTAACGCCAGATCACATCCTAGAATGTCCGGCCCTTACTCCGCATATTATACGGCTCGGAATGGTGCCACTGGCTTCGGAGCTACGCGAGGTTCGTTACAGCGCTGATGCGCCGAGACTTGTGGAGGCGGTTGAGAGAGCTCATGACATTATCTGATTGTCCATGGACACGACAAAAAAATAGGTTGCAGTAATACGTAAGTACCCTTATCTAAATTTTGCGAGCAAAGAGCAACAAATACAATGCAGCTTTGAATTGAACTTAGATCACGTGAATGTATGTAGCATATGACCGTTCATATTATTAGCATAGCATATGACCGTCCATATATTTAGTCCATTGATAAACTGCTGAAGGACAATTCGTCATAATTTCATAAATTTTAAGCGATCACGTGAAGAAATATATCTTAAGAGAGCAATGTACCTGCTTAGGCATCTTTATAACTTGACCAAATTTCAAAAAAAGAAAAAATCTCGCCAATAGCCCTTATTTAATTTTAGACTTTCGGGGGACATCAACTCAAATCTAGCAATTTAAAAAACACTAATTGTTTTCTTGTGTTGATTTTCATTAAAGACTTGTGGTTATTTGTTTATTTGCTTAGGCATTACCACAGCATGGAAGTATTCGCTCATTTTGACATCATTAATCTTCAAGGTCAAAAGGTTGCTGAAGGTCACAAAGCCAGCTTCTGCCTGGAGGATAATAACTGTTTACCTGGAGTGGAAAAGAAATACGCATGCGCTAACTATGGAGATCAAGGGATATCTGTGGGATGCTCCGACACGTATTTGCACACTGTAGACTGCCAGTGGGTCGATATTACAGATCTTGCTCCAGGGGTGTATCGTTTCAAGGTAAGTACTGACTTCTGATAATTTAACAAGATTGTGTTAAGTCATTAGAAAGAAAAATCTTTCATAAAGTATAAGGGTTGCCCAAATGAAAAGTGGACAAGTTCAATAAAATGAATGATTTTACTGGCAATCGCTCTGGGGATTGTAATATAGGTCGGCATCAGGCATTGCTGTAGCTAGTTCTGAGGGGGCCCTGTATCGAAATTCCTTTGGGGGCCCCTTTTTAGATATGAGAGCCTTGTTAATAGGACTGCAGTTACACATGTTGAGGCCCCTGTAGCTTGGGGGCCCGTATCATTGATATGGCTGATACGGTAGTAGCTACGTCCCTGGCATCAGGTCTATATCCTCACTCTAGAAAGAACGTGCTCGATTCATGAGGAAGTCCTGCCCATCTTCCCCTTCACTTCATCGTCCAAGTACAAACATAATACCGTCTGAAGGCCTAGAAGTCACAGGGTGGAAATTCCGGACTATACGATGGGTGTTCTAACATTTCCCAACGGATTTTTTTAAAGCTGCCTTGGTTTCAAGGAAGATGTGTGGGCGGTCATTGTCATGGAGATCCGATATCGTTTTCTGCCCTTTTCGAAGACTTTCGCACCAACTATTCCAAAACGTTCGACCTAAATCGTGGCAGCCATAGAATGCTACTTTCCTTCGATAGATGTTCGATTTTTAACTCACCTCCGCCAATCAGAAACCGCTCATTGTTCCGATCTGGACGCATCGTTATTTGGCACGGCTTTTCTTTCGATTAGTTTCATCTACCACTAAGAGGTGTGGCCGCGGTAGCCGAGTGGTATAGGTATCGGATCGTGGCTTGCCATGTCACGAGTTCGAGCCCAGTACCACCAAAGACCCGCCGTGTAGGGCAGCGATGCACGTTAAATCTGTCGAGAGCTGAAACGTCCTCCCGTTGGTGTGGTGTGGTAGTTAAGAGAGGGGGGGCCAGCTCAGGTGTCGTCCACGTCACTTGACCATGGTTCAAAATACGTGGTCCGTCGCCAAAGGCCCTCGTGTAGCTGAACAGTGTGACGTTAATATTCAATCAATCAACCACTAAGAGGTTTCACTGCTAAACATCATATGCGGTTTACACTTCCTACCGTTTTTCGTGTCCCTGTTTGGAGGCTCTGCTTTATTCTGCACTCATTCTGACACAATCGCGTATGTCCACTTTTCATTTGGGCAACCCTTATACTTTATACCAGGGGTGTCCAACCCCAATGACCTTGCGGGCCACTTCGGGAAAACATTATAATCTCGAGAACCACACATAAAAATATGTACCTTTATATCAGATTTGGAAATAAAAAAAAAACCTTTTATTGGAGTGAAAATTTAACACTGAATGAATTATTTTTACTGTTTTCATTATTTTTCTTACATGCACAGACATAGTAGATAATATAATAATGCAATGATCAAATAATGTTTGAAATATTACAGTTGCCATTTTCTTGAAAATTACGGTGTTCCTATTTAATTGATCTTTCATTACTCATTGTTGAAATTTGATAGTGCTATCATTCGCAAACGATTAAGTATGCATTATCCTTTATCTTAACCATCCTGAATATTTTTTTTAAAACTTTAAAAAACATCTCTGACTGCCTCTTGCTTTTTGGGCACTCCAAACGGAAAAGGAGGAGGAGAAAAGAAAGTCGCACACACAGAGAGAATCATGTACCATCCATAGTATATATAAAGGCAATTCGAAATTTATTGAAAAAGTAATTTACTATAGTAAAATCAAATGTATAGCTGTTTGATAAAAAAGAAATCGATTTTAATCTAAAGGAGATTTCTATTATCAAAAGGATTTATATATTTTAAAGCAAGAACAGGTAACAGGCAAATACATTGTGTGTATATATATAAATTTCCCTTCAAATAAAAATTTCAAAATGAAAAAAAATCTGATATTTATAAATTTTTTAAAAAGAGTCGGCGGGCCGCGTGTTGGATACCCCTGCTTTATACGACTGAAAGGTAGTGCATATATCAGGGGGCGAACCTTTATATATCAACGTGCCATTTTTTCTTAAGAAATGTTTGATGAGGTATAGACGTGCCGTCAAATAATTTTGACTAGTGATTATTGGAAAAATAATAAAACTAAATACTGAAAACTCTTTATTTACTAAGAAAGAATACCTTTTGTACTGAATAGTTGAAATTGTTTTAGTTATATGTGTAATTCAAATGAAAGTAACATTAGTGTGACTTCTGTTGTTACAGATTGGATAACAAATAACATATATTAGAATTAAAAGAGGTTACTTTTAGTAGAATGCATGCTGAATTAGAGTCATCTGCCGAATGGTTTCGAAGCAATTAATTATTTTTGCTGTGGTTCACTTTTTTTGACAAGAGGATTTGTGATTTGTATCAAAATGCCGTTTTACAGACGATGTTTCTGCATATCTTTGTTCCATAACATAAAAAACGCACCGCATTTTCCCCTTTACTAATAATACCATGTTTCTAGATTCACCAAGTTTTAAATTCTCTGTTACACTTACTATCTTGCACATTGTTCAGATCCAGCCATGTTGAATAACAGTTAAAAATCGTAAATATAACACAATTGGACTTTAAAATACAGTTGTGTCAACGAAATTGATTATGCTATGTGTAGACAAATTTTGCATCATAAGCAACTGTAGTCCACGACGGAAACGAGGGTGCTCCCCGGCCCCGCGACCAATCACTTTCACTGTATCACTGTTCGTAATACTTCATTGTGAACTTTATTATTTTGAAATAAAATGCAAACAATTTTCATCGCTCGTGACCCCAAAACATTGTGTCGCATGCCAATGACGGTACGCGTGCCACTGGTTCACCATCCCTGGCATATATCGTAAAACATCGTGTATCATGTATAATATACGATGACTTCTTGAGACTCTAGGCCCCTATACAAAATTAAGCTTCTCTTGCGACCCTTTAAAGTAGACACTATCATATAAATCATTAATGGCAGTATCATAATAATGAAAAAGTATGTGATACTTATCAATAAAACGTTTATAGCTTAAAAGATTCGTATGTCAAGATTATTTCCTTTTCAATAAGATTCGAATTTTTAACTGCAACTTCTAAATCTTTTACGTTAAAATTCTTTTTGAATCGATAATTCGTTTTTTTCTTTACAGGTGTCCATCAATCCAGAATTCAAAGTTGCTGAGCTCAATTACGACAACAACGCTGCAGTGTGCAATTTGTATTACAATGCTGTGTCAGTTCGAGTTTTCAATTGCACCTTGCAAAGGCCGTAAAAATTAAATAGTGTTTAGTGTAAAAATAGTTCAATGTTTTATTTGAATAAATAAAGGAATTTGTTTTGTACAATAAAATGAATTGTGACATTATCCTTTCTTGTATGGTTATTACCCCAACCACATTTTGTCCCCTTTTGGATAGCTGAAACCGATCATCGTGTGGATAAAAAAGAATGTCCGTTGTGACCCACGTGAATTTAGGCCATATTACGAATGATAGTCTCTCCGGGCTGGAGAGAAAAATAAAACATCTCATGTGCTACTTCTATCAACCGAAAATTCTTATTACCCCTGTTACAAGTGAAAGATGTGTAAACATATCAAATTTAATGATTTAACGTGTACTCCCACAGAAAACCTAGTTAAGTCCAGCTTATCCGGGCCCCTGGGGGCCCACCCCAAGAGCCCAATGGATAAACAGACACTGATTAAGCGTACAAAGTACAAAATAAGGAAATAAGATACTTAAATAAAATACCAAATTCCCACCCAATAATATTTCAAGAAATTTACAAAAAAATTTTGTAAAAAAAATATTTCTCAAGTTCGATTTGAATACCAACCTTAAAATTTGCCACCCCTGGCAGGGGTCCTGTTTGTCCGGTCATAGAGTCGCCCATGGTAGCAGCCCTAGCAATCTTTCTCTTCCGTCTATCTGTATTTTGGCTATTTGTACAAAATTTTCCAATACATTTTGTTGCACAAATTTTATTTCGAGCAAACGAATAATATTCTATTCAAAGAGGTTCGCTTTTAATTAACAGCCGTTACTCTAGGATACATCTTACACGGATGGAAAAAATTATTGTATACTAATGAAACTTTGGCAGTACATTTGTCTAGGTAACATATTTAATTGATTAAAGTTTCAAGATCAAAAGTTAATGTAAGAGCGAGAAGAGACATTTCAAATGTGATTAAAATCCAGTGTAACTACCAGAATTTTAAATACAAGCATGCAAAAGTGCATAAAATGGGGTGTACAAGTCCCGGATATCAGTTTGTGGGATGATGTTTATAAATGGTATTGGAACTGTTTGAATCACCAGATTGATTTGCAAGTTTGCAGTGAGGGTATGTGAATTAAACTCAAGATTGCTCCTGCAATCAAATAAAAATTTTCTCTCCAGATCATAACTCTAGGTGCAGTCCCAGTGTTATTAAGCCACTGAAAGGTTGTTTGCAGGCGCTGACTTGACCTTCTGCTAATCAATATTCATCCATCACTGCAGTGACGTAACGTACATCCCCTGCAACTTCCATATCGCGGGGGAGGGCAAGGATTCTAGGGGTTCGGAGACAGAAAACAGACTTTGCAGAGGGGAGGGGGGGTTGCAACACTGTATCACTGGCACCAAGACAGAAACAGCTTTGATCGGAAAACACATCGCTACTCCACTTTCCAATTATCTCTAGCGTGACATCACTGAAGTCGCAGACGTCAATTATTTGGAGCTAATGGTATGAACGTTATAGAGCGAATGGCTGGAAGCTATTTCCCAAAAAATTGATTTGTTACAGTTCACTGTGCAAAACACAGATGCCGAACACTTTCACATTCTGGTGCCGAAAAGAAATGTGATTTCTGCTGTAGATGCACAGTTTTCTTAAGGGAGTGCTTTCCTGGCACTCCGCATCAATGGCACGCGTGCCACTGGTTTGTCCTTCCTGCACTCGTCCCATATGCCCATTCATACCGGATAACAGCACACGCAATTCCATTGGGATCCCGTGGGTAGCCCAGGGGTTAGAGCATCGGACTCCAGAACGGAAGGCCTGGGTTCGATGCCCGTGCCACCAAATATCCTCCGAGAACACACGGAGTACGTGCTCGTTAAATCAGTGGGTCCGAAAGTCTTGTGGGCTGAATCACGAGTGCAGGGTACTGAAGAATATTTCCCTCCCATTGAGTTCCATTCCTACATTGCGGAGGTTGAGATAGGTGGTGTCACCATCTATCGTCTCTTCGGGGAATTTCGCCGAGCTAAATCGTACTGACACCTGTATGGTGCTCAAGGCCAAGGCCAATGATAGGCGTACTTCTAGCCCTTTGCCACGATGAATTTCGTAGGCCTCGATCAGACTACATCAGGCAGGTGGCATGAGCAACAACAACCATTGGGATTATATTATGGGCACACGTCTGCTTGCCATTAGAATTTATACTCGAGCACGCCGATCCGCAGCTATTCTTTCTTCTTCGACGCTCTACGCATGCGTTATTCCACTTACGTTGACGCTCTCTCTCTCTGTTGTTTATCCAGCAATAGATGTGGTTTCTTATGGTTATTGTTTTTTCACCTAGCTTACCATATTTCCTTTAAAATGGCCAACATATGCCACTTTGTATTTCAAAAGCAATAATTAGCATAATTTCTTTTCAGCAATAAACAAAGTTCTTTATTACAAATGTTCTACACGTCGGCCGTCATTCTTCAACAATACCTGTAGTCGAGGGAACAATGTTGGGAACAGCACTGCACAGGTACGGTAAGAAATTGACGCCGGATGTTGTTTCGAAGCATCCAGAATGAGGTCGGACGATCGCGGTAGACTTGCGACTTCAGGTAACCCCACAACCAATAATCACAATGATTGAGGTATGGGGACTTGGGAGGCCGAGCATTAGGGAAGTGGGGGCTGGGCACGCGATCTTCACCAAACGATGGGTGCAAGAGATTTTTCATATCCTTCTTATGGTGATAGGATCGTAAAATTGAAGTAACAGATTCTCCATTCCTATTGTACATCTCTATTAAGAATACTCTTTTTGGTAAAATCAACATGCCAATTGTAAGAGCATCTGTTTCCTCTCTGACTACAGCTCATTTTATACGCAATTTGCATGCGGCGTCACTGACTTTTTGCTGTCCATCTGTATTGGCCATCTAAATTTTTAAAAATGAACCATTGTAATTAACACATAACATAAGATGATGCGAAAAACGAACTTTAAGTTTTTCCTCAGAGATGTACGATTCACTTGTTATGAAGTAAAAGAATTTGAAAAATAGGCGCTTTAAAAATGCATTGACAAACACAGAATGAACCACCAGTGGCGTACACAGACCACTTTTATTCACCACTTTTGTAATTTGGGAGTAGACTGCCTTATGTCATACATATGCAGGTTTAAAAATTAAATCTTGTATTGCAACTACACCAGAAAGAGAATCACCGAACCTCTATTCAAAGCTTGAAAATTTTAATTAAATATATCAAAAGTATTTAAAATATAGTTTTACTAATTAATAACTACTCAATAAAACATTGTAAATCACAGTTCTTTTTTTCCTTGCAAAAATCGCCAAACTTCATCAACATGGTTGTAAAAATACACACCAAAAATCATTTCACATATTATGCTTTAAATAATTAATTCGAATAAGAAGGCAAATTTTTGTTGATTTATAAAGAGGAATCTCTTAACCGTTTGCAAAGACCGCGGTAGCCGAGTGGTATAGGTATTGGATCGTGGCTTACTTTATCACGAGTTCGAGTCCAGTACCACTAAAGACCCGCCGTGTAGGGCAGCGATGCACGTTAAATCTGTCGAGAGCTGAAACGTCCTCCCGTTGGTGTGGTAGTTAGGAGAGAGGGGTGCCAGCTCAGGTGTCGTCCACGTCACTTGACCATGATTCAAAATTACGTGGTCCGTCGCCAAAAGCCCTCGTGTAGTTGACCAGTGCGACGTTAATATTCAATCAATCTTAACCGTTTGCGATTACTTTTGTCAGGACCGAATGAGATGCGCACTAGTATTTCTATTTGCCTTGAAAAGTAGCTATCAGCCAATCAACGCAAAGCATACAACTCTCCATAGTTGTACAAAGGAGCTTCTCTATTGTTTACAATTAGAATGAAAATTGAATTTGGATTGCCCTTTCATACTATTTGTCCAGTAATACATCAATTTGATTCTTTTGTTTGTCATTTTAAAGTACATAAATTAAGGGTAACAAATTGTTGACTTCCAATTGAAAAATATTTTCCATGTCTTTTTTCTGTTCAATATTGACAATACCGAATTAGAATTCTTTCTTTTCTTCCGATCAATCCTCTAACCAAAGGTACTGATTTTCATCATCGTTTCCTATGGATCAATATCTTGCATGCAGTGTATGCAAAAAGCCTTTTTCCCTTAGGTCTTCTTTAGTTAGACATTTACGAACTCATTCTGAAGAAAAGCCACATGTGTGTGATGTGTGCAACAAATCATTTAAAATTAGGAGATACTTACTTGCCCATTTAAAAACTCACGCTAGTGAAAAAAATCTTTCTGCCACAAATGCTACTGTTGGAAATACGGTATAAAATTACGTTTGCAGTTTCATTTGGCAGAAGAACAAGACAGTAGCATTAAAGAAATACCTTCTGTTTGTGGTAAAGTGTTTACTCTGACAGAAATGGTTTAAATACACTTTCATTAATGTATTTTGAGAAGAGAGGTTCCTTTGTGTGAAGTATGTAAAAAGTCATTCTCTCAAAGGAATTATTTTGTTTCTCACTTAATTACTCTAACAAATGAAAATCTCATGAATGTCAAGTTTGTAAGAAGGCATTTAATCAACATAAATATTTAACAAAACATTCACCAAATTATAAAACCTTATAAGTGTATTATATCTAATAAAGCATATTCATTCAAGAGTTTATTAGATGCGACCAAAAGGGAACCACATATTTGTGATGAGTGCTATAAAACATTTTCATTTAACAGTTCATTTGATGTTCACTTATTGATGCACACCAAAGACAAAGCACATATTTTTTATGCGTGCCATACAGCGTTTGCCTGGAAGCCGAACTTTAATGTACATTACTTGACTCATTCAGGTGTAAAACTTTATGCTTGTGATATTTGTGAAAAGAAATTTAGATGCAAAAGGTTATTAACTCGCATATGAAAGCAGATTATGTTGCAAAGTAACATATGAATGCAGCAGTGGTTTGAACATATGGAAGTGGGAGAGGATGTGGCATTTGTGACCATCCAATCTTGTTTATTGATAGAAACAATTTTGCATGTACAGTGAAAATCGCTTAACACGAAACTGGGGGACTGAAATATTTTCTCGTTTTAAAGGATATTAGAAAAAAACATTTAACAAAATTATGTTTATTCAAGTACATTTTATTTATATAAATATGTATATATGCATGTATTCAATAAAAATCAATGAAAGAAAAACATTCTCTGGAATTTAATGAAATTTAATACAAAATTTTAAAGTTTTGAGGAAAAAAACATTTGAGTTTTTAGAAAAAAATCCAATACTATTCTTTGCATTGTATTTTTTAGCAACATATTTTTTGATGTTTTCTACTTTGTTATTCATTACACCATTTGAAAGATCGTCTAAATAATTATGCATACTTTTCATGAGGTACCTCATTTCAGATGACGTGGAAACAAGAGTTATTTATTTTATTTTTGTTGATGGAATCTGCATCAATAATATATTTTGAGCTTTGAACTAACTCCAGAATGTCTTTTCCATAATTGGGGCTGTATATACATTATCATCATATACTGCAACAAATTCTTAACTCTCAAAGGTTAAATGGCTGGTGTTTTCCTTAATTTTTTTCATTCACAGAAGGAAAATCTTTTGGTGTTAAGCGATTTTTGTTTCATGTTAAGAGAAAAAAATTACATGTAAATAGTTTGTCAAGACTATTGTATTATTTCGTGTTAACCAATATTTTGTCATAAGTGTATTCTCATTAAACATATAGTTCATTGTACATTCCTTAATACATCACCAAGTGAAGGTTCATGTGTGGGAAGTGTGTGACAAGGCATTCTCTCAAAGGATACTTTAGTTACCCACTTAATTACTTATACAAATAAGAATTCTTATGTGTGCCTCATGTGTAAGAAGGTAATTAGTCAATGTTAATATTTAATGAAACATTCGAACATCTATAAAAACATAAAAGTTGAGTGTGCTGTGTATTAAAAAGAACATTTCATTTCAGTATTAATTAGATGCTTTTTCAATGCATCGGCTATAAAACCTTACGTTTTTGTGATATTTGTAAAAAGTTCCTTAGACACAAGTGTGGATTATGCTCACATATATGAAAGCTGTGGTCATATTGTAAAGTAGTATATGTAAATGTGCATATTACTACTAATAAAATTTTCATTTCTATACCTCTTTTTCAGAAAAAATTAATGTTCAAAATTCTGTATTTCACACAAACATTCATTTCAACTTGTGGAAAATAATGACATTTGGAATTATTTTTGAGGTCTGAGTGGTATTGGGAAGAACCCTGCCCCCCTCCTCAAAAAAAATTATTTGAAATTTAATTTTGAGACATAAATGGAATATTGATAGTAATTCTTCTAAAAAAAGTTAATTGATTTGAAATTAATTTTGAAAGACAAGTGGAATATCCTTCCACTCGAGGAATCCTTCCAAAAAAAGAAATTGATTGATTAGAAATTAATTTTGAGAGATGATGAATGAAATTGTGAGGAACCCTTCCAAAGAAAAATTAATTTTGAGGGATGAGGGCAATTGGGAGAAACTCTTTCCAAGAAAAATTTCTCAAGGAAATTACGTCAGTTATAAACTACAATTAATAACTAATTTATTTCTTATTGTTATTTACTAAACTAATTTATGTAATTGTTTTTTATATTTTTTCCAAGCTATAAATTTAACATTTCCAAAATGTCAGATCCAGTGAGAATATTCAAATCTAAAATTAAAATTTTTAAATGTGATTTTGATCATTTCATGTGCCAAAGAATAGATATATATGCATTTATGTGATAAATATTATTTTTAAATAATTAAAAATGCATATTGAATTTTGACAATTATGGTAGCATTTTCGTACTTTTGTTTGCATTGAGAAAGTAAAAAGTGTGCATGTTAATGGAAAAGAACTGCATTCCAATTTTTTTTTTTTTTTTTTTTTTTTTTTTTTAGTATTACTTTGTACCTTTTTATATGTGCATTAAGGGGACATGTTACTCCAAAACTGACCAAAATATTGAATTTTTTTATTACCTCATTCTACTTGTACGACTTTTCTAAATTTGTGTACAAGTTTTGTAACTCAAGCTTCATTATTTAATCAGTTTTTAACTTTTTTTACCAGTTTATCAAAGTAGAAACCATAACTAAAACACATGTTATCTGCATTTTTTATTGATACTATCATACAACTGTTTTTTTTTTAATTTATGTGATAATAATGTACTCAAAACACTAAGCTGTTTTTGTAATCAGTATAAAGTTTTGAAACTTTTTCTGGTTTTATATATGTATATAAGTTTCATAATTCTGTGAATAGAATAAAGATTTAGAGATGAAGAGAAAAAAGTTATTTTTTAAAAACTCACAAAGTTAGATACGGCTGTGTTTTTTCACCATTTTTTATAGTGTCCGACACGAAAAAAAAAATTGTGAAAACAAAAGTATCACTTGTAATACCAATTCCATGCACAGAATTGTGAGAAACAAAAAAATTTAAATTTTTAAATAATTATTTGTTTAAAACTGATATTGTTCTCACTTTCTCGCCAGAAATGTGTATTTCATGTATTATAAAACAGGATACATGTAAATATTTTCATGTAAACAAAAAAAAATTGTGTTCAGGGTACCATGTCCCCTTCAAACAACAAAAATAATGATATATGCTAATATTGCTGTTAGATGTTTTGAAAGCTCATGGAGGAAAAATTAATTTATTGATAATGAATAATGTAATTAATATGCTTTTAATAAAATGAATTGCTTTTATATTTATAATTATTTGCCATATCAGGATTAGGCTAAATAGCACTGGTTTGATTGAGGTAAATTTTATGTTCAATTTGATGAACAGTTACTTTTTTATTGTTATTATGTCGAGGAAGAGACCTAATACAAACTAACCTTTGCAGAAAAGTTGTCAGAAGATAAAATATCAATATTAAAGTTTGTGTTAGCCAGCGAATTACAAACTGTCTAATGATAAAAATCCATCATCTCTCCTTTAAAACTCAGAGGACAGTCAGGAGTGTTTTTCACACTAATTTTGGTGTAAGTGTTCCTGAATGACCGGTCAGAGTTCTAAAAATTGCAGAGATGATTTGTTTAGGAAGATTCATTGGGACTGATAAACAGTTACTGTTATACACAAATAATTAGGTCTATTTTCCTCAAGCTACAAATTTTTAATTTAGAGAATTTTTTGAGTGATTAAAAATTGTGGCTTTCATAAATTTTCATCTGAAATAACTAATGGTTATAAACCTTTAAAATTATTCCTGACTTATTATATCTCGCAATGTAATACATCAAACCATTTGCAATTGTAGATTTTTTTCTTCTGTTTTAACTGCAAAATGCTTATATATGTTATGTAAATATTTCAATTTAATAAATATAATTATCAATATGAAGTAGTTTGTGTGTTTATATGTTGTTGTTTATAATTGAGAAAATTTTAGCCCAGAATCAGCTATTTTAATTAAGATTCCCATTATTCAGTTTTCTGCAAAACATATGAATGTGTCTTTTTAACTTAGATTAATAGAAAATTTCTGAGATTGTATACGCGAAATTATCAAAATGCTATTTTACTTTAAATTGTTTTCCCGTGTTACTAACCGTGGTATTTATATTTGTTAAATCGAATCTTTATTGGTGTTCAATTTTTCGAAAATAATTTTACGAACAGTAAAAGTAAAGCTTTCTAACAAAGAAATTTTCAGTAGTGATTACGTAAGTGCACGAATGCGTAAGAATTGTGCTAGAAATTTTTTTGCAACATTCGACCAAATTCCAAAAAGAATAGTTAAAATGAGTAACCGCCAATAATGAATAGCCAAATCGTTTGGAGACTTGATGATGTAAAGTACTCTCGATTGCAAAAAGCAGAGAATTTATTTTGACATCCAGTTTTGTATGAATAACTTTTTTTCTTTCTAATGGGGTTGCAGATTGGTATATTTACCATTGTGGACCTAGTACATTCGATGAAAACTGATATCACTTTTTATTGAGGCACCAAGTGGTATACTTATTGCCACAAACAATCTTGACGCCCAGTTTCCTCCCCAGAGGGAGGCACCTGAGCTCTGACGATACGAACCTCTTCTGTGAACTTTAATTTTGCCGAAGGCATCCAAGCCAAACAGGCACTCAAGGGAACTTTTAGATGCCGTATAATCATACGACATGGACGCTGTTGATTTTCTGCATCATGAAAATCCACTGATTTGGGCCGGGGTCGAACCCACAACCTTTGGTGTACAAGACCAGCGCCAAACCAACTACGCCACCCAGCTTGTTATATGCATCATCGGGAGACGGATATGTAAAAAAGTCTTTCCAGAGTCTCCGCGCCAAATTTCAAGCTGCGTGGGATCAACAATATCGCGGCGAGGTGAAATTATAACGTCATTTCATCTTCATGCAAGGCATAAAAATTTTAAGTTTCAGGAATTTTCGTATTCAAAATGTTACATACGAAAAGTCTGTAAGGCCTGCTGTTCTAAGCGTAGGAGAGCCCATTCAGTATGTCGAGAACATTGGCAATAGAGTAGGAATCAATGGGAAAGCGTTCTATTCCCTGAAAATATCTTTTTCATCCTTAACACTGAGTAGTAAGTATTTTCTCTTAAGTACTTTCATAGAATATAGATTCGATACATGTCTTCTTTTTTCCTACAAAAAATATCAAGATTAGACTGCAGAGGTCTGGTAAAAGTTTTGAAACCCTGCGTATACCTTTTCAAGGATATTATTGGTCCTGATTCCCATTTTATGAAGAGCAAGAATCATCCAAATATAGTTCGTCCTGCTGACGAATGTGTGGTACAAAGGCGTAGCATGGGGGTGCAGAGGGGGCCATGGCCCCCTTTGGCTGCACACAAATGCGGGAAGTTTATTAGTCGCTATGCAATCGCATTCGTTTTTATGTTACTTAGGCTTCCGGCAACCGGTACTGTGTGAAGTCAATGATGCTCAAAATTATTTGCAAATAGAGGGACAATATCCATCAATTTGCTAAAAAACTACGTGCTTTACAGACCGTATTAGAAGCAAAACAAGAGGAATTCGTGGATGACGCTAAAAGTTTATATGAAGAGCATGAAATTTCTTTTGAACCCCCATGACGAATCAGGAGGAAGCACATATTTGGTGAAGGAAGTAAAGATGTTCAGTTATCGTATGAAGATGACTCGAGGCGAGCAATGTTTTCTTCAATAGACACAGTAATTGCTGAAATTCGAAGAAGATTCCAACAGTTGCAGAATCTAGCGCAAAAATATGCTTTTTTTAAGGCCTGAAGTGATATTGAGCATGGACGAACTTAATTTAGATCAAGCTCTTCAAGACATTAATAAAGAATTCCAACTTGAGCGTGTACGTCTACAAGCTTTCGTAGCTGCATCAGACCCAGACTGTAAAAAAGAACTCTTTAGGCCCGGCTCTCTGGACTTATTAAAATATATTATTGGTCCAAATTTGAAGATGGCTTACCAAACATTGTCATAATGTCAAGAATTTTTTTAACAGCTGCCATCAGTAATGCCAGTTGCGAGAGAAGCTTCTCTAAGCTAAAATTATCTCAGATCGACTATGTCCACGTTAAGGCTAGCGAATTAGCTATTCTAGCAATTGAACATGACGCATACATATTGATGTTGACAATTGTAATAAAGATTTTGCTGTAGGAAAAAAAACATGAAATCGCATTTTTAATCGATAAAAAAAAATTTTAAGCTGCTTTTTTTTACTTTTACTAATTTTCTTGACTAATAATTAAAATAGAAAGGCGACAAATTTCCGGTCGGCCCACGCCACGCCATTGGTGCGAAAAGTATAGATACTCACTGCATAGATTATCCAGTTCGGTCTCTAGACCTTAATTCTGTAGACGAGAAGTTACTCAAGTGTGCGCAGGGTCAAAGCAAAATTTCGCAGAAATTTTCTTTTGAATATAATTATTCATACTTTGAATAAAAGGTTGGGTGTCATACTAAAAGTTTGAAGCTTACTGCCTCAGATCATACTTGGAATGGGCATTGATATTCGCCTTTCAATCCAGTGCCGTTTTAAGCTCATTTCGGCCCTGGGCGCAGATCTACGGGCCCCTGGGTGCCCGCCCCAAGCCTACAACGGATAAAATGGCACTGGTGTGGAGAACTGTGTGATATTCTCCGATGAGAGCACATTTTGCATATTCGGCATAAAAGGTTGTAAAATGGCGTGGAGAAAACCTTGCGCAACGCTTCAAAAAGAGCATTTAGTGCCAACGGTAAAGCACCGCGTCGGTGGAGTCATAGTGCGGGGATGCATGACGAACAATGGTGTTGGCAAGTTGGAGTCTATCGAATCAATTATGAACAAATATAATGAACTTGATGTCGTAATAAGCAATTTAAAGTAAAGTGTCACCAAACTCGGCTTAGGATCGTCGCTTCATCTCCAACAGACAACGATCCTAAGCATACTGTTGAGATTGTGAAGCTTTAACTATTGTATGACGTCTCTCAAATCAACTGCACACGCCCCCTCCCCCACTGGCACCTGATCTGAATCACCTATGGCCAACAATTGTTAATTTTACCGCGGACCACTGAGGGGGAGGATGTTGATTGCTTATATTTGAGACTGTATTGATTTAATAATTTTAATTTGTGACTTCAGAACAAAATATAGCTACACCAAAAAATGAATATAAAGTTATTTAACAAGAAATATAAAAGTTATTTTCATAGACCACTGACCTATGGGATTTGCTGGAGCATAGGATTCATCAACAGAATACATCTAGCAAGGATATTGTTACGAATTTTGTGTAAATTAGCGTTAATAATCTGTATTTGGATGTGCGTAATTCATTTATATTACTCTATGTTGTATTTAACTTATGTTAAAATTGTAATATTCGCAAGCAACGCCGTCCCTTATGTTATAATGGCGATTCAATGAGAACTTGGCGGTAGAACCCAGTTGACATCATTTTTGTCGAGTTCAGGACCCTCTGGAAATTAGTGGAGAAATCCACTAATTTCACGATCTATGACGCAAGTGGATCTTTCTCGTAAAATCCGCGAGGGATATAAATAGGGAGACGCTCGCTGAGCTGAGTCATCCTTTGCGTAGGAGTGAGCAAGAACGCTGGTATTTATGTTACTGATGGAAATGAGCCGCCGATATTGCAGATCACTATGCATAACAGGGTCGGACAAACCGGACCCCTATGCGGGGCGGCATTTGGATCAGATTTGAAAAATATTTTTTTGTTACAAAAAATTTGATATATTTTCTGAAATATTGGGTGTAAATTTGGTATTTTATTTAACGTATCTTACATTTTAAAGTAATTTTGTACTCTGTATATTTAATGACACTTCTTTTATGTTGAAACTTGAAGGGTTCGAGGCGGGAGTATAAGTTAAAGCATGAAATTTAATATGCTTACACATCTTTCACAAGTAACTTTCTCCCCATCCCGGAGTGAGATCACAAAGGACATTCCTTTCACATTCACGATGTCCGGTTTCAGCTATCCAAAAGGAGACAAGGGTAATATAATGTTTTGGTAGATAGAGAGCAACAAGAGATGTTTTATTTTAGTCTTGAGTGTAATTACTATAAGTTAAAAGATACGCTTGTAATCCCCACCATTAGTAGTATATTTTTCGAAGATATTGGCCTGTTTTAATAAACGATTCCTTCTCTTTCATATCACTCAGTTGAAATAATAACCATTAATTATGTACTTAATTTCGAATTTTTTAAGACTTAAAATAATATATGGGTATACACTGCTGGACAATTGCTAAGGACGGATAACACTATCATCCATTGCAACCACAAAATGAAAGGAAGCAAGATGTGAAAAATTAGAATAAGTGCGGGATATTAGTAAGAAGAAGTATGATTATGCAAATTTTTTCCCCACGTCTGTTCATCACATGATAGCGTTCATAAGAGCTTTAAAGGTTTTGACGCGTGTGGACAGTTGTTTCAAGTCAAAGTTTTACAGGAAAGATTTAATAGACGAACTTAAAATTTTTTGCATGTCTTCCCGACATCACATAGATGATTTTATGCGTGGCCGAATTATTGGAAACATCGAAGAGAAGGGCGAAAAATAACAGATGTTGCCAGGGAGTTCGACATCGCTCACAGCGTTGTTTCACGGCTGTGGAAGTCATTTAAAACTACTGGAATGTGTAGTAGACGGCACGGGGGACGTCGTGTTAGAAGTACGACGCCTGCAGAAGACAGATATATCGTCCTATCAGCAAAAAGGAACAGGCGCACCACAGCTCAGCAGGTGGCAAATCAATTTCTTGCTGCCTCAGGAAAGCAGATCTCCCGAAAAACTGTTGCCAGACGTTTGAGGGGAGGAGGACTATACGCACGCAGACCTGGTGCGTGTGTCCCATTGACCAGACAGCACCGTACTGCCCGTTTGCAATGGTGTCATGAGCATCACAATTGGACTGAACAGGACTGGGCATGCGTACTATTCTCAGATGAGAGTAGGTTCAGTCTGTCATCGGATTGTAGACGCCAACTGATCTGGCGCGAGAGTGGTACTGCTTATTCGTCCAGAAAATATCCAGGAAAAGGACCGATATCCGACATGCAGTATCATGGTGTGGGCCGGCATCATGATCAATAGCCGCACGCGCCTACATGGGGTTGCGAGTGGGACTATGACGGTCCAACGATACATTGATGAAATTCTACTTCCTCATGTTCGTCTTTTCCGTGGTGCTGTCGGTGATAAATTTGTTTTTATCGACGACAACGCAACATGTCATCGAACACTCGCTATTCAGGATTGTCTAGACAGAGAATGGCCAGCGCGTTCTCCAGATCTAAACCCCATTGAAAATGTGTGGGATGCTTTGGGGAGGCAAGTTGCTGGTCGAAACTATCCTTCGACAAACAAGAACACCCTCATCCGTGCACTCACAGAGGAATGGGATAAATTGCCTCAACAGCTGCTGGATAATATTGTGCAAAGTATGATACGACGTGTGGAATGTTGCATCACACTCCACGGTGGACATATCCCGTACTGATAATTTTCTTTAAGGTGCCTGCTGACTTATAGATGCATTGTTTCATTTCTCCGTACGCAGATCAAATGAACATTTTTTTTTCTTTCGGATGTTTCACAGCTTTTGTACTTTCCAGAACAATAAATATTCTTTATTCTAATGTCTGAACAGTGTGGCAACTATATTTTATCCTACTAGGTCTCATGTCTCGCTTAATGTTATGCTACTTAGCAATTTGTGATCCGTCCTTAGCAATTGTCCAGCAGTGTATATATACATAGGGTGTCCCAAAATGACCGCATAAACTCTGCATAGCTAGATTCCTCGTTGGGAGTATATAAAAACTGCCCAAAGAAGCGTTCCTTTATGATCCATAGTTTACGAGAAAAATACGAAAAACAAAGTATGATATCACTGTCGGTGAAAAAAAAACACTTCATTGAACTTATCAACAGAAGAACATATGCCCAATTTAAGGCAGATGTTCGAAGCTTGAGCACCCCGTGGAATGGCTGTCATCACATATCGCAGCACCGCGGGGACCACCGAAGTACAAACAGCATGCAGATGAGCAACGAAGTCCATTTGTGTTGTCACTACGTCTCGATGCACCAGTTCCTTGAGATGGCCCCATAGGAAAAAATCCAATGGTGTAAGATCTGGCGAAAGTGGAGGCCATAGAACAGGACTCTGACGTCCAATCCAACGGTTGGGGTGTGCGTTATCCAGCCAATCACGTACAGGAGCACAGACATGCGCCGGAGCACCATCATGCTGGAACCAAAGTCTGTATTCCCGCTAATGGTATGTCATCGAGGAACTGGGTTAAGATCTCATTGAAAACCACCATGACGCAATATGCGCGGCAAACGTTTTAAACATTATCGTCTGGAAAGATATGCAAATACTGTTGTTGATATGTCCAATAGGTGTTTTTTTTTTTTCTTGCACCGGCAGTGATGTCGATGTCATACTTTGTTTTTCGTATTTTTCTCGTAAACTATGGATCGTACAGGAATGTTTCTTCGGACAGTTTTTATGTACTCCCAACGAGGAATCTAGCTGTGCAGAGTTAATGCGGTCGCTTTGGGACACCCTGTATAGAGAGAGACGGGCGGGCGACATTTCCAATTTTCGTCCGGGACGGCGAAACCGCTAGAGGCGGCCCTGATGAATAACGGGTTTTGAAGCCCCGTGGTAGCATTCGTAAATATAGCGTTCATAAAATAATTGTCAGTTTCTCCGCTTGTATTATTTCTATTTTTTGAAATAAATAATTGTAGATTTTTCGTAAATTTGAATTTGGCGACCCCCGGTTTGCACACCGATTGTCTACAGCACCTATTCCGGAACTTCTTAGGTGTCAAGACATGTTAAAAATATTTTTTCAGTAAAGAAGAAAGAATAAATCGGAGAGTATTTATGTCTTTCAGTCCAGGAATTTTGACACGATAGCTTAAATTCAGTAGGAATTTAAATTTTTACCTTTATGTGTTTGTAATTTTTCGTGCATTTTTCGAGTGACGCGTGTTTATGTTAACCAAATAAATACGTATTAGTAACAGTGGCGCACACAAGGGGGGTCCGGACCCCCAAAGCCCTCGATTTTTTTTCGATTGATTATAATTCTAAGTATATAGTACGTAAAATTCAATTAATTACTTGTTATTAATGATTAATTTTATTAATTAATGCTAATTATTTATTCAAAAATTATTTTACTGTTTTGTTCCCAAAATCGACAAAATCAAAAGGAGCATGATACAAGAATGGTGAACTTTCGACCCCGGACTCCCCCTCCCACATAAAAAATTCCTGTGTGCGCTACTGATTAGTAATAAAACCAGAAATTGTATAACATAAACCCCCATCTTTTTGATATAGTATTTGAACAGTGACACACTTACTCTGTAATTGATATACAAGTATAAAGTATACTCGTCATCGCTTGAATTCTGTGACACACATACACTGCTGGCCACCGTAAATGCAACGCCCTGAAGGAAGCATGCGAATAACATGAAATTTACAACATGCATTAGCGGAGGTGAGATATGCAAATGATTAGAATTTCAGCGCAGACACACATCACGCGCGCCCGTGGCGCTATTTAAGGCTTGGAGATTTCAACGATTTCAAGTTCGGCAATTGTGGTTTTTCAAAAAACGATCAATTATGTCTCGTAGAAAACAGCTATCAGTTTTTAATCAAGTATCCGAGTTCGACACAGGAAGGATAGTGGCTTACCGAGATTGTGGATTACCTTTCAAGTAAATCGGTAGTCGTGTCGTTACAGTCGTTTGGATGAAACCAAACAACTGTAATGCGGATATGTGACCGTTAGATGCAGGAGGGTACGACGGACCGACGTGGTCGATCGCATCCACCTCAGTGCACCATTTCACGTGAGGACAGGCAAATTTTGCGCATGGCAGTGACGGATCGCTCAGTCACATCACGAATCGTAGCACAGCACATTGAGTCTGTAACGCATCATTCAGTGTCTGCGCGTACCATTCGAAGCCGTTTACAGCTCTCGAACGGAGGTGCCACAATTAACTGGTTAATGACTGTCACCATTTTTATTTCGAAAAAATAAACATCCGAGACACATGGGCAATTTTTTTTAAAATTTAAAACAACATTTTGAACATAACAACATCGGCTGGGTGGTGTGTTTGGTTTGTCACTGGCCTTCTTTACCCAAGGTTGCGGGTTCGACCTTGGCCCAAGTTGATGGATTTTAATGATGCAGAAAATTGACAGCGGCCATGTTGTATGATTATACAGCATGTAAAAGATCCCTGGGGTGCTCTACGCAAAATTAAAATCCTACTACAGGTTTGCATCATCAGAGCTCAGGTGCCTCCTTGCCAACATCTTATTTTTTGTGGGTGATCTCATCTACTTCAATAACTTGTACATTCAACTCATAGCTGTGGATCTGAATAGTTCATGTACATCGTGGTAACTGGCAGTGACATTATAGAATGCAAATTAAGTGACGTTGCCGATCAGCCAATAGAGTGCCAGGATTGCACACACCCAGTGACTCACGCACTCTGTTGTGACTTCACCGAATATATAAACAGATTTACAGATAGACTAGATGGAAGTTGGGGTTAAGTTAGCTCTAGGAGAGGTTAGTTCTGCCAGTTGCCGAGATGATAAGTAATTTAGTTAAAATGAATTCTCGGAATATCGCTTGCTGTGGGCAGTTAATAAGTTTGTTGTAATGAATTTTATTTAATTGAATGCACAATAAATGTTAATTGGTTTTAAAACTTTGGTCATCATCATTCGGTATAAATAAGAAACACCACTGATACTTCAGTCTTCTGCATATACATTTTGCTAACTTCCAATAGCCCACAGGCGGTAATGAGCTATTTAATCAACACTAGGGCAGAAACTGGGCGTCAAAATCACCTGCGGCAATTGGTATCCTCCAATATGGCGCAGCACTAAAAAGAGATGCCAGCTTTCGGTGAATGTACTAGGTAGATTAATGAACTGTTCATAATCTGCCATTAGAAGAAAAAAAAACATTTTGACTCGCATGCAGGAGAAATACACACAAGTCTATACTAATTAAACCTTTGTATAAGAAGAAAGAAGGTGTTAAAAGAAAATTGATGCCTCGATAAACAAGGAAAATTTATTAGAAACATCTTGATTCTACATATGGAAAAAGTTTGAATTTAATGGATAAAAGATTGAAGAATGAAATCTGTAAAGTACAATAATAAAGCACACATAAATAAAATTGAAATTTGTACCATTTTTACATAAAAAGAGCATTTTAAAAATAATGACATAAAGATTACAGGAAACCAACCCGCCCTCGTAAACGACGGGCCAGCTGCAGGTCCCGTTTCATGATGGTGATGCGTCCATCATGGTAGGCGCACAGCTGGGCGTCCTCGAACAGCCTCACTAGGTAGTATTCCAAGGATTCTTGTAGCGCCTCTAATGCTTGTGCCTGCCACCTGAACCCTACATTTTTATTTTGGTCACAGACTTCCTTCACAACACGAGAGAAAGGTGCCTTTGGGATCAACAGGTACTGGTTTGGAAAAAAAAGGGATGCAATCAGTATGATTGAATTACAGTTTTTTGTTATCATTTTTTAGTATGACTCATAGATTAGTTATTGAACTGGTTTCTTCTATGGTTTTTCCAATATTTGAACTGATTTACTTTTACTTTGCATTAATCACAATTTTAATTCTTTAGATTCCATGTAGGAAGAATTTTAAAAAACCATTTATTTCCCAATTAACAGGAACATGCACACTACTTATTTTATTTTATTTATTCATTATCATTCAAGAAAATAATTTTGTGTACCAATCAAAACATTATAGAATAATAACAATAAAAAAAAATTTTCCCCTCAGCATAACATACTATAAAGGTATTGATATATATATACAGTCAGAACTCTATATAACGAAGTCGCTAAATCCCGGAAAAAAGCTCGCTATATAGAGGTTCATCTTTTACTATACTTAATAAACCCACATAAAACAAATTTCAAATTCATAAATAGTATACAGTACAGTCCCGATAATCCGAACAATATCGGACCGACCCCTGTTCGGATTACGTGATTGTTCGGATTAGCCGGAGTAACAGCGAAATCACTATTTGAACCGGGAGTACGGGTCTATTGTGTCTATGTATTTTGTTGTAATGTGAGCGTACGCGCCCGCTTTTTTGCCGCATGGACTGTACTCCCAATCCTCGACGCGTGTGTCCTCCCTCCACCACTCCTAACTTAGTGTGTCAGTGTGACTGCGTGTGCGTGTGCCCGTACTGTTGGCCGTCAGTCGTTCCGCGCTCGTTCTATACTCGTCTGCTTTTTTCTCTGTGTTAATAACAGTGTGATATTCTACAGTGAAAACAGTTTGTTCTGTGTTTTGGACATTTATCTGTGATACAGTGTACGTAAACAGATTGTTATGGCGAGTAAGCGTAAACACTCAACACTTACTCTTAAAGACAAACTAGAGGTTCTGTTGTACAATTTTCAATACTAAACATTAGTGTTCTGTTCTGTAGTTTATTCCATTTTAAAATTTGTACCATAACTTGATGTACAGTGCATGAATATTAAATAAAGAACTATTTTGAATTAAGGTTTACACTGTTTTATATTGAAATATTCACCGATTTTTTCGTCCTTAAAATTATAAAAAAAATTTCCGCGGAGTCGTTCGGATTAACCGGATGTTCGGATTAGCGGGACTGTACTGTATATTGAAAAAAGTAATTATTCACAGTTTTTTTTAAAAATTAATATATGTTTATTTTATATATCTTACCATCAAAAAAGAAAGAAAAAAAATAAAAGGAAAACAAGAAAAAAGAATGTCGAAGAATTCACTGTATTTTCAATATTAAGAAAATAATTTTATATAAGATTATTGAATTTTAAGAACATTTTATAATTTAAAGCATACAAGTAACATTAAACATACATTATTTTATTATTAGAACACGGGGCAACTACACTGAGGGTGAAAGAGGACATCGAGATGTTTCTAGTGAACAGGGCAATGGGGATTAAAGGTTGCACTTCTTCGATGAAACGTCCAGAACTCTATTGCTCTAGGCGAGTTAGGATTTAATAAGACAAGTTCAAGATTTATGACCACCATAAAATGTATTAAATAGAGAATAACCTGAAATTTTTTCAGAAATACTTTAAAAAAAAACGGAGAACAAAAATTGAAACACAAAAGAAAATGTTCATTATATAGAAAATGCTCTTCGCTATAGAGAGGTTATTTTATGAAGAAAATCATGAAATGTTCAAGGTTCCAGGAAAAAGCTCGCTATATAGAAAAATTTGCGATATAGAGGTTCGACTGTGTATAGAAATCGGAAAACCAATTTAGATCCCAAATGATGGTTATCTTACTGTTAAATCTCTTTTCACAATCTTCAAAAGCACCACCACAGAAAACAATGCAGAAAATAAAATTTTGCCTTTCCATAATTAAAGAAACTTAAATTCTGAGGTGCAAAAGTACAAAAAATCATTAGGTAGGAGAAGCCAGGGCATTAGACTATCAAGATGTGCTTTAGAATTACGTCAAATATTCTGGAATGTGTGACAGATCTATCTGAGTTCTTACATTAATATAATCCTCTTTGAGGAATCTTTGGTCTGTCAATTCGAGTTTATTCACAACCAATCCTCTGAAGAAAAAACCTTGATTACTTAAATTAGGTGGGCTATATATATAGTCCAGGTTTTCAAGCTAGAGGAGAGAGAAAGTGAGGCGATAGGGTAGATTGCTACTGATTAGGTATTATCCAATTTTACAGTATATTTCAGATATTAGAGAAGTGTAAGAATTAAAGTGACAATTGGTCATTACAGTTTAATTAGTGATCGAATAATCTGGAAAGTAGATTTGATCTAGAATTAAGTAGGTTGATATTTAAAGTCTTCGCACACTTGGCATATTAATCAACATATTACTTAGATTGAGAGCATCTCTTCTCTTTGAAATTACTTGAATTGTGCTGCTAATTGTGTGATCAATAAATAAATTGTTTTTGGATACATATATGGCTAGCCTTCCTTCCCTTCCCCCTACATCTCTAGGTGAGAATGAGAGAACATCTCATTCCTCACAAATGCAATCCATGTAAGGTAATGGGTAAAATAAATTTAACCAGTTAACTGTGATTGACGAGTATACTCATCATGAAGAAGTTGCAGGATTTTGTGTATTGACGAGTATACTCGTCCAGCATAAAAAGTAGTGGCCATTGGCTATTTAAATTGTAATTTTTGAGAAAATAAAATATATTCTCAAATTTCAATATGTTTAGAATATTTTCAGGCCAGTCTGGAGTAAAACAAATAAATAAAAAGTATGAAAAATTTAAGATGATTCATGGGTCCTAATGTAATGCACTGGCTGAAGTTCGCACAACAAATTTATTTATGTACGATGATAATGTTTTTTAGATGTTAGCCTAAAAAGGGCAAGAGCAAAAGTCGGAAAGTTGATTGAAATAGAATTCCTTCAGGTATGGTCCGCCATGGGACAAACATGCGATGCCGACCAGGAGCTGAGCCCATTGATAGCTGCTGGCCTGAATTTACCTAGCTATCGAGAGGTGTAAATACCAATTGTTTGATGGTAGAACCATGTGCTGACATTAGAGCCCAATCGTGCTAACTAAACAGTTTTTTTTTTATTTAGGTGGGAAAAGGAAGAATGGTTTGTAGTAAGAAGACTATGATCAACCCTACAACACCTCTCCAGAACTTCCTTAGTGTCAAGACAAGTAGAAAATACTTTGTCAGTGAAGGAGGAAGTAAATCAGTGTGGGTTTAGGTTTCAGTCCGAGAATTTTGATGGTCACTAAAATTCATAGATATCCGTAAAAACTTAAGGTCGGAAGGACCGTCGGTCTCAGGATCCGGCGACCAAGCTAAATTACTTTATAGCCCCGTTAACAGCCTCCCCCCATAGTATAATAAGTATTAGCAACAAAATTAGCAATTTTATAAAATAAATCCATTTTCTCATCCTATATTTTAACAGCACAACTTACTCTGTGATTGACGAATATACTCATCATTGCTTGATTTTCGTGACACACACAATTGCGCACTCTCAAACTGCAGTGCCACAGTTAACTGGTTAAAGAATAATTGGAAAAAACAAACAAATACTTCTAAAAGATAAATACATAAATCTCCTTCTAAACAAACCTGTTAACTTAAGAAAAGACTAAAATAAATACATAGTGAGATGAAGGTGTCATTTTCATTGTTTGACATGATTTGAAATTAGAAAGAGCTAAAATCCACAAGGAAAACAAAAATATGAGGATTTATGAAACGATAAGGTGCCATCCTCATTGGTGAAAATGACATGGTGACATCAAATATATTATTTACATTGATAAATAACATGGGAAATGAATAACATACCGTAGAACTTCTCAGTCTCTTTATGTCATTGTTTATATTAGAATAAGAAGCTCTTCTGTGTCGTCTACCAGAACCAACAACCTGTCTCTTTCTTTTTAAATGTTTCTGCCTCTCAGCATCACGATGGGATGCTTCTATAATATCCGCTTGCCTACTTGTAGAGGGCTGAGAAGGATCCAGTTGTAGCTCCTATATAAGCAAATACAAAATGTATATTGTTTCATTTAGAAATTCAAAGCTCAAAATTGTTTTCAAAGATACCCAATTTTTTTAGATCACATTTTTTTTAAGAAATAAAACAAAAACTTTTGTTAAATGTTGGCCTTTTTACTTAACTTAAGACAGCTCTGTTACATTGAAATATTTCTTTAAAACAGGTATAAGGTACTGTTTCATGATAGACAACAAATTTAAGTGAGTCAAATATTTTCTGGAATAAGCAAAGATGGTATGAACAACTACTATACTGTTCGAATTAATTGGGACAAATGGTAAAAAAAAAAACTATTTTTTTCTAAAACCTTAGCTTTTAATTTTAATCATTACATACCTTAACTAGACAGAAAAATCTCTATATTAGTACAAAGTATGTCCTCCTATAGCAGAAATGACCTCTTCTTCAATGTGTCTTGGTATTGACTCCACTAGTGCAGGGCACGTGTTCGTCATCGAGGAATCACACTTGTATAGCACTTTTTATCATTTGTCCTGTTGTTGTGCAACTCATCTTAACTAAACGATTCTTGGTAATATGTAATAAATTCTCAATAGGATTTAGGGCTGGTTAATTGTATGGCTAATTAAACACTGTTATTTAATTTTACCGCATAGAAGTCTGGAGAAAGAAAGTAAGTGAATATTAATTTTGCTCTGTTCAGCAACACTAGGGCTTTTGGCAATGGACCTCTTAATTTTGAACCATGATCAAGTGACGAGGATGACACCTGAGCTGGCAACCATTATCCTAACTATCAGACCAACGGGAAGATGTTTGAGCTCTTGACAGATTTAACATGCACAGCCTCCCTAATCGGCGGGTCTTTGGTGGTACTGAGCTGGAACTCATGACACGCCACAGCCACAAGTCCGTTATCTTGACCACTAGGCTACCGCGACCCCCATAAAAGTCTGGGCAAATATCGAATTGTAACAATGTTAAAATGTTCCATCAAATGTTTCCATGCGTTGAACAATTTTCTCCTGAGTAATATTTCTATGACATAATTCATCAGGCCTTTACGAGGAACTAAGTTTCCAGTGCCATTTGTTATGAAAAAAAATCCCACACATCTATTTAGAAGGGTATTTTGCAATCTTTTGGATATGATCTGGCAGCAGAGTTTCAACATCACTTTTTTCAACTACACTTGATTTGTATCCCTGCACAAATAAATATATTTTATAGCTGAAAATCCCTTCTTCTAGTCGTTAACAATCTATACTAAACTTTTTTTCATTGCTTTATGAGTTAGAAATTGCTTTTTCCTCAGTCTTGGTGCCCTAATGCTAACTTTCAGAACCATTTTCTGTACAGTTGTGAGAGGTACTTACTGTAATATCATAATCCAATAAATCCCTTCCACATTTTCCTTTTCTTTTTCGAGACGATCATCAGAAATCTTGAAATGTTCTTAAAACTCTTGAAACGATTTGCGCACATCAACTACCATAGCTATTTCTCTCAGAGTCATAGAAGTGTAGAATAATTAAAAGCAATTACTTTAGAATGCTTTCTCAGAGTAATATCCATCTCTGAACAAGCCAAAGTAACATGTGTTACGAGGAACTCAAAATTATAACTACCAGCTACTGCACTGAAAGGCTCACAACTAAACTACAAATATACCAAAACCAATTAAACGAGTAAATTGCAGTCAATGTAGATCCATCGCATTACTTATGGGCAGATATAACTGGTTTGAGGTGGTTCAGGACATAACTGGTAATCACATACCAACTCAGACAAGAAAAAAATGTGTGTCCCAATTAATTCGACCAGTATAGTACAATGTTTGAGTCAAAGAAAAAGAGCAGCAATGAGATCGTTTAAACTGTTCAACATTGCAAAAAGTGAACAAACATTATAAATATATTATCTATAACATTTTGAGTAGAAAATGTTAAGAAAACCCAGTCACATCACTTTGCACATTTTTAATACCTTAAAATGTTTGTATGAAGGTGCCATGGACATCTTTATGTTTATGTATTACATATATTAATGCATGCAATTTACCATATATCAATAATATGAGTTAGAGAAAAAAGGATTATATATATATATATATATATATATATATATATATGCACTTAATACTTGACACACCAACAGTGATATAATCATTAACGTGCAACACAAATTGTATTTCTTAAAGCTTATCAAAACAAAGATTGTACTTTATCTTCAATGAGAAAATGAAACAATGCCAAGGTATTTTGACTATGATAGTGTGACGATAACTAATTCAATACATCTGTATAAGAGAAAGTGCAAGATTATCTGTGAAAATAAAGATAATGCAATTTTTCCCCCCTCATTCTAACTCACAAGCACATTTTCAAAAATCCTCTAGGGACCCTAGATAACAGCTTCTTGTTAAGAAATTCTGCCTTAGGTTGTTTCTTTACTCTACCTGAGAAAGACTGACGAAATAATTTTTTCATGTATATATTTATATGGTCACATTTGGTAAACTGCCAGCTAGGTGGCGTGGTTGGTTTGTCGTTGGCCTTCTGTACCCAAAGTTGTGGGTTCGACCCCGGCCCAAGTCAGTGGATTGTAACGGCATGTCACATAGGAGGCTTGACACATAGCACACGATAGACTAGAAAGAGGGCGCTGCTGTGAACTGTTTTGGCTTTTGAGCGGGAAGGAGAGAAGAAGGTGGTCTGGAACGAAAAATGGAGGAAGCTGCTTGTAGTTCCCGGTGCGATTTTTAATTGTAAATGAAATTGTTAATATAGTGATGTGTTTTGAAGGAAATAAAAACGGTAAATCCGGTTAATTAGAGATGATTAATTCAACTACAAGACAATCTTACAGGATTTTCCTGATGCAGAAAATCAACAGCGGCCATGTTGTATGATTATACGTCATGAAAAAGATCCCTTGAGTGTCTGCTTGGCTTAGATGCTCTCGGCAAAATTAAACTCCTAAGTACAAATTTCGCATTAACAGAGCTCAAGTGCCTCCCTCTGGGGAAGAAACTGGGCGTCAAAATTACTTGCGGTAAATAGTATCGCCTAAATGGTGCCACATTAAAAAGTGACACTAGCTCCTGGGGAATGTACTAGGTCGGCAAAGGTAGAAATACCAATACGCAGCATCATTACAGAAAAAAAAATTTGGTAAATTCACAATAAAGAAATTTTTTTTAAATTTAATATGCCTATTCCTTAATTGATATTGGCAAATGATAAGAGAAGAAATGTTTGAATCATAAAGATGCAAAACAAATGGCATAAATTCACTTTTAAATAAAATTTTGAATTCTGTTATCTTCGAAGATTTCATATCTATTAGTTACTCTGAAAAACAAAATAAAAAGCACATTTTATGGCAAAAAAATAATAAAGTTAAATCTAATTTTACACAAAAACTGTGAATTATTCCCTACAATCATATATAGCTAAAAAAATAAAATTGATACTTCAAATATTTTAATCCTGATTTCTAAGAAATTAGTGAATATTTTTAAAGGAAATCTTGAGTGTGTGTTCCATTTTGATTTTTTATCAAAATGACAGACAGTGTTAATGATGGATTTACACGATTGACAATTAATAACATGGAGGCCAAATATTTCTTTTCAAAAAAATTTTTGAGAAATAGTTTTAGAAAACACATAGAAACTTTTTGATAAAAACTTTAATGTAAAAATAAAATCCGACCAGACTAGAATAAGAAAAGGACAATACTTTTCATATATAAAAGAATGCATTGTGATACAAAAGGTTAATGTGGTAATTACTCCTAATACAAAGTCATATAGAAAATGAAATATATTAAATCAAAAATATACACCAGAATGTTAATTTAAATATAAAACATGGAAACTATTATATCAATCAAAATACTACATAAACATTTAAAAATTAACATGCATTCAAATTATCACAAAGTGACACATTTTATTTTAGATTGAATTACAAATGAGTTCTAAATCTAAAATCATATCAGTTGAAATCATTTAACTGTATACAAAGTAATATCTTCACAATTATAGAAAGCAATATCTACAGAATTACAAAAAAAAACCCCGGATAATTTGAACGATAAATTGACAGCTATTTTTTAAATTATTGGATGTCATTACTGGAGATTCAACTGCTTTCCACATATTTATGTGAATAAGTCTTTTCTCATATAAAAAATATGTTGAGTCCGTAAAGTTGTTTTATAACGGAATCTTCAGAATCGTGTCAAAGTGAAAATTGCAAATTATATCCTTGATATTGTGATACAAAATAGAGTAGTGCAGGAGCAAGGTTCATAATAAAAATTTTTTTATTTAACTATATTGAAGGGGAACATTTATATTTTTGTTATTTATTTCTTATTTTAATAAATATGTTGGATACATAAAACATATATATAACATATGTATAATTTTAATTATCTTGAAGAAATAGTTACATTTATGAGTTTATTTTTATGTTAATAAATATCTTTAAATGATGCAAAATTAATGTACAAAAAAAACTGTAAACCTGTATATTTTACCTCTGTTTTCTAATTATGTATGCATTATCAGGGCAATACAATCGTTATAAATATTTCTTATAGTGTGGTACACTGAATCATGTTAGTAGATTGGTTTGGCATGCCATACCTAAAAGGTTGCCAACCCTGGTCTAGCATAAATTTTAAGGATCTAAAACTATTACTTAATCAATGGATTTCTGTTCATTTTTGTATTTTCTCAAACCTACATATTCAACACAATGTACATCTGAGATAGAATCTTATTTCATCATATTTGCATGTTTTATAAATGATTTTTGAATTCATTGAAAATGCACATGTTTTCATTGTTCCAAACAATGATTTCTGATGTAATAGTTTGAAATAAGAATTCAATTACCGTAAAATCCAGCGTAAAACACGCACCTATATTTTTAATTTGCATTTTTTAATTTTGATGTATATTTGCCGGATAAAGCACATCCCCCTTTTTTAAGAAAAAAGCAAAAATGTATGTATGTTGTGCTTTTATGTTTTTAAGTCATTTATTCGAGGTATTATCCCAGGCTTTTGAAAAAATAGTATACTTCTAGAATTGCAACTCTTTAAGTTCATAAAGACACACCTTTAAAATAAACAGTATTTCAATGTATGTAAAAGTCTAATTTTCTCTTTATGCTCATCTCTTTTTTTTTATTTTAAAAACTAACATTGTTATACTTGGTGTATAATGCGCACTCTGAAATTTCGATCTAATTTTTGGTATGCATTAAACGAAAGATTTTTATGGTAACTTAAGAAGCTGTTGTTGTTACTTATGCTGCTTGATTGACAGTAACATAGATCAAGCTCCATGAAATTCATTGTGGCAAGGGGCTAGTAGTATACTTGTCGTTAGCTGTAGCCTTGAGTAGCATACAAGTGACAGTATGATTTGGCTCAGTATTTAAAATTTCAAAATGTTTATTTTCTTAAAATTCTAATTTACCAAGTATTTTACCAGATGAATTACTTCATACTTTTTTTCCAGATCCCAAAATTGCTTTTTTTTTCAATTATAATGGTTTTAACGATAAAATCTAATAATTTAACTGTGGTCAAAGAATTTAGCAAATTCAATAATTATATGTGAAAAAAAGAGTTTTTCTGGCATTTTATTGCTTATGAAATAAGATAGCAAATTGAATCTATTCAGAAATTCTCCAATAATGAATATTCTTGGTCATCAAAATCTTCAGTTATTCAGAATTCTTTTAATTTTTTAAAAACAGCATGAAAGCTATTACATTGAATTTAAAACTTTTTAAAATAAACTATTCTTCAGGTTGAACTTTTGTTTGAAGCTCAGCCACATTTAAGATTGCCAGATATAAGAGCTTCGTAAAATTATGCTATTAACGTCAATAATATTGATAAAAATTTTATTATTATTTTGTTAGCAAAACAAAGCCATTTCACAAATGAACTTTTTAGTAACAGAAATGTGATCATTTGGTCTCTTGTTCTAAACTTGGCGTCATAGCAACAGTTAACACTGCTAAAAATCATTGTAGCTTTTACTGTGTTTTTGAACTGTATTGAGCTGCTTGTCTTAAACAGACGGTTGTCATACTTAAATCTGTGGGAAAAGGATAAAAAAGGTTATATGTATACTGAAAACATTAAAAATGGCCAGCTTTTGCTGAAATAGAAGCAACACAGATTAGGAAGTAAACAGAAAAGTTAATTTGGAAATTAATTCAATGAATAAAATAATTTAATTGAAGACAGTGAGATTTCTATCGTATTTTTACAAGTATTGCAAAAATTCTCATCAGTATAATACAAGAAATGGAATTTTTGGTACATATATTATAATTTATAAATTTTTCTGAATAAAATATTTTTCTAGAATTGAATAATATGAATTTGCCTCATGTGCCATCATTTTAGAAATGGGAATAATACAAATGGAGAATCTGAATAATTTAGATATAAATCTATGTTTTACTTTTAAGATATTTAGTAGATTTATAAAATAATAACCACCAACACACACACACAAAATTCTAACTCGAAAAAATACAAAGAATTTTTCATATGATGTAAATATATTACAATAGAAACAATAGTATGAATAAATTAGAAAAATAAAGAAAAAAATAATCAGGCAGCTGTCTCTGATATAAAATTTTTCTTTACTAATTTTAAATTCAGAATGAAATATTGAATAGAATAATTTCAGATTCATATTTTATAGTTAGTGTTTCTAATTAAAATTTAAATAATGTAATAAAATGTTTATAAATACATTATAAACTTAATTTTTTTCATTATTGAAATACTGATAGTTTAACTGTCATAATAAATCAAGGAAAGAAATTCCTATTTAGATTAGAAATCCCTTTCATATTTTAAATCATCTTTGAGAAGAAATATTAGGAAAAAAATTGTTACAATTATCTTCATAATAATAACAATAATTTGGAATGAGAATTATAATGACCATGCCTTTTAGGTCTTGTGACATAAATAAATGGCTGGTGCAATGGTTTTTACTATCTCCAGCTTTATTCTGGAAGCAGAATTAGTGTTTATAAGGTAATTAAAGACCTTGTTCCTTCAACAAAATATTCTTTGTCATTTAATAAAGCATCATAAATGTGTATTTAGGCATATTTTGTAATTATCTTTTTCTTTGGCTGTTTAGTATCATTCTGAAGGTAGAACAGATACAAGTGGCATTTTTTGCAGTTACTAGGTTGAAGCTTGCCGAACATGGCATCAAAAATTTCTGAAAGCCAGAATGAATGTATTTTTTGTAATTTTAAAAATTCCTAGACTATTTCCACACTTTGAGGTAGATTCATATGAGTATTTTCCATTCCCATTCATATCTCAATGTGATTTTATCGTGCTGAAGTGTTAACTATGTTTTCAGTGTGTTTAACACATCTTTCATTCAAAAGGCCACAAAAAGTAAATATTTCTTGTAAATTCTTCATGAAAATGCTATCATTAAATCTTAAAATTTAATTTATATATAATTATACACCATAATTTTATAGTTCTTTACTTGTAACTAAGTATATTATGATACAGAAATGCTTTAAATCTTCAGAGTTAAGTCAAGTTTCTTCCAACAAAATATTAAAATAAGCATGCTAATAAATAAAGGAATAAATAAATATAAAAAACATAAAACCTCTTCTGAATCAGGTTCTTCAGTACGAAAAGGGCGTCCTTTTCCTAGGAAAAATAAGTACATAAATATAGTAAATGAGAAAAATTTGAAACACACAGCTAACAATTGTCAATTGAAAATGAAAGAAAATCATAATCTTTATAATTGCTCACAAATCTGGGGATCCACCTTGAAGAAGAAAATATATTGTCGTCTTTTACGAAAAATTCAACGAAGAATTCTTCTCCGAGTTATTTCTGGGTATCGAACGATATCCTACGAAGCTGTGTTTGCTATTTTGGGCTTTCCACCTATTGACATCTTTATTATCAGAAATAATGAATTCAAGATTGCAACGAAGAACTGTACCAATAAGTGTCTAGATGGTTCCCTGAGAGTTTCTGAGCTCCCTCATCCTTCTGAACGATTGCCCCTTAACTTGGTTAATTACCGTAAAAATATTGAAAACAACTTTCCAGTTGTCTGCTTTACAGATGGCAGCAAAATCAACACTAAGGTTGGCCTTGCATTTATTATCTTCCAAGATTTTATTGAAATTGGAACTCGCCAATTTAGAATAAGAGATGAGTGTAGTGTGTTTCAAGCTGAATTACTTTGCATAGCTCAAGCAGTCTCTTGGATCTGCAATAACGAAATCCTCTCATCGAATTTCTTAATTTGCAGCGATTCCCTATCATCTTTGTGTGCCTTAAATAACATTTATTCCCAAAATAAACTAATAGTTAAAATGCATATTAATCTCGATTTTCTTCGAAGCAGAGGAGTACAAGTTTTCTTTTCTTTTGTTCGAGGTCATACGGGAATCTATGGCAATGAACGTGCTGACTGGCTTGCAAAAGAAGCGAAAAAATTAAGCGATCTGGTTCCTATGAGCATTCCAAAATCATATCATAAGAAAGTTTTTAAAGAAAAGATTATCTCCGAGTGGAATAACTTGTATCAAATTTCAAATAATGTGCATCTCACCAAGGAATTTTTTCCTTCTATTCAGAGCCGTTTAAAGGCTAAGCACTTTCACCCTAATTTTAAACCTACCCAGTTTCTAACTGGGCATGGAAACTTTAAAGCATATTTAAAGCGCTTCAATTTGTCGCCTTCTGATCAGTGTTCTTGCTCCAGTGACACAATCCAAAATGCCAAGCATCTGATTCTTGCTTGTACTAACTTCTCTTCGGAAAGATGTACTCTCATGAATTGCCTACAAAAGAACAATATAGTGTGGCCTCCTCCTTTATCTGCTTTTGTTGATGGAAATTCATCTTTTACATTTTTTTGTGCATTCATTAATAGCATTTTTTTTCCTGTATTAATTAGATTCTAAATTTTGTGTGTTTGTTAACATTTTTTGTACGTGAATATACATGTGTATATGTGTATGTATGTATGCTTTATGTTTTGTTTTTTGAACATTTTTTTTTTTTTTTTGTTTTCATGTTTTCTTATCTTCCTCATTGTATAATTTTATTATTGATTTTCTCCGTCTGCATGTGAGCATTCTTGTATTTTATTCTGTATTTGTTGTTTCTGTATTCCCCCCCTCCTTTGGTTCCCATTTGTGCCTTTATACTTCTACATGTAATCTCCATTGTCTTGTGTATTGACTTACGTTTGTAAGCCTTGTGTTATACTTGGCACACAAGGAGTTATCTAGAGTCTCAAAAAAAAAAAAACCCCAAAAGAGGTATACATGTGACAAATAATTTTTAAAAAAATGTTTAGGAATATTAATACAAGGAAAGGATGAAAAATTATCACTTGAAATGCTTTTCATTAATCTTAACAGGAAAACTTTCTACAGTTAAACAACTGAAAATGAAGGCTGGAGCACATTTTTGGAGAGAAAAATGCCTCATTTTTTACAAAACATTGTAACCCATACAGTTGTTTAAAATATAGAGTTTTTAAAATTTCAAAATATTTCATAAATAATTAATTTTTCCTATTAACATGTAAAGGGATAAATCATTTAGCAATACAGTATAGGAGAAAAAATGCAAAACACATTTTACAAAAGAAAAATGTGTCAACTCGGACAAAAATGAGTAGTATGATAAAATAAGCGATTCTCTACAAGATAGTAAAGCCAGAATACAATATTAATGCTTGAATACTTTTATATCTGAAAAAATACTCCAAATTCTCGTCCTATTCTTTAACATTAACCGAAGACAACCTTAAGAGCATGCTATGTTTATCCCTTCAGTAACTTCAAATGGTATACTGAATATGGTTTATAAGAGATTTGTCATAAGTATCAATACCTGCTGAAACTTCAAAAATCTTTCTTACCTTGTTTCTATATGTAATCAAAATATTAATACCTTTTAGAATCCAAACCTACAATCAACATTTTTCCCACAACAAAGCCCCACCCCTACACCTTTTTATGGTTAGTGATTGCAAAATTTAAATAAAAATTAATTTTATCTGAATTTAAAAATAGTATTTTATTATGTTCAGTGACATACATTTAAGTGAAAATGCTTAACACGAAATAATACAATGGTGCTAACAAACTACTACATACTTTCATGCATTTTTATTCTCTTAACATGCAAAAAAAATTGCTTAACACAAAAAGATTTCCCTAGTGGGAATGAACAAAATATGGAAAACACCAAGAGATTTAAGAAGGATGTGAACTAAAAGAGAGGTAGTCTCACATGTTTTGTAGAAAGGAAATTAACTTGGCTTTGGAATATCTTCGGAATAGCGTGTGGCACTAGCCAATTTTGTTTATCTAAGCTACATTCACCATCTACCCCTACAAACGCGACTGTACTATTTGCATGTCTCTATATTATTAAACTGTCCTACTGCATCATTAGAAGAATTTGTTGACGTACATAATGATAATGTGTGTGCAAACTCAAAAAATATCCTTGATGCAAATTCCAAAGACGAAAATGAAATGAATGATGCAGTTCCTGTTTCCACGTCAACTAAAATCAGGAAAAGTAAGCCCAGTTATTCAAATACACATTCCAAAGATGAAATGAACAACCAAATGGATGACATTGAACAATTTGATGTTCAAAAAGGACAATGCAAAAAAAATAGATCTTCCCAAAACTCAATAAATGTTGTTTTACAAAAAAAAATTTGAAAACTTTGTATTAAATTTCATCAAGTGCTGATGAATGTTTCTATTTGATTGATTTTTATTAAATACATGCAAATATACATACCTATATAATAAAAATGTACTCCAATAAACTTAATTTTGTTGAATGTAGGATATTTTTTTTGGAATATCCTTTAATATAAAAAAATATTTCAGTCCCTTCAGTTTTGTGTTAAACGATTGTCACTGTACTGAAATGCAAAAGATATTTAAGTGTACATAAGTGTTTTTAATTTATTTTTGCTCTATGAATAATTTTATTTTAATGAACTATTATTTGAAAATATATTTCTGGGCAGTTTTTAATTAATACTTTTCAAATGTTTGTAGGATGAACTTTGTTTGGGTAAGAAATTTTGAATGAAAACAGTACGAAAAGATGTGAACAGAAAAATGAGTAGTTGTATTTAATTTTAAAAAACTTGCACCTCAATGAGTGCTTTAAGTTCTTATTTTCATTTAAAAAAAAAGAACCTATGTTAATTCCATCAATTAAAATTCAAAGTTTATCTACAAAATTATGTTTTAATTTATTTTCATTAAAGAAACAAATTGTAAATAATTAATTTTGTTCTACTTTCACTATTAGTAGTTGCACAAATGTCTAATAAAATAAAATTTGCAACTTTAAATTATACCTATAAATTAATGCTTTTTGAAAAGGATTTCATGCTATCCTTCATTTAAAGTCACTCAAAAACTTGTTGAATAAGGAACACAGAGGGAGAGATAGTTATATAGCAACCGATCATGGTCATTTGAACCATGGTCAAGAAATGAGGACACCTGAGCTGGCACTCTACCCCCTACTAACTTCCACATCACACCAAAAAAAAAAGGATAGTTATAAATTTCTTTCATTCAAACATATTAAGAACTCTCATACAAAACATTGCAGTCAGATTTTGCTTCATACGTAATTTTAAAAAAGAGAGAAGGTAACCTGATTTATAAATCATCCCTTAAAAGAACTAAATCTCCATAACAAGAAAAACACAAAATATCTCATTTTGATGAAATCAGCACTGGAAATCTTTCAAAAGGCCTTTGGCTCCTTGATATTCTGAACCTAATATCACACTTGGTCACTGTTTACAATAGCACAGGTGAACTTTTAAGACCCATGAGCTTCAATGTTGCCATCTTATGCTCTTTGTAGAAACTTTCTCTTAAAAATTACATATTTGTCACTTTATTTAAAAATACATGCAGAAAATAAAGTTTTTTTAAAAATTAGAAATCCTTCTGCTAAATTTTTTTTATACTTTATCCAATAATAAAATTTGAAATGTTCTCTAAGTTTTACAAATAGAATAACAGATACAAGTAGTTTAATGAGTATTTTGAATTCAGTGGAGAACACGTGCTTGTCTTTATCATGTGACCATCATGAATTTAATTCATATAATGGACTGGATAGTTTGAAAGAGCCTATTATAGTCAGATTGATTGCTGTTATCTCTGAATGGTAACACCAACTTCTGAAGATTTAACGAAAAAAAGAAGAGGACAATTGCAAATCTTAGCATACCATCTACTCTGCAATGTCTTACATGAACAAAGGATTCCCAATTTCTGAGCCATAAAATTTTTCAATTTGTTCAGACAAGGAGGATCCTTATGTATCACATAATTCTCATCAAGCATCAATGTCAGTGTGCGGTGGCATTTAGCATAATGATGAGTTTTCGTACTTTATGAAACAGCAAATCTCCATATGAAATTACCTCACTTGAATGAGTGATCTTTCTATTGGCCTCAAGATTTGAAAAGCAGAATCTTCTTAAAAAAAATATCCAAGTGATTTCCTTTTGCAATTGTCATCTGCTTTTCGAATCTTTTTTAAAAAAAGAAAGTGTTGTGTTCTGTTGCAACATTGATGGCCTATTAAGAGAGAATTGCACACAAACCCAATAAATACATTTATATGCTTGTGACCCCAGTTTATGTATGTTTCAAAACTGAATCTCAAAGTGGTTTTGCTAAATGAAGAGAACAAATTTCTTTCTTTACTCATTTCACAAGCACTGCCTACAAGAAAGAGACACACCACAACTTAAAAAAGCCGTTGAAAAGGATCATAGTAAGTACAGCTAGCAGATGTGTGCTGACATGAAGGTAGTGTCTCTATTGATGGGTTTGTAGCAACTATATACAAAGTATTGCTGCTTTCTTTGTCTGGGGGACAAAACGCTTTGCACTACACTTAGAGATATTGGACTCATATAAATTTTTTTATGACTTGACAAATGAATGCAGATTACCAACCTATATAGCAAAGCTGCAGAAAACATCATTTCTCCTTCCCACATCCAGCTTAGCCTTACCAAAAACTTCGTAAAAGTCAAGGATATGAATGGACCAGAACTAAGGTACAGGCGGGAGAAGTTCCCCCGGCTCAGTGTGACAAAATTAAAAAAGACATTTTTGAGAGGCTTCAGGTTTAACAGTTTTTCAAAAACCCCAAGTTTGAGAAACTTCTTCAAAGAAAAGAAAAACAGGTTTGAAATGTGTTGGACCAAGTGCTAACAAATTTCCAAGTTTGATAGTCAAGTGCCAACAAAATGGGAAGGTCAGAAACTACAAGGATCTGACTGAGGATATGTTGGCATTATTTATGGATTTCGGCTGCAACATAGCCTTAAAGATTCACTTTCTGAACCATTGAATTTCTTCCCTGATAGCTGTGAAAGAGTCAGTTAAAAGCACAGCAAATGTTTCTATCAGGACATTATCAACAAGGAAAAACAGTTCCAAGAGGATTGACTCATGACAATTTTAGCTGACAACTGATGCACGCTCATCAAGGATGCTCCTTACTTTCGTTACAAGTGATAGGTCGAAAAAAAATTGAATGCCTACAGTAGATTGAGATTTCTCCTCTCCTTAACACGTTTTATAATACACATAAATATATACTATTCTAAACAAGCTATATGTATTACAAAAAAAAACCAAGCCAATTCAGCATTTTCTTTGTCATTTTCGTGTTTTAGCCTACCAAATTTGTTACAGATTGATTGTACTCATCTCAGAAACAGAAATTTTTTGGAAATCTGTTGCCCAGGATTTTCAATATGAAAAAAAATTTTTAAAAAAAATATTTAAAAAGTACTTTTCATTTTTGCCTTCCTCATAGTTGTTTTGAAAGAAAATCGAGGCACATCATCTCTGGCAGGTGTTGATATGCGTTGGACATACTGAGTTTCCGGCAACTCATCTTCGTCAGATGTTTCTGAAAAGGAAAGGAAGCACTTATGAAACAAGGCATTATTGAGTAACATAATATGCCTCTTGAATTATTTATGTTAAATTACTTACGTACTAATTCTTCCCGTTTCCTCATATACTTCATTGGCTTCATACTTTTTGATACTACTCTTGAAGCTCCCAATATTTGAGGAGGATATTCATCTAGTTCATCAGATGACAAAGATGATTCAGATGATGAAAATTGTCTATTCATTACGTAATCACATCTAAGTTGATCTGAAAATCCAACATAAAAGATTTATAGTTGTAATTTACATTACTAATTTTAGTGTATTTGCTTTGAAGTCAGCACAAGCAGATAATACAAAAAACACTAACATTTATTACTCTTGAGAACAGCAGGACCTACTTGAAAATCATAGCTGTGAACACATTGCTAGGAACTGAACAAAAGGGGTTGCCAGATACAATATAAAATTTACACATTGAAATGCTACACAGCCAGTTCTCACAGATTCATTCATGAAATATTTTTTCAACCTCTTTTTCTTATCACTTAAATTAACTAGATATCATCAATAGATTTTTTTGAAATTGAAATTTTTGTGAATATTTAAAGCCATCATCACATAATGACTTAAGTTTCATTATACTTATAATCCCTCATTAAAATTTATTTAGAATTTTATTATATATATGTAATATATTAACATGCAAAAAGTTTACATTTTGATTAGAGGTGATTAAGTGGTCGCGGCCAAAAAATTTAAGAGGCTTGTTTTGATTATCACATTATTTATTCAAGCATGCTTCTCGTACAGTACCACAAATACAAGAAAGGGTATTATTTAAAAATGAAGTTTTTATATACAGGGAAGAACAGGAGAAAATACATCATAAAAAATACAGTCACATGTCTAGGCAAAGGGAATAACTAGTTATTTATAAAAATGACATCATTGTTTAGGGAATATTAATCCCTATTACTAAGGGGCATGAAAACCATAGATGATCTTATATTTCTTTTAATTGTAAATGAGAATCATTAATGATCTTATTCCTTGAATTCTATCAGAAATTCCAGGTCTAAAGAACGTAATAAACCAACATGTTTTTAATGCTTTAGAAAAGGATAGATTGAGACGCATTGTGAAATCAGGTTTTAGGATTGATGAATTAGATATTGCAAATAATGGAGATTCGGATCATGAGTAGATATCAATTTAAGTTATTACATATCCATTTCCAAAATGTGTTTTAAAAGAGGAATCTTAAAATTGATATTCTATAATTTTCTTATTTCTTTGTGTATAAATAAAGTAAAAAAAAAACAAAACTTTTCTTTTAAAAAAAACACCTTTACAAATAAATAAAATTCAAGTGTCTGTTTGTAATTTGAAATTAACAACTTATTACTAAATGCATTTAAAAGTATATCCGGTACTTATATCAAAAAATCAATTTTTAAAGTTTTTGTCTATCTGTCTTTGTTCCAGCTAATCTCTGAAACGGCTGGACCAATTTTGACGGAACTTTCACTGGCAAATAGCTAAAGTTATAAGGAGTAACTTAGGCTACCTTCATTTTAGAAAAAAAGTTAGAGTTCCGCAAAAAAAAAAATGAAAACCAATGAAATAGTGAACATCCGATGAATTGATTGATTGATTGAATATTAACGTCGCACTGTTCAGCTACACGAGGGCTTTTGGCGATGGACCACGTAATTTTGAACCATGGTCAAGTGACGTGGAAGACACCTGAGCTGGCACCCCCCTCTCCTAACTACCACACCAACAGGAGGATGTTTCAGCTCTTGACAGATTAACGTGCATCGCTGCCCTACACGGCAGGTCTTTAGTGGTACTGGGCTTAAACTTGTGACAAGGCAAGCCACGGTCCGATATCTATACCACTCGGCTACCGCAGCCGAACATCCGATGAAATTAGGCTTAACGGGGAAATTCGCCCGGTTCCCTGCGTGTGTATACTCTCAGAACGTGTGGGCCTGGGGAAATACTTTTTTCTCTTTATGCTGGTCTTGGAAGGGTTTAAGTAATAATTAGAAATCAATGTTAAACGTTGTTAGGTTTTCTTTCAAGAAAATAGTTCAGTTTTTATTTACTTTGAAATTGATAAATTTATTATTGTATATAGAGAGATTTTTTCATTAAATTTAATATTGTATATAGAGAGATTGTTCAATAAATTTAATACAAAAAACCCAAAATTAGAAAAAAACAAAGAAACAAAATGAAACAAAAAAGAAGCATTGATTCACAAAGTAGAAGAATGATTTATATTTATAGCATAGGTATTTCTTTATGTGGAATACATAATTATTAAGTTTTTGGAAAATCTGCAAATTGAATAAACACTTTTTTTGTTAAATTCCACGTGGACAGTCGCAGGTAAAAGCTATTTAACATAAAATAAATGCATCAGAAAGTAATATTAATGTATTACACATCCAGATACAAATTATTTACACTATTTTAAGCCTTTATTACACAAAATTAGTAACAATGTGTTACTTTTGCTGAGCAGAAGGTAGGTGTTTTCAAAAATCGACCCACAAGAGGAACCCTCTTGAATATATTCTGCTTATTTATATGGTTACAGATAGTGCACATCGCATTATCTTGTAAATTTATGTATGCAATAATCCTCAAGTGATGATCATTTTGCTTAAAATACAAGTATTCAAAACTATTAACTGGTATCAAAATTATCATAAATTTTCTATTCAGTTTTGATATTGATGGTTGAAAATATCTTCTGAGGCAATGTAGTCAATGCATACATAGAACTTCTGTACTGGATTAGCAAGTTTATTTTCCAAATTATTTGGATTCCAAATTATTTCGGAGAGTATACAATCCAAATTCAATAAAATTTGATAAAAATCTTACTAGTTAAGCTAAAAATTATTTTCAGTAGTCGATACAAATAATTTATGGATAGAAAAATAGAACAGACAAAACTAGTAGAATTCTACTTGGCTTAAGTCGAAGCATCTAAAGCTTGGCAAATAACAAGTGCTTCTGTCATGAAAATATGTAATAATTGTTGATTCATTCTGTAAGTAAAACAGTAATTTTTTTTTTTTTGAGTAACACCTGATAAAATCTTTTATTATTGATCTATAACCAATACAAAATATCTTGAAAACTTGATTAACAACCATTAACCATTAGTAAAAATTGCTTGTATTATTTTTCATAAATGGAATTCATATACAGTGGAAATTGTTTAACACAAAACCGAGGGTACTGAAATATTTTTTCATGTTAAAAGAATTTCATGTTAAAAATTTTGCCAAAAAAACCCATCTTTAACAAAATTAAGCTTATTAGAGTACATTTTATTCACATAGATATGTATATATGCATGCATTTAATAAAAATCAATGAAAAAAAATATTCACAAGAAAATGAAATTCAGTACAAAATTTTGCAATACCAATATCTTTACATGTTTCCGTTTTCAATCAACAGCCTTCAAACGCTCCATCTTCATTTTAAGCAAAATAGCAGTTAGCTTTCCCCGAGTTCTTTGCCATTGTGCTTGTAAAAAAATGCTTCAAAAACAGACAATAACACAAGCCAAATTCTCTGATTTTTACTCACACTGCAATGTACTCATCACCGAATTCCAAAGCCAACTGATGAGAGATTAGATGTTTTTGTGTGGTATTTGTAGGGGTGGAGGGAGTAAGTAGCTTAGAGATAAACAAAACTGGCTCATGTCACTGGTTATTCCAAGAGTATTTTAAAGCTAAGATACCTACTCTTTCTATGAAACCACCTCTCTTTCATTCCACACCCCTCTTAAATCTTGCCTGCGAGGCTAGTGTTTTCCATATTTTGGTAAATCTAAAAAATGGTAAATCTCTTTCAGTAATTCTAGGAATGCTGAATTCATATTATTTTTTTAGAGGCTAGAATACTACAGAATGATACTTGATCCATTTCATACTTTTATTGGAAGAGGATAAAATTGCAATGAAAAAAATTACTACATAGTTTTTTCAACAACAAAATATTTTTTGCACTCTAGAAAGCCCTTTCTCTTTTATAATAGGCAATTATTGAAATTTCTTTTTCTCACATTGTATGAATGAAAATTTACTACATCCTCGGTAAAATCCCAGGAGAGTCCGCACCCTTGGCGACAAACCAAAAAAAGCGACAAGCCAGAACAAGATGTCGCCAAACGAAACCGACAATGGCGGGGTGAATATAGCGGGACAAGGTGTATACGTAATGAAAATATATGTAAACAATACAGAAATTAATCAAATATATTTAAGATAAAAATTTAAAAAACAGCACTTATTTTCTTACTGCTGATTTTCTCTGAGTGGAGGGTACAGTGTAACAGCAGATTTTAAAAAAGCCTCACCATATATATTCACATATATGGGAGCACCACCATATATATTCTGTGAGGTAATGGTTGAACATTGCCTTTCGACAGCTCCATTCAAAACATCACTCTTTCATTCATATAATTCCATTTGTTCATTACATTTAGGACATTCATTATTTGAAGCAGTCAATCCATCCTTCCTTCATGCACCATTCAATCAATTATTTCTTACCTGGTTAAAGTATAGTATAGGGGTCCACTTGAAGCAGTTCTTTTTTAAGTGAAACCTTTTTGCGCTCAGGAGTGAATGAGAAATTTGCCCAGTTTTGCGTAACAGTCAAAAAAGCGAACAGAAGTAGTCTTCTACCCATCCCCTGAGTCGTCATCATGGTAACAGGATAGCAAGTGGATGAAAAAAGGGGAGCAGGGATACCATGTGACTTACGTCATATCCGTGAAAAAGTTGGATGATTACCCACCTCTCCGATTACTCAACTTGCCCACCTTCCGATTGGGGGTCCTTCCCCTCTGCCCCCACAGACACGGGAACAAGTATGCATTACGGTGTAGACAAAATAGCTCTAGCAGTAAAAGCGTACCTTTTTGAAATATTTCCTCAGATTTTTGGCTACATGGCTATGTATTCGGCGGCTAATTTGTTTTTTTAATTTTCATTTGTGTTGAATTATTATTAGTTCTAGTCAGAATGCCTAAATCAAATGCACAAAGAGGAAATGAGTTTTGAGAAAGAAAAAAATAAGAAAAACTAACAGCAAGTCCAGTTGAAATAGTGACAAAAAGAAGAAAAATAGTGCAAATTCATCAAGTGCTACTGCCAAATTACCATCAGAGTACATGAGAGAATATAGCACAGAAAAAAACACTGCAAAATATTCTTAATGCCCAGTTTAAGGAATGGGAATGCTATTGAGACTCTTCTAATGACAGTACAGATTAATACGGACTTTGTGAACCACTCTGTGCCATCAACTACAGAGCCCACAATAAGTTTAGTGCGTGTTGGAACTGATGCATGTAAATCTATAATAAATTCTTTCTTTGGTTACAAAGACTATGATTCCTATAAAAATGCTCACAAAGATTTTCAAAAGCAATTCATTGATAATCCTTTCGGTCACGGGTGTTCAATTTATGATAGATTATGGTTTAGAGATGATTTGAGAACGCCTCTTGTTGAGCACAAAAATATTTTTTAACATATTTTACCGAGAATTAATTTAGAAGACACATTAAAGCATGCTACAATTGCCCACAAAGTTTAAATAGGAAAATTATAACAAATTTATCAAAATATAATGGCTTTGTATACCCAGAAATTCCAGCACATCTTTCTCCTTTGGATTTGGTATCAGAAAGACTCATTTCGCTACGAATACATTTCATGCAAATTAGGTGATTGAGACAAGTACGTGATCAGTTCGGATTATTAGGGCAAATAATGAATGTTCCAACGTCACCAAAGAAGTTTCACTTCTATCGCAAGACGTTCCACGCACCATTTTTTTAGGCGACTAAAAGTGGTCGCCAAGGTACTTTTTTCAGAATTATTTATTATAGAATGAATTCGATATCTCACCATGACATTTAGATAAAAATCACTAAATCCGAAGAAAAATCACCAAATCAAAAAGTGGCCCCCTAATACTACACTTGAGCCGTGTGGGTATATTTACAGTAGAAAGACTTAAAACTAATACATTTGATCAAAAAAATTAATTTTACAATTTCAGAAAATGACATACCTCTCCATCAAAGAAGCTACTTTGAGAATAATTTAATCAGATAGTTGTTAAAAATTTTAAAAAATAAATAAAAATTCCGGTATAAACACCGGAGTCATTTTTCGTCTTATATTTACAAAATAAGCGCCGTTAGACAACAGCTACGGTTATTGTTTTTGTAGAATAGGGAGCAACAAAGGCTATTATTTTCCAAAAGACTAAACAAAAATATTTACAAGTTAGTAGATATCAAAATATTGCATCTTCTGAACAAAAATCTATTGATCTATTTGACAGAGCTTTCTCCAATAACTCTTTGAAGGTGATATTGAAATAAGGATCAATTTAGGAGAAAAGACTTTAGAGGATTTCAGGGTTGAGCATTATACTGCAGCTTAACAAGATATGGTCCAAGTCATTTAAACAATTACAAGAGCTACAATTTGCATTATCTGATAATTTGAATTTTTGTAGAAGTCCTGGAGTAATGAAAATGTTACTAAAGATTCGAGTATACTGAATTTCTTCCCTTCTATTTTTTGTCCACTTAGAGATGGTACCAATGTTTGGAATATTGCCCAAATTTTCAAAATACTTGCTTGAATACAAATTATCATTTGCTTTTTTTAAATCTTTCTTGATATATTTTGTATTTATATCTTCTGAGGCAATCCACTGGATGTATACATAAGACCGGTGCCGGTTTAAGCTCATTTCGTCCCCTGGGCGCAGAAGATCTACGGGCCCCCTTGGCACTTGCGGATCGAAATTCATAACCAGAAAATCTAGTTAATTCCAGTTTATCTGGGCCTCCAGCTCCTGGGTACCCGCCTCAAGAACCCAGTGAATAAACCGGTACTGTTTCAGTTCCTCTCCAATAATCCAGAACTCTGTACTCCAATAGATCCAAAGGAACTTTTAAACAGTCATTTCTTGCATCAGTCCATGTCGAGGAACCTATATACTTTTAAGTGACCAAATTCCTTTCTAAGGTTTTCTTATTCCATCTAGTAATCTATCTTTCATCCTGAACTGATGAGGGTGCACGTGATCCTGTGTGTAAGCTAAATGTGATGCGTAGTATCATATCAACCTTTGGACATACCTGATTTCATTTAACCCACTGACTGGTTAGCTTCCTCCTGAAAAGTTATTCCGACAGCGTTTACTCTCATTTTGCCATTCGCTTTAAAAATGCAACATACTTCTTTCCTTTCCCCCTTTTAAAACTTGGGATGTCGAACGGGGACAATTTTATGATTCAGTTCGGTCCCTTTGTAAAGTAAGAACCAAGAGATCAATCGTTTACAGCTAGCTGTCAAGTTGCCTTGGGCAATCTTGTTTGAAAGTTGTAGTGCAACTGGATCAATTCCCCTATACGTTTAGTCACAGTAAAATTAAAACAAAATGAAGGGATGAAAAAAGAAAATAAATAGTGTGTTAGAAGTTGAAAAATAATTATATTTTCTTCAAACAAAATTTATTTTTCTGTCATTTTTTAAAAATTAAATACATATATATTATATTGGTATTGCGATTTGAACCAGAAAAAAGCGCCCTGTATTCATTTTTGAATATGAGAGTAAGAAAACGCGCTCACTTTCCTGTTTTTCAAAAAAGTAATGAGGTAAAAAGAGCGAAGGCCCTATCTCTTTTTTTAAACAATAAAACAATAAATGGTTCATACGGTAATATACATACGATGATTATATTTATGAAATAAAACCGATCATTCTCTATTCAATCATATTTTTAATTTAAAATAACATAAAAAAGATTTCAATACTTTTAATTTATTTTAATTAAAATCATATAAATGATATTTTTATGTTAACTGAATATTTTTCGGAAAAAATCTAAATTTTCATTCCTATTGTTCTCCTTTTCGAACTTCTTGTATTAAATAAAAATTTCTTTTCTACATCGGCATTTGTGATGGACATAACACACATTCAGTCAGTAATTTTTAATTTAAATGGAGGATATACTTCTTCAAATGCGCATGACAGTACTTCTAACCATATTCTACTCAAGTTTAATTTCTTATCTTTCTGTTTCTTTTATTACAAGGATAAATGTCACACATCGATAACTACATTTTCACACAATTCAGTCATTACAAATTCTATTGTGAGAAAAGTTCTCCCTAATTAATTTTGTCTTTCAAAACAGTACACTTATTAGGTGCTTGCTTCATAGCACTCTAAATAATACTCAAGTGTGTTGAGTTTTCATTTAATTCAAACATTAAACTTTATCAAAATCTACTGGAATTTTATTCTGCGTGCTCATTCAAAGGCGGCAAACATAGATCTACACGTTGTACAGAAAATGCCACGTTTTTAGTATTTTACACAGTTATGCTGCAGTTAAGCATAATACAATCGATACGACTACATGAGTAAAGAAAAATATAAAAACAGAAATATAAATTATGAAAACCATTTTAAAAATTAACAGAAATTAAATGCATTTACATAAAATATAAGTTTAACAATTATTATTTAAGTTTAACATTTATTTGAATAGAATTAATTTCTATCTTGCCAATATTCGTTTAGAGAATTCGAAAAACAGTTGACAGGTGCAGCCATCTAGCGAGAGAAAATCTCTACAAAAACTGTCCTTTACATTACTCCCTTGCCAGTAACAAAGTTACGATACAAGAAAAAAAATATGGCAGGGACAGTTTCAGACTTATTGAACAGATTATAATTTCATTTTTTTTTTTTTTACAAATTAAACTTATACAAACCGCTTTTAACACAATTATTACTAATCATTGCATTACACAACACAAAAATTACTACTACAGGATTGCTACAGAAGTCTTAATGCACAAAATATGCTACAAGTTTAAAATATTTAAACACAGCTACCTTCCTGTTTCTTAAAAATACATGGAAAAATACAACTAAAATGTTCAGCAATTACTTTAAATGTATATTTATACTGAGCAACAATCAAATTTAAACAAAGTCAAAAAAGAGTATATATAAGATATGCAATAACTCAAAAAAAAATAATAAACTACAGAATGCTTTTGCAAATACACAAAACTCAGTCAATATTTGAACATGGGAAACTAAGGAGTACATAAATATTTTGCGAAAAAAAAAATTCATATTCCAATGAAAGTTAACATGCCATTAAAAAAAAAAACATTTCAAGTTACTCTGCAATGACAACACCTTAATTTTTTGAATATTATGAAACATATCAAATCCAATAGTGTTAAAAAATCAATTTTCATATTTACATACACAATGGGTAATTTTATAATATATACATACAGAAAACTTCCTATTTACAAGAAAGAATATCAGAAAACTTTAGTTTCAATTCACCACATAATTAATTATAACTCAGTTAATCACTAATACAATCCATTTACCACAATTGAGCATTTTTATGCAAAACAGTATCTATTTATACACATTTTATTTGATGCTAACACATATTATTTCTACACATAGAATTTGATGCTAACACATATCTATTTATAAACATAGAATTTGATGCTAACATATATTTATTTATAAACATAGAATTTGATGCTAACACATATCTATATTGATATCCTGAAAATTTTATGTTCACTATTAAATACATAATAGATAATTTTGTTAAAATACATACTTTCCAATGAAAAAAAAAACATTCTATAACACATTTAAGAGATGAGATGCCCACAAATTGTAATACTAATGAGAGAATTTCTGTCGACAATGTAAAAAAACAGTAGTAATAAATAATTATTTGTGACATAAAGTTGAAAACTTTGTATAACATATATTACTTTGAATGCGAGAATATATATGGAAAATTTTACATCATGCTCTTTAATTTCTTTTTTATTTACAAAGCTTTTGTTTGATTTAGGTTCTCGCTGTTATGAAATTACACACAATTCTACTTAAGCTTACAACTTACTGATGAGGTTATATCAGGATAGTGGAAGAATAATTATTTAAATTTCACAATACTAGCATAAAAATCATACATGTATATATAACCAATTAAGAGTCAATTTTCAATTCTAAAATCCAGGAATTAACATACATTGTCATTTTATAAGCATATCTACAACATTTAAAGCAGTGTTTACTATAACTTTTCACTATATGTACATGAATTGCATTACCAAGAGAATTATTACCAAGTATATATTTAATCAATTAGATACATTTTATAAATGGTGATTTTCAAATTTACTAATTTTTAATAACTGTTTACTAGTAATAAGTGAAAGGAATTTCAAACTTTAACACTTACATACATAATAGTTGCTATTTTGTTTATTCTCTAAATCTTACTGGTTTTTTTATCTTTCTACCACAGCTGGTAGTAGATTGTTCATCAGGCATTGGGGAAAGTTCTTTCCAATTTGAAATCTCATTTTTTTGTCCAACACTAGTTTGTTCATTTTGATTGTCCACTGCTAACAAATAGGCAGGTTTCAGTCTATCTACAGATATATTAATTGTTTTATCTTTGATTAGGATTGTGAAATATTTATCATACTTTTTATGTACAGTATATGGTCCTTCATATGGTGGTTCTAATGCTTTTTTAACTCTGTCGATACGAAGAAACACATGGGAACAGGATTTCAAATCTTTATGCACAAAGATATTTTGCTTCCTGTTGCTAGGAGACTTCAGTGGCTTTAGCTCTGCCATGTGCTGCTGTAATTTGGCGACAAAATTCTGTGGATCCATGTTAATAGTAGGGGGATCAAAAAATTCGCCAGGTAATTTAATGGAAGTACCATAGACCATCTGTGCAATTGTGTAACTAATGTCAGGTCTTATGGCAGCTCTTAAACCTAACAACACAGTGGGTAATGACTCTGTCCATCTAATATTGTTGTGAGCTTTTATAGCACCTTTCAAGGTCCTATGTAAACGTTCAACTTTCCCATTACATTGAGGGTGATAAGATGTTGTGTGGGCTACTTTAGCACCACATATTGCAGCTATGCTTCTAAATAGTTCTGCCTCAAACTGTCGACCTTGATCTGTGACTATTTTGGCAGGTACTCCAAACCTGCAAATCCATTTCTCATAAAATGCTCTCCCAACTATTTCAGCTGTTATTTCAGGTATAGGAATTGCTTCCATCCAGCAAGAGAATCGGTCAATGCAGGTTAAGCAATACTGCATCCCTTCTGAAGGTGGTAGTTTTCCAATGAGATCTATGTGAACTACACTAAACCTTTCATCTGGTTGTTCGAAGTCTCCTAATTTGGATTTTGTATGCCTGCTGACTTTACATTTTTGGCATCTAATGCAAGCTTTTGCCCATTCTCTGACTTGCTTTTTAATATCTGACCAGACATATTTTTCAATCATCAGTTTAACTGTAGATTTAATACCAGGGTGAGCTAAGCCATGAATTAGTTGGAATATTTGAAACCTGAATTTTTGTGGAATGTAAGGCCTAATTTTTTGTGTTGAGATGTCACACCAAAGTTTTTTCCCAGATGGCAATGTCGAAGGTTTAAATTTTAAAGAATTGTTGTGCAATAATATTTGCAACTCTTCGTCAGTAGTTTGCTCTTCTGCAATTTCCTCAAAGTTGATTTCGGAAATTGAATGAATTCTGGATAAGGCATCTGCAACAACATTATCTTTACCCAATACATGTTGAATGTTACAACTAAATTCTGAAATGTATTGAAGTTGTCGTTGTTGTCTTGGTGATGCTTTTTCATTTTTTTGCTTAAATGCAAAAGTTAGAGGCTTGTGGTCAGTATATATAACAAAATCATTCCCTTCCAGCAGGTGTTTGAAATGTTTCACTGAAAGGTATATTCCCAATAGTTCTCGGTCATAGGTACTATACCTTGTTTGTGTTTCATTTAGCTTCTTTGAGTAAAAAGCTATTGGTTTCCAACGCTCGTTTTCTAATTGCTGGAGTACTGCACCCACAGCAAAATCTGATGCATCTGTGCAAAGTGATAGGGGTAGTCCAGATCTTGAAATGATAAAAGAGCAGCTTCGGCAAGGTCAGTTTTGCATTTTTCGAAGCTTCTCCTGGTGTCATCAGTCCAATGCACTTTTCTGCGGTCTTTCTTTTTCGCTCCTTTTAACAGTTCATGTAGAGGTGCTTGGGTCTTAGCAGCATCCTTTAGGTATCTTCGGTAAAAATTTATCATGCCCAGAAACGTTCGCAGGTCATGAATAGTTTCTGGTAGTTTGTAGTTGAAGATAGCTTGAACTTTTTCTGGCAATGGCCGAGAACCTTCTGCAGTGATCAGAAATCCCAAATATTCAACTTGGGCAGCTCCCATCACTGATTTGGAGACATTTATTCGAAGTCCATATTGCTGGAATCTTTCAAATACCATTTTTAGGTGTTCACTGTGTTCCTCTTCAGTAGATGAGGCAACAAGTACATCATCAAGATACGGGAAAACAAAGTCGAGTCCATACAGTACTTCAGTAATGAAACGTTGGAAGGTTGAAGGAGCATTCCTCAGTCCAAAACTCATAGTATTGAACTCGTACAAGCCAAATGGGGTGGTGATGGCAGTTTTTTTTTCTTTGTCTTCCTCAGCAATTGGTATCTGATAATAAGCCTTTACTAGATCTATCTTGGAAAATATTTTTTTTATCCTTCAGGATGTGATTAAAGTCCTCAATTCTAGGAATTGGATATCGATCTGGTATTGTCTGTGCGTTGAGTCGCCTGTAATCGCCACATGGTCTTAATGTGCCATCCTTTTATTTACTAAATGCAATGGACTTGCCCATTGAGATTTTGAGGGTCTAATAATGTCGTTGTCCAGCATAAATTGGAATTCTTGCTTCGCCAGCTTCAACTTATCAGGGGCTAGTTGTCTTGCCTTCGAATAAACCGGTTGGCCAGTTGTTAGGATGTGGTGCTTTACTTCATGTTTAACAACTCTGTTAACCAAGTTTGGCTTGGTTAAATCAGGATACAACTTAAGCAGGTTGAAATATTTGGAGGCTCTATTGACTGTGCTGAGATCATTATTTTCTTGGATGGTAGCAACTTCTCCTTTAATTGAAAGATTTGTTACTCCATCGATTAATTTCCTGTTGTGCAGATCTATCAGCAACTGGAATTTTTGAAGGAAATCAGCACCTATGATTCCTCGCTCAACTTTGGCAATAATAAACGGCCACTGAAATGGGCGTCTTAGGCCTAGGTCCAGCGTGAGAATTTTTAGACCATATGTTGGAATTTCAGTGCCATTAGCAGCATACAGTTTATATTGAGAGGCTTGGCACTCACCTTTCGTTTTTGTCCAAGGGAGGATCGAGACGTCTGCTCCACTATCCACAAGGAATTGACATCCGGTTTCTCTGTCCTTGACAAATAACCGGAATTTGCGGCCTAAAATATCGGCAGCAGGACTCGCCGCGGCGTCTACTGCTGGGATTCGTTTCCCGGCTCATTGAAACTGCACGGCTGTACGCATTTACCAGGGAGACACTTCTTCCCGAATCGGAAATGGTAGAAGCAATATCGTCCCTGAGGATTGTAGCGGCGCCTTGATTTGCTGCGACTTCTACTCCTCTGATGGTGATGAGGGCTAGAGCTCCGGACTTTTCGTTGTAGCTTCAAAGAGGTAAGTTGTTCTTCCAGACTTACTAATTTAGAGAGGAGTTCATCCACTCTTAGGGAATTTTTCTGAACCACTGCAGCATCCATTGTTCTTAGCGCCATCTCCACGATCTTGTTAGCCAATGCGCTATTTTGTCATTTTCCAGTAAAAAAAAAAAATCCAGGGTCACCAGTTATTAGGTGCTTGCTTCATAGCACTCTAAATAATACTCAAGTGTGTTGAGTTTTCATTTAATTCAAACATTAAACTTTATCAAAATCTACTGGAATTTTATTCTGCGTGCTCATTCAAAGGCGGCAAAGATAGATCTACACGTTGTACAGAAAATGCCACGTTTTTAGTATTTTACACAGTTATGCTGCAGTTAAGCATAATACAATCGATACGACTACATGAGTAAAGAAAAATATAAAAACAGAAATATAAATTATGAAAACCATTTTAAAAATTAACAGAAATTAAATGCATTTACATAAAATATAAGTTTAACAATTATTATTTAAGTTTAACATTTATTTGAATAGAATTAATTTCTATCTTGCCAATATCCGTTTAGAGAATTCGAAAAACAGTTGACAGGTGCAGCCATCTAGCGAGAGAAAATCTCTACAAAAACTGTCCTTTACACACTTAAAACAATTTTGTTCAGTGAAGTTAACCGACAGTTCCACAATGTATCCATACCAAATTTTAAAAACAATTTTAACATTTTGAAATGTATCCTGTATAAAATTTTTTGAGTATACACAAATATTTCCTGCTGGTTGGAAGACAGGTATCAAAGTAAAACACTTTACAATATTAAACAGCCTATGGGTTTATATTCAATATCAAACTATTCGCAAAATGGTTTACAACTTCTATTCAAATTGTAAAGAAACTGAAATTTAAATATATCTTACTGCAGTCAAAAATATTCATAATATGTAAATATCCTATTCCTCCACTTATTTCAGTACATTTTAAAAACTGTAGCTGAATGCAATTTTTTATATTTATAAACGAGGCATAAAAGCTCACACAATCGTAAAAATGTCTTTATCATTTTTAAATATAATACTATAAAACGTATATGGATTGTAAGATCAGTTCTAAAATCCTAAAAGCTTTTAGAGGAGCAAAAAACATGCAAGTTTGGATTGATCAAAATTTTAATATAATACACAAATATACATGTTATTAAACAAATACATTTGAAAAATCAAACTTCCTTCTGAAACAAACGTAATTGAAAGAAAAATGTTTAATTGCAAATGAGTGGAAATACATGTTTATCTAAGGAGTATCCCCAAAGTGAGGCAATCCTCAAACTTAAAACTCAAACTCAGTGGCACAACAATCCATGAGGGCCAGGAACTACTGTGCCCATCTCAATATACGTGACCATTGGGCGCTGAGGTGCATGAACAGATGTCCCGATTTGGTGGTCTGTCTGAAGAGAGACCTTCAGTGTTTAAGACCCCAAGCAAGCTTGGTACTCATTTATCGATCCAATGTAGTGGGGATGAAAGGCAGAGTCGACCTTGTCCAGCCCGTTAATAGAACCCAAGACCTGTAGTGTGGAAGCACGAAACACTACCACTCGACCCTATTCGGTGAAAAATAAAACTTAATGTTAGAATCTTATATAATTCCCTAATGAATGAGGGAGTCCAAACTTTTTTTTCATGTAAACTTTTTATATGGAAATGGTTAATTATGAGCATTTCACAAGTTGCATAAATTAAAATTAGCTGTTATAGTTTACATAATTTTTAAGAGTGCAAAAAGTGTATTTTGGCTGCACGAATTAATTTTAAAAGGAATACGGTTAAGAAAAAGTAGTGCAAATCTATCTAAAGTATGGTTGGTTACCTTAGATATTGTCAAACACAACAAAGTATTGGGAGCCAATTCCACAATTCGTTGTTATAAAAATGTATGGAAAATTACTAGACTTAGTTTTTGCATTTGTAATTTAAATATTTTTTTTCCTGAGAGATTTAAAAGCTAGAGCGCTATCCATCAAAACTGCGGTTCCCTTTCTGTTTTTCCAGATCGCCCATGACTAAGCCGGCTCTGCCATAGTAAGTGAAAATGCCGTATTTTGTTTGTCAAGATCATTTTATAGTAGACTGCATTTTTCATGTATTTTAGATGGTCGTTTTATATTTTTTACATCAATATCTTAATGTCTGAATTTAAAATGACATAAAATTCTTGACATTCGCATCAATGACCATTATAATTTTTATTAGTATATGTGTCATCACACGATTACATGACTATTATTAACATATTATTTTAACCATTTAATTAATATTAAGTATAACATAACGCACACAAATTTCTGAACTTTAAAATAAATATTTCGAAAACTACTTCAGATATACTCAAAATTTTTCATTCCTACGCTTTAGCTTCTCAGTTTTGCTTCTATGTAAAACTTTATTGTATATTCGTCGGTTTTTTTAGTATATTTTTTGCTCTTAGCATGCATTTTTCAACTGAATTGTATGAAATCTTCGAAATATATTAAAAAATACCAAAGAAGCTATATAATAAAATTTGAAATTTTTATTATACTCAAACAATTGCTAAAACTTATGGTAAATAATTTTTAACTGCGCGATGCATTTTTTTTTTCGAAATTTCAAATGGAATTTCTAACATAAAATTTCTAGCTTTATACGGTCGAGATTTCAAAAAATATCCAGATTTTAATTACTTATTCAGTTAGCCTTTAAAAAAAGATAAATGTTGAGGTATTTTGCATAAATAGATATTTTTGAAGAATAATTCGAGTGTTTTTGAATAGCTCGAATTTAAAACTGATTTTTATGCTTATTTATATGCATAAATGTCTACTGTAAATGTTTCCGTATATTTTTGATTACCATTTATTCAAACATTCAAGCTATAAAAAAAATGTGGGAAAATCTTCATTCATGTTGTCTTTGATGTAAACTGAAGTTCAAGCACTTATAATTCAAATATAATTCGGTGTATTTTAACAATATATAACTAGGCACTGTACGTAAACTTCCCTGAACACTTGGGCTTTGAAATCTAAAAAAAATTAATAGATCTTAATTAGCTTTTTTTTGTTATTATTTTTATCAAAGTGTAAGAAAATGTTTCAAATTATTTGATGAAGTTTAAATTTATTCATTTTTAGTGGTTGAAAAGTTGAAAAGATTTCAAATTTTAAAGTGTTTGGTGTTTTATTATTTTTTTTTGGCATCTTATAATGAAATAATCATGTTTCAAAAACTGAAAGCATTGATTAAGATAAGAAAAATGAAGCGAAAGAATATACTTTTAAAAAGATAATTTGTCTAACTATATAAAATAGCAGATTGCCCTGACACGCCCCAACTTGTTACAGTTTGAAATTAATATGAAACCAAAAGGGAATTGTAACATATTTTACTTATGCGTTGGGACTTTTCAAAACTTTTAAAATACAAGCTAGCAAACAAACACTTCTTGGGATCTAAAGAAATTTTCCCCCGATTTTTTACGATTGCTCCAGGGTCAAAACACGGGGTTCCCTGCGAGCCATAAAACTTCCTATCAGTGTCCTGCTGTGTTGCTTCCTCCGTCCCTCATTATTTTTCAAGATGTTAAACCTTTAAAAGGGGGAAAGGATTTCAGAAAAGTGCGGCTAATCCGCCTTTGAAAACGTTACTTGAAGGCAGAAAAACCCGTGCAGTGCATTTTCGAAGCATCTTTACACTGACGGAATTTTCCGTGCTATCCGCTTAGAGGGTTAAAACTGCACAATGTTTTTAAGCTGCATTCCCACCAAGGCAGTCAGCGCCGAGCATTGAGTGTCTTGCCAATCAGAGACTTCATCTTACTTTAATTTTAGGAAGGTACTTTTTCAGAAGACAAGCTATAGTGAACAGAACTTTTATTAACTGTATGTACAAGAAATATTTATTTTATTTATTTTACAAATGCCAGGCCATTGACCATCAGGTCATTAGGCAACGGGCTCTCCAATACCTTTTTACAATGCAGTTAAGATCCTTCAGCGCAGAGCACTCGTCCAAATGAATGGCAGTCATGTCTTGTCCAGTGTCACACAAAACGCAGATAGGTGAAGTCACTAAATTAAAACGAAACAGATGAGCACAAAGGTGTACAATAAATATCAAATTATATGGTGCAGTTCACACAAAACATTCAAATCAGCCCCTTTACGCTTAAGCCGCATTCATACCAAGGAAGTCAGCATCGAGCGTTGAGCGTCCTGTCAATCAGAGACTTCATCTCGGGCAGTCGAAGAAGTTCTGATCGCGAGTACTTTATTAGGGTTTCTTAGAGTCTTAGTCTTAATAGAACTTGAGCATCGAAATACATCGTACTGTTCTTAAAATATTGTTTAACTAACAAACCTCACAAACACATATATACAACTTTTTACATTATAAATCATCGCACCTCTCTCCAAGGCAAAAGTCGCTAAATTCCACCAATATGGGTGCGATATACATAAGTACCGCGAAAGTTTTTTTATTTAAATTTATAATTTTGATGAAGAAGAAAATTTATTAATTTATATAGGAATCTCGTGTTGTTGCTCATGCCACCTGTCTGACATAGTCAGATCGAGGCCCATGAAATTCATCGTGGCAATGGGCTAGATGTACGCCTGTCGTTGGCCTTAGCCTTGAGCACCATACATGTGACAGTACGATTTAGTTCGGTGAAATTCCCGAAGGGATGATAGAACATTACGATAGATGGTGCCCCCATATATCTCCACACAATTTAGGCTTGGAACTGAAGTGGAGAGAAATTTTCTCCAGATCACTGCGCTCGTGATTCAGCCCACAAGACTTTCGGATCCACTGATTTAACGAGCACGTACTCCGTGGTACTGGCGGGTATTTGGCGGTACGGGCATCGAACCTAGGCCTTCCGGGTCCGGAGTCCTGTGCTCTAGCCACTAGGCTACCCACGGTCCGAGGAATCTCGAAACAGAGGCAATTGAGTCGATAGACCTGACGTCACAATGACATGACAACAGCCGTAAGCAAATAGCAATGTGCATCATGCGACTGAGTATTTAGGCGCCATTTTCGAATTTGCACATTGTGGAGACCCCTCTGGGTCTCACCATGCACACCAAGATTAATTTGAGGCAAAGAACCACTAAGAGCCATTTTTGAATGATAATGATATTTATTATTTTCAATTTCTCAAAAAAACTCTAATAGCATATAATACTTTTTATGTTACGTCACTTAAAGGGATTTACCTTTATATTAAATTAAATTACGAATAGTGCAATTAATTACTAATTAAGCTCAAAATCAAGTAAGGTCTACCGAAATAGGAGATCCGAGAAATACACGTACTCGAATTCTTAACTTTCATTAACTTTAAACTAAGTCGCTTAAACTGACGCTTATTTTAAGCGTACGTAAATTATATTTACCACTGGCTTATATCAACTTTCTGGTACGTCTCGCAGCACGACGTCTTCACGAATCTAATCCCCTTGAATCTTCTAGTAATGCGTTTAAAGTTGTTGGCTCAATAGCCTTTCATCATCTACCTTGCTATCTCACAACGCTCGACTTAAATACCTTATCTAATTTGAATATCCCGTTCATCTTTTTGGAGTTGGTTGGAAATAAACGCGAATTTATATTCCCCAAAAAGATGCCTAAGAAGGTTAGTGGAAAGGTTCCGTACAGATTCGTCACAACATCTTCTATTGTATAACAAAATGAGATACTGTAGCGTATTAAATTGTCATAATGGAAAAGAAAAGTCTGACTGTAGGTCAAAAATTTTTTGGGATTCCGCTAAAGAATCTATATTTATTAAAAAAGTGGTTACAAAACTTGGGCAGAAAAAATTTCAAACCAACTAAGTATTCCTCAGTATGTTCCGATCATTTCGAAGAAGCATGCTTTATGTATCAGCCTCCCAAAGAATCAAGTAATGTTATTTATTATATTTGTTATTCAAGTATTAAAGTTTTAGTTTCAGGAAATCGATTTAGTATAAAAAACATACTTTTCCACACTACTTTTCCAGATATTCATTCTGTAAAGTGGCCTTACCAATTGTATGAAACTTAATTATAGCATTTTTTGTTTAAGTAAAGCACTTATTAAAATTTATCATGTAATATTTTTAAAAGAATTTAATTCCCTTTTAAATGAAATTATTATTTTTTTATGGGAAATATTATGTCATTTTTCTAACTTTACATTACAGAGTTTTTGTTATCCGTACATTGTGATAAAAAATTGTTTTTATGTTATGACTGGTTAAATGTAGCGTTTCTAATATCAAGATCAGACATCCAAAATCCTATTGTGATTTTTTGTTGAATTTGTAATAACAGTTTAAATATCTTTATTGAAGATAAATAACACTTTTCATGTATATTTGCATCTTTTACTTAATTTAAACTGCACAAAAAATTTCTTGTGTATTAAATTTTGTATTACAAATTAGTTCTTATTAATTTATTTTATATTGTAACTATGTTCTAAGAAACATCATTGTTGTACCATTTATATTTCTTCAAATAAAATTAATTTCTTATAGTTGCGTGTGAGTGTGTGTATGTTTTAAAATAAATCTTTAAAAATAATATGAATCCTTTTTTTAGTTACAAAGGGTCATATAATAAATAAATCAGTAACAACAAATAATAAATCACATAAAAATATTTTAAGAAAACAACAATTTTCCTTATGAACTATATTATTCTTTATATAAATGTTATAAATGTTATAATAAATTAATGTGTTTGCAAGTTTTAAATAAAGGGAAAAAGAAAAGAAAAAGCAAAGTTTTAAAGAAATAAAATTTTCTAGAGAAGAGAGAGAGAGAGATTTTTTTTAAAAAAAATATCTTAAATCTATAGAAGATTTTTTTGAATGATTTAAAGCTTTGGCTGTTAAAAAGGGTACTTAAAGGGTTATAGAAACAATCGACAACTCTATTAATAACTCGCCAAGTTGGCAACTAGATTTCTTATGTGTCGTACGTACTAAATTGGTAACCATATGCTCTCGTTTCATATAATGTCGCCAATAGGTTGCGATAATACATAAGTACCTTAAAAACTTTCTAATTAATGTAGACATTAGTTATACAAATCTTTTCAATTATTGCTGACTTATTAAACTAAACAGGTTTTTTTTTTAAAAAAAATTCTGTTATAATAGTTTTAAAAAAAAGATTTTGCAATAGCTATCGCATAATATTCGAGCGACATTTTTGAAGCTTTACTTCTCTTGATTCAAATATGATTGGGTGAAAGTTATATTTAATGCGCACAAAAAAGCTGCACCAGAACAATCGGCGATGGAACTCGTAATTTTGAACCATGGTCAAGTGACGAGGACTATACCTGAACTGGTACCTTTCTTTCCTAACTTCCATACCACATCAATGGGAGGACGTTTGAGGCTGAACAGATTTGACATGCAACGGCCTTCTATATATAGCGGGTCTTCAGGGGTACTAGGCTCGAACTCATGACACGCCGGCCATGAGTCAGTTACGTCGACTTCTCAAATGTGATTAGTATTAATAGACATTTATTAGAAATTGTAAATAATATATAATCCAAAATAAAAAATCCTATATATATATATACATATAATATATATACAAATATATAACCGAAAATAAAAAAATAAACAGATAGTTATAAACCTAAGATAACTATAAATAGGAAGAAGGCACAGTAGTATAATGACAAACTCCTGGCCTTAGGAACCAGGATTGCAGGTTTAAACATGTTTTGGGGCCGGCCAACCTTCACCTGTAGTTTGTCATACTATGTACCAAGAGGAAAGGAAAGAATTATATATGAGGAATTTAAATATTTATAAAATCAATAAACTAATAACATTTGATCAAAATATAACCTACTTTTATTCGCAGTGTAGACGTAGGTCGGGAGTGCATCAACTTGTAATGTGTTCCCGCCAAATACAAGGGAGTGAAAGCAGATCCGCATAAAATTAATTGCGATAGGATATTAAGAAACAAGATTAAAGAACATTATTATTAAGATTGAAGAACAATATTTATTAATATACATTTAATACAAATCGAATAAAACGGCATTATTCTCATCAAAGCATTTTATCGCTACGCAATTGTAACCCAAGAACAGATCACTCCGCCTGCTGTGTTGCCATCTTAAAAATTAAGTGGCTTTTCCTAAATTATTCCTTTTCTCTGATTCACATCTTTTCTCGGGATCAAAGGAGATCCGCAGAAGAGCAACGAAAAATATCTCAGCCAATGAATGCAATGCTCACGACAATATATAAATGTACAAAACAATTTTTCCTATTGTTTTGAAAGTGACAAACCTAATTCTGAAAGATAGGAGATAAAGATCTCGAAATGAGATCAGGCGCTCCAGCCCCATCGATTCAACACCTCTCAAAATTTAGTGAGCTAGCAGTCTGTTGTCCATATATGTCAAGTAAAATCTTTCATTATTTCCAATTTAATGTTTATTATTTTAGCGAATTGCTAAACATTTTTGAGAAACTGTTCAATAATATTTACTAGAATGAAGTCGAATGTTTATTGGGTTTATTGCAATCATACCTAATCGGAGTTCAGTATTTGTTACCAGAATTCCATTTTCCTAAGGTACTGCCTAGCATTCAAGATCGTTTCCTATGGACCAGTGTTTTGTGTGCAATACATGTAATAAAACTTTTTCCTTGAAAAAAAGTTTTCGTAGACATTTACGAACTCATACCGAAGAAAAACCCTTTGTTTGTAATGTATGCCACAAATCATTTAAAGTTAGGAGTTACTTAGTTGAACATTTAAAAATTCACTCGGATGTAAAGGAATATGTGTGCAACAAGTGTAACAAAGGATTTGATCATAAATACAGGTTAAAACTACATTTGCACACTCATACTGAAGATGAAAAAAACGCTGGTGTTGAAGATAAACCTTACCTTTGTGACAGTTGCAATAGAAAATTTACTGATAAAAACAGTTTACGCACCCACTCAATTGTATATCATCGAGAGAAATTTCATGTGTGTAAAGTATGCAACAAGGCATTCTCTCGCAGGGATACTTTAGTTCACCACTTATCTACTCATACAAATGAGAAATCTCATGTTTGTGAAGTGTGTAAGAAAGTATTTAAACATCAGTGCCATTTGATCCAACATTCTCATGTTCACAAAAAAATAAAACCTTATGAGTGTGCTTTATGTAAAAGAACATTTTCATATAAGAGTTCATTACATGCCCACTTACTTACACATACCAATGAAAAACCACATATTTGTGATATTTGCAGTAAAGCATTTGCCTTGAAGCAGAACCTCAATGCACATTATTTGACTCATTCAGATGTAAAACCTTATGTTTGTGATGTTTGTAAAAAGGAATTTAGACAAAAGTCTGTGTTGCGCAGACATACGAAAACTGTTCATAATGAAAAGTAGTATGTATATTATTTGAATGAAACAGAATTGTAGTTATGGGGGGAGGATATGGGGTTTGTAACCTTTTTCCCCCAGAAGGATTGCTATTTCTATTTTGAAATTTTAAATTAATCCCCCTTCTAATAAGGAAATTTTCATTTTTTTCTGTACTTTTTTTTAAAAAAGAAAACAATATTCCAAATTGTGTGATCCACATAAACTTTCTTTTGACCCTGAAAATATACGATATTCAAAATCCATTTTGAAATACGAGTCAAAATGCTAGAAATTCTTGCAAAGAAAAATTCCCACTTTGCCTCTGGAATGTATTTGTCTACAATAAGACCTATTGTTGGGTATATTAGGCTATGTAATGCAGCAAGATAAGTTTTATAGCTCCACATTACCAAGAATGCATTTTACTACATGTTTTTCAAGTAGGTTCTAGATCATGAAAGTCTTATTTCTAAAATTTTGTTTTGCTTATCACTTAAACATCTCTCTCACTTTTTAATAATTATAATGGATTTCATCTCTATAAAATGGGAAGTAATTAATTGCAATGCATAGTTATTTATGCATCATTTATTTGTTCTTCAGTGTAAATTTTCTCGTCAACCAGATGTTTATAAATGTGTATACCCAAAATCAGCCATTTTAATAAATGTTGACAGTATTATTTAGTTTACTACAATTTCTTTTTCAAAATACAAGAATGTATGTCTTGTTACAAGCAATTGTGCTTTTTGCTTCTCATGTGTATTTATTGTTTTCCCTTCAGTGATGTTCTCCACTCTCTCTTGGCAGTGCTCTTGGATTTAAAAGTTTACTCCCCAGATTTTTCATGAAAATCCTGATGTGTGATAAATGCAATTTCCAGATTTGTGACTTATCATCCTTGGAGGAATCATCGAGAATTCTCCGGGATTGACTCTTCTGGAAATTTCTGTGAGGCTATATAAAGGATGTTTGAGACAAAAGACAAGTAAGTATAGATCAGAATGGGCTTGTAAGTTGACTCCGATGAGACAGTGAGACTTTTTCTATCTGTTAACTGTTTCTGGCATTCTGTACAGATTGTTTGTAATGAGGGTGTTTTCCATTAATGTAAATAACCTGTTATAATATTTCTTTGTGTATATACATTGATTTGTCTTCATGTAATTATCTGTTATTTCTTGTTCATTAATAAATCTGGTATAATTGGAGTCATCGGTTCCTTATACTCACTCAGAAATTTTCAACTTTTTCCACAAAAATATTGAATACATGAAGATTTGCTTTATCATTGTTAAAATACGAAAGTGGGACTGCAAACACCAATTCAGTTTTTAATATCCTTGAATCCCAAATGTTGCTGAAAAAATTGGTTTCGTTATGCAATCATGATGATTGGTTGTAAGACCAGTGGCATAACAGTGAATATTCAGGGCTTCCTACAAAGCCAGTCCCCAAGTCATATCGTAAAAAAGGATTGCAAAACCCTAACATGACAAAGGCTTTGGGTTCCCTAATATCCTCCCCCCACCCCTGCGATGCGAGTGTGTACGTTACGTCACTGTGTTAGACTTATGCTTTTAGTAGATATAACAAAAAAATTAAATCAGTAAATAAGGACTTGCCAACACAAGATAATTTAATAATTGATGCTGGATAATTAATCAAAGCTTTTAAGGCTACCCAAGACTCTACAAATCTCATAATTACCAAAAAAATTTTTTTTGCATTTTCTTGTGGCTCATATCATTGAGAAGCTTGCCACCAAATTTCAGATCTGTTAACAAATTAATTTTTCAGATTTTTGAAGTTTTCTGGGCTATGTTTTTGGTTTTATTGTAAGGCATTTTTCCACTCTTATATTGAATTAATTAAAAATTATTTTGAGCACAATTAACTCTTTTAGAGCGAAATGTGTTTTAGTTCCACTTTTCATTACTAAAATCATTTATGCTTGATTGTGTGTTTTGAGTTTTTTGAATTCTCATAATTAATTAATTAAAACTGATTTCAAGGCCAATTTTTGCTTTAAAAATAGTTTATATACCGTATTTTCCTGTATATAATCCGCGGATTATGTGTTAAAATGTTTCAAATTTCATTGTTCGTATTATACGCCGCCGCGGATTATCTGAGAAAAAACATTCTCCATCAGAAAAGCGAACAATAAAGTTTTGGAAGAAATGCTGTTTATGTTTTATAAAATAAATAACAGATGGCGCTTTCATGACTCGGATGACGTATTTCAGCTATAACTAGTTTTTGTCCAACTACATTCAAAAACGAATTAGATTCCTCGGAAGGAAAAAATAGCTATTAGTCGCTGGCACCATTTCCAATTTTCTCTCTTGACTAGAGCTATTAAGTCCTTCGAAAGTTTTCATCAAGTTGAAGCGAAAGTGTTAAGTTACACTACAAACTTAAAAGGCTACCAAAATCGGGAAGCTGCAAGGTTTTTCAACGTTGACGAATTGAATATTCGTTTGTGGAGAAAAAATAAGACAGACTTCGAAAATTGTGATTGACATTAAAGTGCCGATCATTTTGGTAAACCTCACTGGCCAGAATTAGAGGAAGAAATAAATAAAAGGATTTTAAAAGAAAGAGACAGTGGGGAAGCAGTCTCGATCTAAATTTTTTTGCTGTTAACTTGCTAAATTAAAAAAGAAAGATTTTTTTTCGCATGGAATGTTTTGTTTAACAACTCAAAACATAGATGGCAGTAGCAAAGAATTTTTTTGTTTTATTGAGATTATCGTAAAAAATATTATCATACATATTTGAAAAGGCATTTCGTAATGAATTTTTTTTCCTGTACAATTTCTTACTTCTATTTTCAATTATATTGTGTATTTTTTGTCTTTATGACATTCATTATCGGCAGTTTATATTTTGGATTATTAGGCCTAAAAACTGCTGCGGATTATACAATGTTTTGTTTTTTTTTACTCAAAAAAAAGGCTTTGCGGATAATACGCCGCTGCGGATTATATACAGGAAAATACGGTAATATTGAAGCTTTGTCATTAATTTTTTTTCCTGTTGAGAAAATGCCATGGCCAAAACATTTTCAGGTTGCTGTGAGAAACAATATTTGAACTGAAATGATGTATCTAACAATTAATACGTATAAAAAAATTTAAGTTTTATTTTAGTTACTTTTTATTTAAATAGTTACAATTAATATAAATATTTATATACGTATGACAGAATCACACTATTAAGTGGCAAAATATAGAAAGTGATTTTCCTTGCAATTTTCCATTTTCTTTTCCATATAGGGTGTTGGACTATTTTTGTTTGTTTGTTACTATTTATTCATTCATTAAATTTAATTATTCTAATAAGATAATATAGCAAAAAAGAAATCACATTCTCAGAAACTAAAGCTATCCCAGGTGAGATTCGAAACCACAACCTTTGGATTAGAAATCCAACGCTATCCATTGTGCTACAGGACGCTATAAACAATTTTTCTTTCTATGTATGCTGTTAGACTATTGTTTTTGTTTGTTACTATTTATTCATTTTTAAATGTAATTATTGAATTAATATTTGAAAAAACTGTATTAACATCAAGTGTCATCCTATACAAGTTTTAAAAAAATGTATTTGTATTTGAATGGATGAATATAGAAAGTATTTTATTAACAATTGAATATTTGAACAAGATGTACATATATATATATATATATATATATATATATACACATATATATTTTTATGTATATATATAGGGAAAGAATGAACTATAATAGTAGGAATTGAAAAAATCAGTCCTGAGCTGATACTGCAATTAGGCTTCCGAATACAAGTATTCTGAATTCAATTATTGCAGATAAAACTGAATATTTCCTTCATGTATACCAAACTACATTATAGTAAACATATTTTAGTATTTTGAAGTCCTGTTTTGAAGCTAAAACTTCCTAAACTGCCTGATTTAAAACTGAAAAAAAATTAAATTTTATGAACAAACCCTGTTATTTTAAGCATAAGTTAGTATCCTTATTATTTTCAAAACTTTTGTGAAAATATTAGGTTTAGATGAAGCTGAATATATAAACTGTCGACATAAATGCTATCAATACTATGCAAAAATATGTTTTGAATTAAAAAGATTATTTTCAGTCATACTTAATTAAAATAGTGTTTTAATGTGAACATACATTGGAAAATAACATTAAAAAATTAGAGCTTTATGGGCATTATAAATTTTTATTTTATGCCTTTACAAACTTTAAATGCGTTTTTTTCAGTTTTGAAGGTATAAGTGTTTTCTAATCCCTAAGACTTTTTTTTTCTGCTCATCATGTAGCCTTGAGATTTTTTTGTATATATTCCCAAACGTATAGTCTATAAAAGTTAGTATGGATTTAGGGCTGAGATCTCTAGTTAATTTTTTTTAAAAATGCTAAAGTTACTATTTTAAAATTTGTTTTTTCCAGATTTTTCTGGAAAAATAATTATAAAAATCAACAAGGGAATATATTTTCAATCCATACTAACTTTTGTTTGCAATAATCTAAGAAACATAAATAACTTAAAAAAGACTGAAAAATTTAAAAAAGTAAGCATTTTATATACGAGTTTGAAAAAACTACAAAAATTCTTTATTGTAAAACAATGGTTGGTGAAACTTACTTTTTACTTTCAGAATCACTTTAATAATATAATATGAATATAAAACATAAATTACTCTTACTGTTACTGTCTCCCAAAACTTTTTTTAAAAAAGGGTACTGTTAATAGTTAATATCTTTATGTAAGATTTGAAGCAACAAAAGGTACTGTGTAGTTATGAGAAAGTATTGTTATTTGAGTTCCAACTTTGAAATAATGCTCAACATTATCCTCCGTTAAATAACCTCCCGCCACCCTTCCAGTACAGTGGTTAGTGACGCTGACTGCTGTGTTGTAGGGCTCGGTTTCGAATCCCGGAAAAGGCATGGTTACTCATCAAGCCGCAAGATGATCTCGTGAAGTTGGTGAAAGGGAAAAAGAAGGGGAGGCCCCTGATCACTTCCAGGATGTTTTCTCTCAACATTGAGGTGGAACCGAGCCATATCGTATTGTCACCTGTATGGAGCTCAAAGCTACGGCTAACGACATGCGTGCATCTAGCCCTTTGCCGCGATGAACTTCCCAACGGCAAGCTAAAAGTTTATCTAAATATGCCAAAGAAATTTATGACTGCATTTGTTAGTGGCTTATTAGCATTAGCAAAATATGATAAAATTTTCGAAATGTTTTCAAATTGACTTGAGCAGCGTTTCTGAATATCTGTAATTTGGGATTGAGTTACAGTGTGACAATGAAACGTAACAGATTTTTACGCCCACATCAAAAATTGATTTTTGCAATATTGATATTACATCCAGGAGATTCTCCTACTTGAAGTATTTTGCACAATGACTTGCAAGTGCTTTTAAATCTACAAATTTTAGTGAAACTTTTTTTCGGAGATGAAATTAACAAAAGAATTAATTCATCTCTGTCTAATTAGAAAACAAGCTAAGATGCTCAATGCCGACATAAATATTGAGTTACAAAAAATTACCCCAAACAAAGGATTAACTCAATCTCATAAAACCTCCAGTGATATAATCATACTTAATCATGTTATAATTATGAAGTTTTATTCATTTTGTATTTGCGCTACATTTTTTTAAAAAAGTATGTTTGTCTAAAATATGTAGCAGTTGTACTGTTACGCATCATCAAAGTGGCTCGTAAACCATTTAGGATGGACAGGCCTGCCTTGTTAGTCATTTTATTTTACTCTGAAGAAGAAAAAAAAATGTATCGGTGATGCTCAAAACTATCAAATTGATATTTTAATCTAAATCATTTTCCCATATTCAGTGTGTACTGACGACGCTAATTATCTGCTAATAACTCTACCACTCTGATAACAAATGACAACTTATTTACAACTTCTAACTATTCACGCCTTATACCTTACTAAACTCTCACATCTCAGAAATACTCTACTCAAACTCTCTCTCTAAATCGTCATACACACAACTACCCTCATTCCCGGGGATACACTTAACACAAAGCCGCTGTTGAAACAGCGCCATCTATAACCTTAACACAATGGCTTACACAAACTTATTCATGAGATGGATCTTTTTAAAAACGTAACAAGTGAAACCTTTACGGTAAAAGTTAAAAATCAGTTTGCTTATTGGGGGGAGGTTGAACCCCACCCTTATGTAAGACACTGCGTAGCGTTTATACAGGGTGTTGCCACCACGCCCACTTTTTTGCGAGCGAACGGCTTCGGCCAATCAGATCGCAGGAAAGTGGAGCGGCTGTTCCTCCGGTCGACAGACTAATTCTGTCGCCGTTCCAGCAGAATTGTTCTGCCCATTTGTATTATATCTTTTAAATTTAATTTTAAGTAATCCCATTATTTCGGCTCTTAATTCTTAAGATTCTGATGAGGAGGTACGTCCCAGTTTGGGACAGGCACTCCGTAATTGACATGCCACTTGCCACAGGGTGTTGCCACATTCGATCGAAAAATTCAGGACGGCAAATCACCATAGAACAGTAGCGCACAAAAAATTTTCAGTTGGGGGGTCCAGGGTCGAAAGTCCACCATTTTAGTATGATGCTCCAATACGCCACCCCAAACATATTTTTTGATTTTGGCGATTTTCGGGAACAAAAACAAAATTAATTATTGAATAAATAATTAGCATTAATTAATAAAATTAATTATGAATAACAAATACATAATTACATTTTACGTAATATATACATAGGATTATAACCAAATAAAAAAAATCAAGGGCTATGGGGGGTGTCCGGACCCCTAGGACACCCTCTTGTGTGCGCCCCTGCCATAGAACATGGGGTCGCAAACCACGTTTAGGTCGATGAGAATAATAGCCGTTAAGAGGACGATGGAAGTGGTCAAACGAATGCGGGGATATACATATACTGCCCGAACGCCTCTATGGTGTGAAATATCTTGTTTATATACAGCACAACTTCCCAGAGTTGCTGCAGAGAGTACCAACCACTGCGCACCAGAACGTATAGTTCATACACAATGGTGCCCTGGCACATCTTTCGATTGTGGTGTGCAAACACCTCCAAGTTACATATGCCGGCTCTAGCAGTTTTACCGCCCCGGACAAAAATGGAAAATGTCGCCCCTCTCCCTTAAGCAAAAATTTATAATTAAAAATCATAAATTGTTCACACCGAAAAAACTTGAGTAATTCTTGTGAACAAAAAGGCAGCATAACAATATTATATATATATATATATATATATATATTTCAAGTACAAAATAATTCGAAATTAAGGGTATAATTACCCGTTATTATTTCAAGCGAGTAAAATGCAAGAAAAGGAATCGTCAATTTCAGCATGCTAATTTCTTCTAAAAAGAGTTTACTTGATGGTGGGGATAACAAACCTTTATTTTAAATTACAGTAACTACACTCAAGACTAAAATAAAACATTTCCTGTGGCTCTCTATCTATCAAAACCTCTAATTACCCCAGTCCCCTTTTGATAGCTGATACCGGACATCGTAAGGGTGAAAGGAATGTCCGTTGCGACCTCACTCCGGGATGGGAAGAAGTTATTCGTGAAAAATGTATAAACTTTTCAAATTTCCTGATTGAACATGTACTTTGGCCTCGAACTCTTAAGTTTCAACATAAAAGCAACACAACAGAGTACAAAATAAGAAAGTAAGATTTAACTGAAATACCAAATTCACACCCAACAATGTTTCAGAAAATATATCAAATTTTTTGCAATAAAAAAATTTTCAAATTCGATCCAAATGCCGCCCCGAGCAGAGGTCCAGTTCGTCTGGCCCTGGAGCCACCCTTGCCGGGAGGTAGATTGGACAATGTGGACATGTTGCTTGGCCATCAAGCTCCTCGAGCCTCAATCCCTTGGATTTCTTCTGGGGAATCACCTGATATCGCGGGCGTATGAGACGCCGGTGGCTACAGTGGAGGATCTCACGCCAATGAGATCATCGTCGTTTCAGCTGACATCGCCAGCAAATTGGATTTGTTAGAACGCGTCTGACAATCCTTTGTCCGTCGGCGTTGACTATGCTACGAACTCCATAGCCGCAACTTCGAACAATTTCTGGAACAATCGCTTGTCGTTACATTTCTGACATCAAGCTGTGATGCATTTCCGTATTGTAAGCATGCTTTTCGTCTAATAAACGCATTTCTTACCATTTATTGGCTCTTTTTATTCCACTCTGACATCATACCCTTGTTAACAGAGAGAAAAACAGGTCTCATCCCCTTTTAAGATGAATCGTCGTTGAATGGTCGAATTATCTGATTGAGTGGCGGTCACCTGTTTCCGTGACGTTTGATCGCGTGATCGGAAGTCGTCAGGAAGGCGGTGACTTCAGGAACAATGGATATAAAAGCAAGATGTAACATTTTAGATTCTCTTCTTTTGATATCCCTCTAGAATGTCTCGGTCTCGTTCGAGACGTTGATACTCACTCTCAATCTTGCTAGCGGTTTAAGTAAACGAGGACGTGTGGATTGTCTGCTCGGAGGTATATTTTTTTTCATCTGTGGTGTCTCAGATGTTTTGATGTCTTATTCAGAACTTGTTTTTTTAATTGGATCGTTGAATTGTTGTTGGTTAAAAAATAATTTCTGAAGGAATATAAAGTCATCATTAAGATTACTAATGACACTGTGCAACTCTGCTGCCACGTAGTTGTGGCAAACAACCCTTTGTAACGGTTGAGTGTGTAACATATAATCACACACATACACAAACTTAAGTTCTAATGTGTGTTTGGGCTGCATCTACTCGATGCTGTTGGCTTTCTTAAAAGAGTTCAAGAGAGGACTGTTAAAATGCTTTATTTACACTGCGAGGCAGTAGAGCAATGACCTCACTCTCTGCCTGCTTAAGTCTGGAGTGCCCGTAAAAGGGAATTACATCATAGCCGTGACGTCACTCCACTGTAGCGCCGATCAAAGCCAATACCTCCCAAAGCACGGCTATTTTCACAACACCCTTCATGACTGTTTTTGCGAATTACTCTTATTAAACGTGGCTTGCAACCCCAGGGTTTGTGTTGATTTGTCGTCCCCTTGCTCCCTCCTCCCCTCCCCTCCTCCTGAATTTGTCGGTCAAATTCCCCTGTATTTAGTAAAATCGTGTCTACACAGTTCAAAATAAAATAAAAAGTTAGAAGAGTAGTCTCGCGAACTCGTAGCTGGCGTTTTCGAGTCACCCGTTTAAAACCTAGTACCACTCAAGACCCGCGGTGTAGAGATATTGATGCACGTTAATTCTGTCGTGGCTCAATGTCCTCAGGTTGGCGTAGTGAGGAATTTTAGAGAAGAGGTGCCTGCTCAGGTGTTGTCGTCAATGGTTCAAAATTTCGAGGCCCTTCAGGATTGAAAGGAGTCATTTAGTACGAGCTTCTAGAATCTGGTCCAATTGCAAAAAAATGAACGTTACCAGGCTCAAATGGTCAATTTGAGGAATGTTTACGAGGGAAAAAACACATTTCTATGTATAAATATACAAACCTACAGGCAAAAAGTGGAAGGTGATACTGCTGCATGGCAACAGGAATTCATCTTCTTCGTAAGGTGAGAAGTTTTTCAGCAGGTAGCGTATTCTCCAGTTTTAGTACCTATTCATATCAATGCTTGTAAGGGCGCCCTTCTCCTTGATTATCAGCGTGAGCTAGAGGTGTAGGAATCAAGGAATAACTAGAAGCTACCGTGATCTTAATATGACTTTGTTAAGATCTTTAACTTAAACTTCTAACAGATTGGATAATAATATATGTGAGAGAATCTACGGTGGCTAAACATACAATATATATAAAGGGTGTTTTTTTGAGAGGTATAGAACTTTAAATTGCAATAAAACAACGATGTATTATTCGATTGACATGAATTTTTTTTTATTCGAAAGATAATCTTGTGGCATTACATTTTAAATATGATTTCTTGCATAGGACTGCCACGGCTGGCTCGGATGTAGTCCAATCTGGACGTCCAATTTTCGATGACTTTTCCCAACATTTGTGGCCGTATATCGGCAATAACATGGCGAATGTTGTCTTCCGAATGTTCAAGCGTTTGTGGCTTATCCGCATAGACCAATGACTTTACATAGCCCCACAGAAAATAGTCTAGCGGTGTTAAATCACAAGATCTTGGAGGCCAATTCACAGGTCCAAAACGTGAAATTAGGCGGTCACCAAACGTGTCTTTCAATAAATCGATTGTGGCACGAGCTGTGTGACATGTTGCGCCGTCTTGTTGGAACCACAGCTCCTGGACATCATGATTGTTCAATTCAGGAATGAAAAAGTTAGTAATCATGGCTCTATACCGATCACCATTGACTGTAACGTTGTGGCCTTCATCGTTTTTGAAGAAGTGGTCCGCCAGCCCATAAAGCGCACCAAACAGTCAGTTTTTCTGGATGTAATGGTGTTTCGACATACACTTGTGGATTAGCATCACTCCAAATGTGGCAGTTTTGTTTGTTGACGTAGCCATTCAACCAGAAGCGCGCTTCATTGCTAAACAAAATTCGCTTATGAAAATCGGGAACAACGGCAATCTCGTTTTGGGCCCATTCGACGAATCTACGCCTTGCTTGATGATCGTTTTGATGAATTGCCAAACCAAACTGAGAATAAATCACTTGACAGCTGTTAAATCGGTCGCCATCTTGGAAAGTAATGCCAACTTAAACTTCTATACCTGGAAAAAAATACTCTGTATAATACCGAAATCACGTAACACGGACCACTATCAATAACTAACTCGCCTAAACTCAATTCCAATACTATCACAGATCCAAATACTAAATAGTCACTTCTACCTTAATGTCGAATGATCAATCTAATCCTACTTGAAGTTGCGGATTTACTGGTGTGCAATGGTATGCACCTTGACCTAAGGGTTCTCTATCACGTATAACTTCTGTTGTCTGTCACTTAACCTTTCCAAAACCTCTTTACGCTTGAATCACGGATTATCATAACATTCCTTAAATTGCCACATCACTTACTCTAACTTCTGATATTTAAATGCATCCTAATTTGCATCTTTCCTTCACGCTTCACTTCTTGGGTTTGATTGGAAAAGAGTTGCCTTTAATTCTGACTCCAAAGAACCCAAAGGACATGTTAATGAAAAGACGCGTGAGCCCGTCACAATCTGTTAGAAGTTCACGCTAAAATATGTGAAGATGGCTCGATGACTATTTTTCTTCGAAACTACCAAGTTTTTATTGTGAAGGCATTCACCATGTACCCGATCAATAGTAAAAGTTTATACATAGTAATGGCAAATGTTTTGATTATTTATCTTTATAACAAGTATTTTTTTTCACTTGACTCCCCAAAAAGCCGAGTTTCTACTTGCACACCTAATAGTCCAAATGTTAATACAGAGAAAATCGTTTAACACGAAACTGAGGGGGGACTGAAATATTTTTTTCGTGTTAAAAGAATTTTTTGTTAAAGGATATTGCAAAAAAACATATGTTCAACAAAATTAAGCTTATTAGAGTACATCTTATTCACATAAATATGTATACATGCATGTATTTAAAAATTAATGAAACAAAACACATTCACAAGAACTTAGATGAAGTTCAATACAAAATTTTCAAGTTTTTTGAAAACAAAACATTTATTGAGCTTTTGGAAAATGATTTGATATTTTTCCTTGCATTGTCTTTTTTAACATTAAATGGTTCGATGTCGTCTATTTTGTTATTCATTTCACTATTGGAATGTGTGTCTAAATAACTACGCATACTTTTCATGATGCTCCTCATTTCGGATGACGTGGAAACTGCAGCTACTTTATTCATTTCATTTTCGTCGTTGAAATCTGCAGCAATGATATTTTTTTGAGCTTTTAACAAACCCCAAACTATCTTTGTCTGCCATAATTGAAGCTGTAAACTCATTATAATTATCTGCTGCGACGAATTCTTCCAATGACACACTAGAGCAGTTCAATAATGCAGAAATTTTCTCAAACATTTCTTTTAAGTGTCGGCGCGGATGGTGTTTTCCGTATTTTGTTCGTTCAAAAGGGAAATCTTTTCGTGCTAAGCTATTTTCGTTTCGTGTTAAGAGAAAAAAAATACATGAAAATACATAGTAGTTTGTCGGGATCGTTGTATTACTTCGAGTTAACCTATATTTCGTCTAAGGTATCCGACTACTTTCGGAACTGTGATTTTGCAAAAGCGCATACATGGATAATTTTCATGATATTTAGTGTCACTTAGATTAGAGAATACATGTATAAAATTGTTTTAAGGACATTTTGACAAAAAAAAAAAAAAATTAAATACAATATTTTGGCTTAAAATTAACTTAGAATAATCTTTTTTCAAAATGTTCTCCGTTTGTGAAAAATGCTTCTATTATAATAATATTTTACCTGTATATAGCTCAGACCTCTCTACAGACGCTCAAGTAGAATTTTTTAAATTTTTAACTTATAAGTGGGTTTATCCATATTTTACGACAACTGAGGGGAGCAATTTTAAGAAAAACACGTCAATAATTATTTCAATTGGTGGTAACTCTGAAAATAATGTGAATTTTTCAAAAATTCACATTATTTTAAGATGTTTTTGCGTTAAACGTGTTTCACTGTAGTTGCTGTTCTGCGTGCGTTACTGTTCATGTTGTCCATTCTCGAGCGTTTCTAAGTTGTTTTTTCTACATTTTAAAACGTAGTAACACTTTTACCATAAAGAACACAATCTTTGATGTGTTCTGAAGTTGATACAGTCTTTCATTTATCATTCCGAATTCTTTTTTTTCCCAAGAACTTTTACCGCTACATCGAATTGAAATTTAGAGGTTTATCAAAGATAGAAAAATTCAAATTGTTAACAACCCAATAATTACTGAAAGAGATAGATTTGAATTGATTACATAATTCTAAAATATAACAATTACATGATTAATCCTTCTAACATTCGTTCGAAATATGCAGTTAATGCAAAAAAATGACAGCAATTAAAACAAAATAATTAAAGGGAAAAAAATATGCAATTTTTAAAAAATTTTCATATTTAAAATTTGAGACTAACAGTTCCCATGGCAACTCTTCAAATATAAATACGTTTTTAAGTACATCAAATGTAAAATGTTTTTATTAGATTTTTCTAAACACGAGATAAATAACCTGAAAATGAGTGGAGGGCGGGGACTAAAAGTGCCGGGGTGTTCAAAGGGACGAGGAAAGCGGAAGTGGACCAAGCGTTCCGCTCTGTCGATACGAAGGGGGCAGAGAAGAGAGAAAGAGCGAGAGCACGAACTCTTACAGTCGGACACTATGGCTCCGTACGTGCAACAAGTGGACGAACCAACATCCTTCGTGGAAGGACCCCCTCCAGTGAGTACTTGAAGAATTCTATTTCATAATCCCGATCCGAATTTTTTTTTAATGCTAAGCGATTTTGATATATTTATGTTAAAAATTCGGTTATTTACTTGCTTTTGTGTTGCAACATTTTTATGCAGGAAAATCCCTAGTCAAAATACTTTTTTAAACTTATATTTAATATTTGTACCACCCTTCTGTAAGTAATGACAAAAACTTATTTACAAAACATTTATGGGTTTTTTTGTTGCCACCAAAATATTTTAATATTCAAAAGTGCGATAAGAAAGAGAGAGTTATGGTACAAAATTTTATGCAGAGTTAATGTAACGTCATTGGATGATTGCCAGATTAAATAATTCTTATGATTTTATTTTTGTGTCTTTCCCTAAGATTAATAACAAAGTAATGACTCTGTCACAGAATTCTTCAGCAAAGTTACCTAAAATTCATTTACATATTAATTTTAAACTTAAGAAAACACGTTGAGTAACGAGAAAGGCTTGTAACGAAACACAAATGATGAATTTATGCAATGCTACCACCAAACGTTTTTTTTAATTTTATTTCTACCATATTTTTATAGTTCGTGAATGAACAGAGTACCTGACTTTTTCGGGTTTTGTCCTCCAATCTGTGAAGTTTGAGCGACTATGATACCATTGAAATTTGCCTCTTGTTAAAAAATTACAGTTACGTCAAATATGAGATAATTAAATTTAATAGGATACTTAAAGTTGAATAAAATAAATTTATTTGAGATACCTTAAAATGAAGTTCAAAACGATGAAAAACTAATATTTGTTTTATTTTGTGGAGTTCTTAGTTCTTTAATAACAAAAATAACATACTGGGACTCAAGGATCTGAAAATAGACATGTGTTGTCGTAAACCATATTTTTACATCACTTGAGATGAATAATAAGCAATTACGTTCTTACGAAGCTTATAAGCAAAAGTTTTTTTTTAAAAAAAAAAGATACCAAACGAGAGAGATATAAAAAACATTATTTAATGTTTTATTTATTGAGCAGACGATGATTTACAGTTAATATTTTTTGTTGAGAAATTATCGTTAAAAATCTCTTTAGTTAATCACATGTTTGTTTTCTTGCAAACGATTTATATACAAAAGTATTTTAATAGTTCTTTTTTTATAATAAGAATGCGACGTCAATAAATAACTAAACACAAAAAAAATCACAAGCTTTAATATGCTACAAGAATTTCAGAGTGACAACGCGCGCGCGCGCGCGTTAGATTTTACTGAAGTAATAAAAAATCTATTTATCCATTGATATAAAGGAGGACTTGAGCCATAACGTATGTAAGAACACATTTTGTATTAACAGAATCGGGTGTTTCAAGTTATTCGTTTTTACTTCGAATTTTAAGTGTAGTATGAATTCACAGCATACAAATAGAAGTATAAAATTGTATGAATCCTTGTATTAATTGTGTACATTCATGGATATTTTCTTTAGTTTCAAAGCCACTGATGTTTAATTCGAAAAGAGCTTTTGAGAAATTTGAACTGTATTCGTTACCTATACATTTGCATTTTCACATTTGTAATTTAAATTTGCATATGATTCCAAAGAATTAAAACGAAAACTCTCTCTTTCCCTATAATTGAATATTTTAATTTTTTTCTACCATTAGACTATCATCAGGTTTGTCCAAGAAACAGACCATATTTCCAGTTGATTTTAGATACAGAACATGACAAGGAAGAAAAAAACAAAACCATTGGACTTTTCAATGAGCCAAAGTATGATGATTCACTAAAGCAGAATTAAGATATTTGAATATTTTTATTTGTGCATGCTATTCAACAAACAGCAGTTTAAATCATGTATATATAATTTCTATCTTTTAATAAATGGAATTAATAGAAATTAGTAAATATAATTTTGTAAGCATAACCAAACTTTTCCCATCATCGACCCCTTTAAAAGGAATACTCTTCTTTGTATAGTTACATAAAGTATATTTCTCTATATAATTACACAGCATACAATATATTCAAGACTATAAATAATTTTTGCAGGAAAGATACAGTGGCGTAATGGAGAATATTACGGCCCCCCTTCAAAGTCAGGTTTTGGACCCCAATTCAGATCTTACAAAGGGTCGTTTACTTGGTGTCAGTAAGACTTTGAGCCCCCTAGAATCCTGGGTCCCCCGCGTTGCGGGGTGTACGTTACGCCACTGCAGTAGCGTATACAATGGTGGGGTTTGAGGGTTCAAATCCTGCCCTTTGACTTACAGATTTTTAATTTTTGGCATAGAAATTATACCTCGGTGCTTTCCTTCACATGTTTCTTAGAATCCCCCCCTCCTCATAAAAGCAATCTGTATACTCCACTGCAATAGCTACAGTCAACTAATAATACAGGGGAATCTATGCAAATCATTTTGGAACGAAAGAATTTCCACAATCCTGTCCAACGATTTTTTGTTATTGAAATAAAAGCCGACGACGCATGTATAAAGGTTATTCGGTGCATGTTAGTAATCATGTTAAAGACAACGGCGCCGACGCATGTACAAAAACGACATGATATTCCACTTTAAATGTGAGCAAATTTATATTTTATCTGTGTATTATGTTAAAGTTATTGGTCAGGATATTGTGATATTTATTGATTCACAGGTCATTATTAAGGCAATTTCTTCAGTCCTCTATTTTCAATCAATGGACCCGTACTTACTTATCAACTTTTGATTAGTTCTTTGTAGGATAGTGATCGCAATACCACTCTGCAGTGGAATAAAAATCATTGTGGAATCCTGTGTAATGAGTTTGATGACGTACTGGCCAAGAATAGTTCTGACCTTTTTCCCAGCCTGATCTTCCTGTTTGTTTTAAAAGCACTAAAAGAATCATTAATGCTAGATTTAAGGCTTATTTTCGAGAAAAGTTTGAGGACTATTTGAGGGAGAAGAATTGGTGTTGTTTATTGGAAAGTTCCATTCCTTGTGACCTGCTTAGACCTGTCGGTGTCGCTAATTTTAGATTTAAAACTGTACATAACTATATATATCGCCACCTGTACAGATTCATATTAGGGAATTCTCCCACTCGCCTTTTATGTGTTGTTGTTACTTATGCCTCCTGATCGACAGTAACATCAGATAAAGGTCCACGAAATTTTCCTGCCTGTCATTAACCTTAGCTTTGAGCACCATGTAGATGACAATACGATTTTGCTCGGTTCCACCCCAATTTTGAGGGAAAACACCCCGGGGTGCCTTTTATGTAATGCTAACGACATGTACGGAGACCATTTGGTTTCTTGTTTTGTACCCGGTTGTTTTGTACCATCAGTGTATGATGGGCTGCCCAATATAGTTCAGAAGCACAATAAAAGTTACAATGCTGTTAAAATCATTGTAACTTTTATTGGGCTTCTGAACTATATTGGGCAGCCCATCATACACTCATGGTGGTCATGCCTTGGTCTGACCTAAGCTAAAAGAAATATAAATATAGGTATTGTTATCTAATAATTGAAGTCGTTAAAAAATTAATAAGGTTTTATAAAACAGAAAAAAAATGTCACCGACTCTTAATAGCCCCTGGAAAACGATAAACCCGTTTAAACTTCCATAGATTCTCCGAGAGGGGTCCACCTGGATCCCGTTGGGGAATTCCTGATCTAGCGAAAAAATACTCGTCTTATGATTCTTAATTTCTTAGTTCTATAATTTATGGCTCTTACTTCAAGCAAGTTTGGTTACCGCTGTTATGATATATGTTTTATTTTCAAAGTTTACGTGACCGAATGGATTTTGATCAGCAACAAACAGCATAATGATCTTCCGGTTTAGTTAGTCTCATTACGAAAACATTCATATCAGTATTTTGTTCAACTGATTGGTAAAAGGACTTCCTTTTCCTTTTTCGTCTTCACGATTGAACTCGCCTGTCACCTGTACAATTAGCATAAGTAATACCAATAATAAAGAATTTTATGTATCAGCATAAGGATAGCAAGAAGAAGTCATATTTCGCATCATTAACTCATCACGCGAACAAACACAGTGAAAGTGTTGACTGAAGATGCACTGAACCATCCATCGATGATGTATTTTCAGCAACTTAATTTTTCCTCTTTCCCTTCACGACCTGCTGATTTTAATTTTAATTTACTTCCCTCTAAGCAGTGCTTCTCAAACTTTCAATACTTTCGACCCAATATTCAATCATAATTTTCACCGCTACCCTTCATACAGTAACAATGTATTGAATTCAATAATACTTTGCTTTGGCTCTAAAGCTGCGATACGACTTTGATCTTTTAAGAGACTCCGGCATACATAAACGTCTCGCTAAACCAGTGCTTTAATTGCCTCGACGGATATATACGTCTTTCCGAAGTACGATTGTGACGAATCTTTACGGCACTTTTCCACTAATACTCTTAGGCGTCTTTGGGGATTGTAAATTCGCGTATATTTCCAATCAGCTCTAAAAGAAGAAGATGGGATATGCAAATCGGATAGGGTATTTAAGGAGAGCGTTGTGAGTTAGATTGGAGAAGGCGATTGAGCCAGGAACAGTAGTGACGAGGTTAGGAAGATTCAAGTGGATTAAGAGATTAGAGTATTGCTGTTATTATTCAGCGAAGTAGCCTTAGAAAGATTAATCTACCAGGAGAGAACTACATTACAGCCAGGTGATATATTCTAACTTAGTCTATCTGACCACAAGCGTTAATAGATAATAAAGTTATATAGTTAAAGTTTAATGAATGTTAATAATTCAAGTTGCGTGTATTTCTCGGACCTCCTACTCCGGTAAACCCATTCGATATTGAGCGTAGTACTTAATTAATTTCATATTTCGTAATTTAATTTAATAGTAAAGGTAAACGTAGTTAATAGTAAAGGTACCTTTGACGTAGACATATAGTTGAATATTTGTAATTAGAAGGTTGATATTTGAACTAAGTGAATAAATATAATTTGTTATTCTGAAAATGGCGTCTGGTCAGTCTTTGCCTCAAGTTAATCTTAGTGTCCAGGGTGGAACCCAGGGGGGTTCTCACGCGATCTTTTCTGGGCCCTGCTATCAATAAAATTATTCCGAAGACTTTGGAATAGTCAGGGACGTCTTAAGGCATAGGCCAACTGGGCCTCGCCCTCGTTCCTGACTGTCTGAATAAAATCATGATCCTGATAATTTTATAATCGTCCAATATTATTCCCATACGTATTCTCCGAAAAGCAGGGAATTTCAAACTGCATGTCAACTGGCAAAAGCAGTAAGACTGTACTATTAAGTGATGACCATTGTCTATGTCCAAGCCTAGGCCTAATACCATGAACAATCATTCAACTCATTTGCAGACATTGGTCGAACCGGTTTGTGCCTAGAGTCTTTAAGATTGTGAGTCGTGTACATATGTTTGTTTTAAATTGCAGTTTGAACGAGTATTTGATAATGCAAGCAAAATACTGTCTTCTTTTAAAGATCTCGGATAGGGCATACTTTTGCATTGGGGCCCAGGGCCTCAAAAAAATCTTATGACCCAGGGCCCAAAGAGTCTTAAGATGTCCCTGCAGATAGTGTTTACGAAGGATTTACTTATTTCAGAGAATTTGCTTATTTATTCCTTTTCTTCCTCCTCCATACGCCTATGTTTTAAACAATGAATCGGGGAGCGAATCGCGTAATTTTTAATCGGCCGTTGAGGGATTAATTATAAACCGTACAAATGATCAAGGTAAGAGTTAATTTTTGTATATAATTTTATATATGACAAGCCCATGGAGTCACTGGTAATTGTTAAACTTGCTCTTAACTTAGTATTGTTAAATTAATTTTAAAGAACATTGTGCAGCACTGATACATTTATAAGTGTATTATGTACATCAGTGCAAATGTATGTTTTATTTTTTTATTATATCAGTATGTATTTTGTTTGTTTACTTTCAGTAAATTATAATTTTTTAAATGATCTTTTGTTTTCGACTTTTTCAATATACTTGCGCCCCCCTCGTATGGTTATTACGCCCCCAGAGAGGTTCGACCCACATTTTGAGAAACGCTGCCTCTAGGGATTCATTCATTTATTACAGTTCAGTAAAATCGGGCCAGTATAAGCCTAATTTTAAGGTCGAAATTCTTTTACAAAAAAAAATCTAATTATTAATCATTATGCAGGGTGTCTATAAATTAGTTGGACAATTTCGTAATTTAAAAACTTTCGAAATATCAAATGAAATCAACCTGATTGAAGTCAGACAAGTAGTAAAATATCCTAAGTTTATTCACAGAGGGCGTTAGGTGTCACAAGTGACGCTATCTTTTAACAAGTCGTAATCATTCTTTGTTTGGCACTATGATAATGAAAACGTACAACGGTGCTGAAGAAGCTATGTGCTGTTTTTTGTTTCATGAAAATCATTCTACTGTGCAAGTTCGACGAAATATTGCTCTACAATACAAGAAAAAATTCCGGAAAATAGATACTATCGGGGCTTGGGAGATTTACTTGGACATGCTACAAATGTTCCATATGCTAATTACAAAAGAAAAAATTCCAGAAGGTTACATTTTTCAACAGGATGGCGCGCGCTGTCATTACCACAACGACACGTTTGAATTGGTCGTCGAAGCTTCATTAGCTGCCACGATCACCATATCTTTCACTGCTGAAATTCAGTGTCTGAGGATCTGTAAGGATCAAATATACATTTCGCTATTTACTGCATCCATTCTTGAACTAAAATCAAAAATCTGCATTACAATTAATCTGATCGGCGGAAACATGGAAAGAACTAGTTTTCTGATGGGACATTTGCAGTGTAACGAAACGAAGCCGCATTGAAAATTTGTGATAAAGGTAAACTTGGACTATTCCTCTATCTTACAACATTATGTACTTTAATCCCCCCCCGTAAATTAGATACAATAAATCATCCTTTTTGCCAAACTAATTTGTAGTCACTCCGTTTAAAAGAAATTCACATTACTGATATCCTTATTACAAAGGTTGGCAACCCTCGGGTCTTTGTGTAGACTTTTGCCCCTCTTCAGACTTCTAGTAATATGTGTGAATTATTAAGAAAATAAATATATCTACTAAAAATTATTTTTTTCCTTTGTCTTTTTCCCTCATAATTATCAAATGAATATCTTTTACAGTGTTTCCTTCTACAATTAAACATTTGATTATCTTAAGATTTCTTTATTAAACTTTTCATTGACAAAATGTTTTGAGAATTAGTAAAAGTATTAAAATTAGTTCTAAAGCATTAAAAGTCTAATTTATTCTTAAATATGTCGCCATGGAAACACTAAGTGATTTCCAGCAATGTTTACTTATTTTCATACATAAGTTAAGAAGCACTCTTGAATGTGAGCTGAGACTAGCATAAACCCCCAACAGAAGTGATAAAAACACATTCCGTATTGGACGACATGCTTAAGGGGATCATTAAAATGTTAGTTGAAATGACTTTTATATGTGTGTGCAGGAACAATCAAAGTCATTCGTAATTATTAGTGTATATATAAAATTTCAGAATAAATTTCTTATGGTATTATTGGTAAGAGCATTTTTTCATGACGTTTGAAAATTTAATTCCCAGCATCACATAATGTTTTGATTTTGGTTGTTCTAGCATTGAGCCACAGAAATAAAAATATCTTCGATAGTTTTTAGTTTTAGAAGGGATGAAAAATGTTACTTAGTGTAAAGTTTTATTAAAATATCCTAAGATATATGAACTTGAACACGGGAGTCTTGATTATGAATGCTATTAGATGCTCCTGTTCACGCGTATGTGGCTCTTTGTATAAATGGCTCTTTGTCACTTCAGTTATCTTGTTTCACTTACAGCTTGGTGTGGCCGCGGTAGCCGAGTGGTATAGGTATCGGACTGTGGCTTGCTTTGTCACAGGTTCGAGCCCAGTACCACTAAAGACCCGCCGTGTAGGGCAGCGATGCACGTTAAATCTGTCGAGAGCTGAAACGTCCTCCCGTTGGTGTGGTGTGGTAGTTAGGAGAGGGGGGTGCCAGCTCAGGTGTCGTCCACGTCACTTGACCATGGTTCAAAATTACGTGGTCCGTCGCCAAAAGCCATCGTGTAGCTGAACAGTGCGACGTTAATATTCAATCAATCAATACAGCTTGGCTTTTTACTTTTGAAAGTTTGCCAATTCCTACCCAAGCACCCAATATTCCGTACCTCAAAATTATCCTAAAACCAAATGCAACACATCTAATAATACTTTTTTTTTTCATCTTTTATTCATGAATCACCATTTTTCGGAAAGTGAAATTTTCCAGTTTAGAATTTGTATGTTTGTTTCTGAGAGATTATTTTAAAATTATCCTGATCAAGGAAATCAAATGTAAATTTAACCATTTTGTATTGGCCAAATTTAAACTGATACAATACCACGATATGCAGCCAATACTGGAAAACCGTGTTCGTGCATGTTCGAATACCATAATAACGACGATAGCATTTGGCGATGCTTTTTTGATTGGCGAAGCCATTTCGTTTGGAGAAATAGATCAACAGTATATTATCGCTAAAACTTATAGGAATGATATGTATGTTCTATGAACAGTGGCGCACACAGGAATTTTTTCAAAGAAAGGGGGGGGCTTCAGGGTCGAAAGTCTAACATTCTCTTATCATGCTCCAACACACCGCCCAAAATATTTTTTTGATTTTGTTGATTTTCGAGAACAAAAAACAGTAAAAAATTAATTATTGAATGAATAATTATCTTTATTAATAAAATTAATTATTAATAACAAATATTTAATTAAATTTTACGTACTAAATACATAGAATTACTATTGATCGAAAAAAAATCAAGGGCTTTGGGGTCCGGATTTGGGGGACCCTGCATCCTTTTATGCGCCGCCGATTTTGAATAATATGCATTAAAATTACGTTGTGTGTGTATTCATTTAAACTCAAAATCAAAAATCTTAAATTCATCTACTGAATTTCGTCAATGCATTGAATAACTTACTTCTTAAGTTCAGCACTTAATACGGATTTCAGAAGCGAATCAAGAGATTTATCTGGAATTTTGTTTCTAAAAACTTTTAACAAATCTCTTGGCTAACGGAACTGAACAACTTCCACTTCTTCGCCTCGTTGAATTGCGTTGAAATTTAAGTTCTTTACAACGCTTCCTTTTTCCATAACTCATTTTTTTCTTCCTTTTCCTGTCTTAGATTCTATCAGCAAACAAATTGCGTGAGAAACTGTGAAAATACATGATTATTACATTTTGTTTTGTTTTGTTTTTGTTGATATGAGAGAAATTTTCCGAGGATATTTGAACCATTCTTCATAGGATGCAGAGTGTACTTATAAAAAGCGAACATTTAGGGGTTTGTGTTCCACAATTATAAAATAGTGCGAAAACTTTAAAATTAAAATTAAATCCTTCCATTTTCACATTCTGTTAAGAATTATCCGACTACGTTCTGCAAATTCTGTCCGACTACGTTCGGAACCGTGATTTTCAAAAGCGCATAAATGGATAATTTTCATGATATTTAATGTCACTTAGATTAGAATATATGCATAAAATTGTTTTAAGGACATTTTGACAAAAACAAAATTATATTTAAATACAATATTTTGGCTAAAAAATTAACTTAGAATAATTTTTTGTCCAAATGTTCTCCTTTTGTGAAAAATGCTTCTATTAGAATAATATTTTACCTGTATATAGCTCAGACCTCTGTTCAGAGGCTCAACTAGAATTTTTGAAATATATAAATTAGAAGTGGGTTTATTCATATTTTACGACAACAGAGGGGAGCAATTTTAAGAAAAAATGCGAATAATTATTTCAATGGGTGGTAACTCTGAAAATAATGTGAATTTTTCAAAATTCTAGTTGGGCCTCTGTAGTGAGGTTTGATCTATATACAGGCAAAATATTATTACAATAAAACCATTTTTCACAAAAGGAGAACATTTGGAATAAAGATTGTTCTAAGTTAATTTTTTGACAAAATATTATATTTAAATAATTTTTTTTGTCAAAATATCTTTTTAAAACAATTTTATATACATGTTCTAATCTGAGTGACACTAAATATCATGAAAATTATCCACTTATGCGCTTTTTTAAAATCACGGTTCCGAACGTAGTCGGATACCTTAAATATATGCAATAAAAAAATGTGCCCCTTGTTGAAACATTTTGGGCAAAAAAAAAAAAATTGTCTGTTTAAGGGGTTAATTTATAAAAATAGCTGATCTAATGATAAGGACGTAATTAGTGAATTACTCGGGTTCTCAAAATTACTATTCGCTTGAACGAATCATCAAGATCATCAGCAATACACTAAGCATTACAATAACTCTTTTCTGCCTCAGTGCACAAAAAAATTATGTTACGGAGATATTTAACCCCACCTAATCTTTCTAAAACAAATTTCAAGAACAGGGTGTTCATCTGATTCCAAAATAAAACTAAATCCTTCTCGACAGCATACATGTATTACGAGAATTTTCATTGTATCCAAAAGAGGAAAAGAAACGGTCGAAAAAATACCCTAAAAATAAAACAGAAAAAAGCCTTTTTCTTTTTCAGTCTGAAGCATAACATGGATAATAAGGTCGATTGAGTCACTGAGTTTGGTTGTAATAGCCTTTATTTATTTATTTTACATCCACTTTGCACTGCTGGGTCAACAGTTACACCTCTCTTTGAAATATTGATTTCTCTTTTTAGTTATTAAATAACTTTTTCCTTATGTCATTTCTTTTTATTTAAAGAAACATCACGCAGAACCGATTTCTACGCTTGAGGTTTTTATTTGGATACACGTGAAACATTCAAATTCTAAAAATACATTGAAACGGGTAATTTTGTTTTGGTAATAAGTATTGTTATAACAATATTGTAATGCAATAATATCGGACTATAAATAGTATTGTAATAATATTTTATTAAATACTCCTGTAATGTTGTTATTTCTAATGCCACCTGTCTGACAGTGCCAGATCGAGGCCCACGAAATTCATCGCGGCAAAGGGGTAGAGATTTACGTCATTCGTTAGCCGTAGCTTTGAACACCATACAGGTGACAGTGCAATTTGGCTCAGGTAAGCGTCAAGGACAGTCCAATCCATATTCATACAAGTGACAGTCCAATTTTGTGGGAGAACATCCTGGGGGGTGGTCAGGGATCCCCACCTCTCTTCTCTTTCCCCCAACCTTATGAGAGGAATTGCAACTCGATGGCTATTTAAAGTACCCCTATGCCGCAAAGGCACTATTTACAAACATCAGTGGCGCACACAAGGGGGGTCCCCAAGTTCGGAATCCTCCCCATCGCTTTTGATTTTTTCCCCCGATGAATTATAATCCTATGTATACGATGCTAAAATTCAGTTAAGTATTTGTAACTAATAATTAATTTGATTAAATAATGCTAATTATTTATTCAATAATTTATTTTTTTACTGTTTTTTGTTCCTGACAATCGACAAAAGGAAAAGAATATGTTTGGCGGTGTATTGGGGAATGATACACCACAAAAATTGTGGACTTTCAACCCTATTTTTTTTAAAAAAAAGTACGGTTTTACCTTTACTACTAAACTTGTACACCTCTTTCACGATGTTATAGCTCGAATTCTATCAATCATATACAAAATTACTGAATAAAAATACTTTAATAAATTGTATTTTGTAGTTTGCTTTGAAATTATATCATGTTAGTTCAAATATTAACTAAAAAAAACAGCAGAATTTTTCTACAAAATAGTCAAACGATTTTTAACGAAGCAGACTTACAGCTTAGAATCATTGTTTTTGAAGAATAGCTAATGGTATTAAAGGCAATAAATTTAATTTTAAAAACACGGTCAATAAAAAATTATGAAATATTTACGACTATACTCTGTATTCAATTTTTTTTCACAATCCTTTTATTTTTCTTATAGGCTTATACAAAGGGTTATTCCGTGAAATTGCAGTTGTTCCGTTTGGCAGCGCGCACTTTCGTGCTTATGATTGCTCTCATTGGAAGTTTTGTGCTTTTGTCTGCTTACATCCGGTCGACTTCTAATACTTCCTGCATGTGTCCGGTAAGTTTTAAAAAAAAATGGTTTACTAATGTGAATGATAAAATGGGAAACATGGTTGTGGAAGTAATTTTAGAACCGGAAATGTGTATGTTTGTAAAATCCTCATATCGCAAATATCAATTAAAAATATATGTGAAATACTTACGTGACTTTGTGGAATATTACTCTCAAAACTTTTCAGTCTTCTTTTTAATAATAAAAGGATCTTTCGCAGACGAATATATTTTTTACTTTCTAAACCAATGAATATATTCTTTCTTTGTAATGTGTTGAATGAATATCCAATTTTAATGGAATCTTGTTTAATTGATTTTTACCCCTACATTAAATTAAACGAAAACACCAACGAGACCATGAATATCGTAAAAAGATCCTTTATTGTTTATTTTGGCTAAGAGTTATGCTTTACAAGGAGAAAAAAAAAGTATTGTATTTATTCGATTTTTTTAAAAAATGTTCTTTTAAAAAAATTGTGTGGTAATAACAAAATTAAAAGAATACTATTCTTTAAGAACTTTAAAACAAAAATAAATATTGATTTAACAAATAAAAATATATTAAATGTACCTATGATAAAAAACATTTAAAAATCAAAAAGAAATGACGACCAAAATATATAATATGTTGTTGTTGCTACTGATGCCACCTGATCGGCAAAGTCCAGATCGAGGACCACGAAATTCATCATGGCAAAGGGCTAAGTGACGCCTGTCGTTAGCCGTAACTTTGAGCACCATACAGGTGATAGTACGATTTGGCTCGTTTCCACCTCAGTTTTGAGGGAGGACACCTGGGGGTGATCGGGGACCTCCCATCTCTCTGCATCTTCCACCAACATCACGAGAGGACTTACAGGTCGACGGCTATTTATAGTACCCCCATGCCGCGAAGGCATTAGACATTTGCAAACATCCATGTCTTCTCCGGGATTCGAATCCATGCCTACGGCACAGCAGTCAGCGTCACTAACCACTATACCGGATGGGCTACAATATATAATGTTAATAACTGATTGAAAAAAAAACAATTTAACACAAAACAAAGAACATTTTTTTTTTATTTCTGTACTTTTCAGAGAGAGTTTTTATATATAATTCATACTTAATTTCATAATCAATAATTATAAATTATACGAACTGAATGCAGTGGGACATTTTGATGGTATTGTATTTTAAATTCCATTTCTTTCTGCAAAAAAAAAAAAATAGTTTTCTTGCCCTGGTTTCATTCGTATATGACGAAATATTATAATGTTATTTTTTCTAGCTATGAAATTTTTCTTACGTGCGTATATACTATAAATTTTTCATAAACTACGTTAACAAAATAATTGAAGTAATTGTTATCATCACAAATGAGCAATATATATATAATCCAAAACAAAAAATACACAGATAGTTAGAACCTAAGATAACTATACTAAATAGGAAGAAATAGGCACAGTAGTACTATAATAAACTCCTGGCCTTAGGAAACAAGATTGCAGGTTTAAGCAAGTTTTAGGGCTAGCCAACCTTCACCTGTAGTTTGTCATACTACGTACCAAGAGGAAAGGAAAGAATAACATTTGGAAGAATTTAAACATTATAATAAAATCACTAAACTAATAAAATATAATTATAAAATTATAGCCTCTACTACTAGTATTCACATTATAGATTTAAATTCGATGCAAAACGTAGATAGTAAGACTTACTTCGGGAGTGTATCAACTGGTTATGTTTCCCGCCAAATACAAGAGAGGGAAAACAGTTCCGCATAAAGTTAAATTATGATAGAAAAATATAAAGTTTAAATACATACATATATATATATATATATATATATATATATATATATATATATATATATATATATATATATATATATATATATGGGAGACAACAAGGGGTCCAAGACGTTTGTCTTTCTTCTATTTTATTTTAAAACTTAATAAAAATTAATTAAAAAGGTAGATAAGTTTGACAATGATATGCAGAAGGTAACGCCTGCTCGCGCACCTCTCGCGTTCTCCTTTCTCTTTCTAATCTCTTTTAAGTCTTAAAGTTTTTACAGTTTCAGTTCTACTTTCACTTAGCTGCGCCTGCGCGCGAAGACTGCGTGGAGTTGTCGATAACTATTGGATACTATATCCGGCCAGCCTGACTGTACGCTGTCCGCAGCGGTACTTCCATGGAGACCAGAGGAGAATCTGAAACATACAAAAAAAAGACGGAACAGACAAGGAGTATACGTCAAATACACAAAGATTTAACATATCATAATTCTGCTGAACTAAACAGTTTCTCCATCATGTGAAGGCACCTCTTCGACATCCGGAAGGTTCCACAGGAAAACATTGTGTTTCACAGGCATAAGAACGTCTTTTTTAACAAGTTGATCTTTGGTTGAACGCATCGATATTTTCCTCTCTAGAGTTCTGGACGTCTGTTAAAAACGATTTCTCTTTTTCCTCCGTTTCCACTGCCAGGGCTCAAAGATCCTTCGGAGCAACACAAACCGTCGATATTTACTATTCATAGGTGAAGGGGCGTTGAAGTTCACGGAACTCGTTTTCATGGCACCATTTACTTTCTTACACAATACTATAGGTGAACAATAATCAAAAACACTCTCTTTTATAATACCTTGTCGTAACCAATCATCAATTTGATTGTTTACCTGTAATTTCTCAGAACAAGATAAACGTCTGGCTCTCTGACACACAGGAATATCATTTTTCAATTTAATATTCATTTTTAACTTAGTACTCTTAATTTTATTACATTTATAATCCTTAATTAGAGAACTCAAATCATTTCTAGTATTAAAGTTTTTAACATGTGGCAAATCATAACTAGAGTTTTTTATCACACCTGAAACAGAACCATTTGAATTAAAATGAACACCCAAAGAGGATCCACTTTCACTCAATAAAACATCGCTCTTTGCGTGGCCTAGTTTCTTTATTTCAGAATATACACTGGGATGTATAATAAATTCTTCGGTCAAGGTCGATGATATTGCCGTTCGAACACTTAGACCGGGAGAGAGTTGATTAAGAGAAATATTTATGGGTTTAACTTCTACCATTCGCTGTTCGCCAAAACATGAACTTAATGTTATGATTTCTTCGGAAGGTGTTTGCACTCTAATTAGTGAGGAATTTAAAACTGGGATCTGGCAACCTGAATCGATCAAGGCTGTTACAGGCTGATTTTCCACAAAAATGCTTACGTATTGAAGATTTGCGAATTCATCGCTATTTTGTTTTTCGCTCTCGACTTTCAAAGTATTCACGTTTATTCTATTATAAATGTGGTCGTTAGATTCTTTAGGTTTAAAACGCTTCTCACAGTCTCTTGCGTAATGAGATGAATCACCGCATATAAAGCAATTTTTATTTTCTCTTTCAAGATATTGGGGATAGTTCTCTTTAATCTTTGGTTTAAAGTTTTGTGATCTATTTTTAAAGGGGTCTTGGGTATATATCCATAAGTAATAGGAATTTCTTTATGTGATCCGCTTCTAGATGAAATATAAATATCGCACTCTTTAGCTAAATCAATAGGCCTAAACCAATCTTCTGCTTCTCGAATGCCAATATGAGTTGCAGTTTCCTTATTTAAAGTTTCAAATAATTTATCAGAAAGTATAAGATCACATAGAGATTCAAAGGAATTAACTTTTCTTAACGAACAATAATATTGGAAGTTTGCCGTCAATCTTGCAGCAAATTGGATGTATGTCTCGCCTGATGATTTTACAGCATTTTTAAATGAGTTTAAAACACTCGCGAGGGGTTAATTGGAATTCTCTGAGTACTATAGATTTTAGTTTTTCATAGTCATTTAATTCCTCTTCTTTAATATACAGTAAGACGTTATGAGCTCTTTCGCCCAGAAGATTTATTAAAATTTCAGATTTATATTCGTCATTTATTTTCTTGGTTAAAAATGCGCGTTCTAATGATTGGAAGAACAGATTAAAATTTTCAGATCTGGTGGGAACAGGAAGAGATAAAGTTCTGATACTTTTTATCATATTTTCTAGGTTAGTTTCGAACTGTTTCTCTTCGACTTTAGCTGCAGGATTTAAACTTAATGCTTTATTTTTAGCCCTTTGAAGTTCGACTTCTTTTTCTAATTTTGCTAACTGAAGTTTCGCGAGCTCAATTTTCTGTTTTTCTAAAGTTACCTCTCTTTCGTTTCGCGATACTCTCTCATCTATACAGTTTTGAATTAAAGTTTTAACGAAATCTGGATCACTTTCAAATGTACTACTGTTCTCAATTTTAGTCTTTAATTTAGCTATGGTGTCCGTACTCTCCACAGTACCGTCTAGATCCTCAACAACTCTTATGAGATCCTCTTTAAGAGCGTTTTTATACATTTTAGAAAAATATGGAAAGATCCTACCTTTTTTTTCTGGCTCCCTTGTTGCTCGCACGTACGATGTATCCAATAATTGAAAAAAAAACGTCGATTCCACTGATTTCACCTCTTCGCAGGTAATATAGTTGAAATTGTTCGAATTGACACCTCTTCGCAGGTGTTTGTGAGTGGTTCCAACCTCTACACAGGCGGAATTTTCGTCGATGGGTTCCAACCTCTACTCAGGCGGAACGAAGTTTTCGAAAAATGGCGGCGCGTCTCCTCCACGGACGGCTTTTGTTCACGATCCAAACTTTGATCAAAATCGAAATTTTTTTTCAATCCCGGCCTCTACACAGGCGGAGTATTCATGCTGAGTTCAAACCTCTACACAGGTTGAACGAAGTTTCCAAAAAATGGCGGAGCGTCTCCTTCACGGACGCTGCCGTTCATTGTCCAGACTTTGGTTCAAAATCGAAATTTTATCGATCCCGGCCGAGCCCCCATAATTTGTGGGAGACAACAAGGGGTCCAAGACGTTTGTCTTTCTTCTATTTTATTTTAAAACTTAATAAAAATTAATTAAAAAGGTAGATAAGTTTGACAATGATATGCAGAAGGTAACGCCTGCTCGCGCACCTCTCGCGTTCTCCTTTCTCTCTCTAATCTCTTTTAAGTCTTAAAGTTTTTACAGTTTCAGTTCTACTTTCACTTAGCTGCGCCTGCGCGCGAAGACTGCGTGGAGTTGTCGATAACTATTGGATACTATATCCATATATATATATATATATACACAGAAAAATTAAGATTTCCAGTTAATTTTCATCAGTTCACATTCAGAGCTGTGAAACTATTGATTGCTTATTGACATCGTTGTGTTTAAAACTGCCCCAAGACTACTGGCGACGGATCTCGTAATTTTGAACTGTGGTCCAATGACGATCCCGACACTTGAGCTAGCTTTTGATTTGACTTGATTTTAATGTATTGGGTTGTTCGGAAAGTCATTTCGTTTTTTCCCGACAGAAGATTTGATTGTATTTTTTCACACGTAAGAAGCAGAGTAGTTATATCTTTTGAGAGCTTGCTTGTGAAAAAATCCATTTCATTCTATGCAGTAGTTTTGGCCCTTTCAAATGTGGAGAGTGAAAAGCAGCATTTTTGGTATAATTTACAAACTAAAACTCAGTGGCTTAACAGCCCATGAGGGGCCAGGGCCTACTGTGCCCATTCCAGTATACATGGCCATTGGACACTGAGATGCATGAGCAGATGTCCGGATCAGGTGGTCAGTCTGAAGCGAGACCCCCATTGTTTAAGTCCTCAAGCAAGCTTGGTACTCATTTGTCGACCCACTGCATTAGGGATCAAAGACTGAGTCGACCTTGCCCTGCTCGGGAATCGAACCCTGACCTGTGGTGTGGAAGCGTGATACGCTAAGCGTGACCACTGGGCCTTTCGGTATATTTTACTTTTTCATTAATTAAAAGGTAGAAACGCTGTTCAAGCCAGAAAAAATTAGCCGATGTATGGAAACGAGGTATTGAAAGTATCCCAATGCCAAAACTGGTTTGCAAAATTTCGATCCTGCAATTTTGACGTTAAAGATGCACCACGTTTTGTAAGGCCAGTTGAATCAGATAAAGACACAATAAAGGCGTTAATTGATGCAAAATGGCGAGTAACAGCTCTTAAGATCGCTCAATACAACCATCAAAAGGAAAAAGAAAAGGCTGGAACAATTATGTGAGGGAATTAACTTTTTGCTCGATGACAATTTTGGCAATGAGGGACAAAACCTCTAACATTAAAGCAAACCAAAGCGTGATTGATAGAACGAGAATGAAGAATCTTGCAACATCCTGTCTTTAGTCCAGGGCCCCTTCGGAGATTACTTTTTATCGGACATTTAAAAACATTCTGGACTGGAAATTGCTTTGCGGATCAAAAGGCTTTGCAAAATACTTTGTGGACTACTTCAAGCAACTTGACAAGCAGTACCACGAAGGGATACTTAAACTGGCACCATGCTAGGATAAATGTCTCAACGTTTACGGAGATTACGCGGAGAAAACCAAGATATAAACTTTATGTAGAATACAGGGCCGTTTTAAAGCAGGGGTCGGCAGATTTTTCCAGAGCACGGGCTACTTCTGAGGTTTTTGGGGTGTTGCGGTTCACCCAAACTCATAGGTGGGGCTATTTGTATTAAAATTGTATGTTTTTTTTATTAACACTTGTTTTTGACATTGCACCCGTCTTTTGAAATATGACAGATTACTATGTTCACTACAAAAATACAAGTAACAAAAAATTGTCAAGTTGTTTGCTTCAACAAATAAGAGTTATTGCTAGACCGTAGAGCGTGGGCGTATTCAATGAGGTCAGCAGAGAACATACGTGAACCAATAAATCTGAAACCAAAGCTTGTACTTACTTTGTTCGCTGCCGAGTCCCCGCAACATCGTGGGACATGACATCAACGCAAGAACCCAATTGGGTGAAATGCGGGGGAGGGGGGATGTTTCAATAGCCAATTCCGTGCTGTCACGTGAAGATCTAACATCGACATTGATTCTTCTCTTCAGTCGGCGTTTGGGGGAAAATTCATTTATATAGCTGGTATCACAGTGATCACTTTTTTGCCCTACGACGGCAGTGAACGTGTTAAGCTTCATCGTGCGCTACCAGTGAAGGTTCATGTGTCGTCTACACATTTATCGAAATCATTTGCTGTAGTAAAGACAGTCGCATCAACTGTGAAAAGCCGATTCTCCAGTCTAGCTGGTGTCGGTATTCCATAAATATGCTTATTTTAGTATGCGCATCTTAGTCTTAGAAAAGGCGGTCACCCCCAAATGGCAATCCAGACGTCGATTGCTATCGAATTGATGCCCTTCCCTGTTTTAAGGCATAGGCCGATTGGGCACAGGGCTTCGGACTCTGTAGGGGGGGACATCTCCTTTTCATGATCCGAATAATTTTAACCGTCAAATGTTATTCTTGGACATATTCTCTGAATAATTAGAATTTCGAACTACATGCCAACTAGCAATAGTGGCAAGACTGCTTCATTATGGCATGTCCATCGTCTTTTCTTGGCCTAAGCCTACCTCCATACACATAATTTGGGTGAAAGGCAGCAGTTAGTTGAGTTGGTTTGTGCCTAAGTTTGTGAGATAGTGAGTCACGCACATTTATTTATTACGGGTCATCATTTGTACTAGTAACTGACAACCTGTCTACTTAAAAGGACCGCTGGTGGGGACTACTTTTGCATAAGTCACAAACTTCCTCAAGAAATTTTGAGATGTCGTTGATTGTGTGCATTAAATGTTTTTTAAATCGTAAACGGTGCCTATTTAAGCTCATTTCGGGCCCTGGTCGCAGAAGATCTACGGGCCCCTTTGGCATTGACGGAATCGAAATTTATACCAGAAGATCTGGTTAAGTTCAACTTTACGGATCCTTCTGTGTTCCTCCGGGCCCCAGTGACCTGGGTGCCCGTCCCAAGCGCGCCCAGTGGATAAACCGGCGCTGAAATATTAGTGTAATTTTGTTTTGTAACTTTGTTATCGGATTGGCTTGTACAGATTTTCTTACTAGTTCAAAGACTTTTTAATCAGAATTGTAAATTATGTGTGTAACAACACGGACGTCTTAAGACTCTTTGAGGCCCTGGGCCCAGAGAAATATTTAAAGACCCTGGCCCCCTATGCAAAAGTAATCCCTACCTAAGATCTTTAAAAGTAGACAGTATATAGCATACATCGTCAAATACTCGTCCTAACGGTAATTTGAAACAAATAAATGTGCATGACTCATAATCTGAAAAATCTAGGTACAAACCGGCTCGACAAGATGGCTACATTTCAACTCAATGAGTTGAATGATTGTTATGGTATTAGGCCTAGGCCTAGACATGGACAACGGTCATCACATAATAATACAATCTTACCACTTTTGTCAGTTGACATGCAGTTCGAAAAATTTCCTGTTTTTCTTAGAGTAAGCACGGGAATAATATTGGATCATTAAAATTATATCCTAATAATGATCCTATTAAGACAGAGTCGAGAACGAAACGAGGCCCCACCGAGGCACTCAGTTGACCCATGCCTTAAGATGCCCCTGTGTAACAACCACTGACAGTAGATGGAAGGCGTTCAATTAGTGGCTTAGAGATCAAAAGGAAAGAACGACCCCGGGCATTCCTATTGCAGTTGCATTCATTCAAAGAGTTAAATAAAAATCTCTTGTGTTAATTAAAATTTTTAAAATATATTGTATTAACTATGTTAAACGCTATGAACGTGATGTGCTATTTTGCATGGAGAAATGGCAGATTGTAAAGATATGAACATTTCATTGAATGAAACATTTTTTTTTACTACTATATAATTGCCTATGTAATCATTCATTTTTTATTTTGCAGGATTTCTCATCTCGTTCTGAACCAGAACCTTTGATCGCAGAACCTTCTACATCTGACTTTAAACTTCACATTGGAGAAGACTTAAAAGTAAGATTATATATTTTCAGTTATTTATTTGTTTTTAGTTTATTTTATTGTAATCGAAATATTTATAAATTAAATGTTTTCGAGAATTTTTTTTTGGTGTACTGTATTTAGTTAGTGTTGAAAATTAAGTATTTTTGCCAGAGTAAGCTGATGCATGAAAGAGATCAATCTGATTTGTCGTCATAGATAGTCTGTTAAGATAGGCTTTAGAAACTCTATTTCTACGTAATGTTTCAGTTTGAGTATGTATCAATCAATTAACACTCCAAATTATATTTAAGGTTTTTTTTTAAAGTAAGCAATGGGTTAGCTATAACATAGAGTAATATCTCTAATCTATATATGCCTCTGCCTATTGTAATTATATCTAAAATGAAATCTTGAAAAAATATTCTAGACACGAAAAAAAAAGGGGGAACAATCCAAAATGTTTTGGTTCGGTGATTACAATACAAACTGAAGAGGTTTTCAGGAATCCAAATACGCGATATTTTCAGCCGACTTCGAATTAAACACACCAAAACGGGACCACACACACTCCTTTAAAATTTTAAAACAAAAGAATAAAAACCTCACGAGCGACTGCATCCTGTATGCAGACCTAAAAAACCAGACACAGGACGTTTTGCATTAAAACCAACATTTACAATTACCACATGTTGCATTGTTCAGCGGCGTTGTCATTGCATATTGAAATCTAACAAACAATGGGCGAGGCTTGTAAAAAGTAAACACGACATCAGTGGAAATTTCGTAAGCCTTGCATGTCGTAGGAATACGTCTTTTTCCTCTGCGCGCATGCGTAATTAGAGCGCTGAGCGCAACAAATAGGCCGAGACGGCTTGTTAGACATGGGACGTTTCTTGCTTTTACTCTCATTGTGCATTTCACTGACACGGGCAACTCGACCGTGAAGTTTTAAAATCGACTTTCAATTATTTGCTTATACTACTTTGTAACCGTTATAGGAAGCTCGTTTTTGAAGACGTGACTCATTCTAATTGTAATAGGAAATGAGAACATGACGTCAAATAAAAATTAAGAAAAAGAAATTTTTATTTTTCTTAATGTTTCTTCGATGTTATACGAATAATAAAACACTAAAAAAAAGCCAATGCATGAGAGGCATAGAGTACATACATCAAAGTGAGTAATAAGGTTTAAAAAGAACTCTTGTAATAAAAAGTCATTTCACTTCAAGTCCCGTCAAAATTTGTAAACATTGATTAAGTAGGACTGATCAGACCCCTCGTTATGCACACGAATCTGCTTTGCACGTGGTTTTACCACGGCTCCTTTGATTTAAAAAAATCGTTTGCGAAATAACTCCTACACATTACGAAATCATTATTCTTTTTCTACAGTTTACAAAATTCAGATTAATTTTTTGTTCGAATCACGCCACGAATTCTCGTTAAGAACAGAAAAAGAGACAGCTTAATGCTTTTTTTTATTTCTATTAATAGTTAAATAAACTCAATATTCTTTCAACATTTTAAGTACTTTTTATTACACAATTGTTTTAAATTTTGCTTTTGTTTTACACCTCATTCATCACATTTGACCAGGGATCAAATCGTAATTTTTTTCGTTCCAACAAAAATAACGGTTTTTCTTTCAGTTCCGAATGTGAATAATTTTATTTTCTGTATATTCTTATCTTTTAAATCATCTATACTTCTAGTTCATTCAATTGAATTAAATCTGCCTTCTACAAGTAGTTTCAAGGGAAACTGAAACAGAAAAGTATTAGCGAACATCTCGAGGGAAACTGAAACAGAAAAGTATTAGCGAACATCAAAACAAGAAATCGAGAAACAATGTACATGTAGTGATGATAATTATATGGTTGACGTTACATTATAAAATATTGATTAGTTGGTTACAGTAACACAATGACTGAAGATATATCGAACCGAAATAAATCAATATACTTTTTTTTTCGGTTCAGTTCTATTTTTTGTTCAAACCAAAACGGTTTTCAATTCAGTTGCGGTTCTAAGACCTGCATTTGACCATAAATTTATACCATAAATCACGAAATTTGGTTAATTTTTACATTTCCTGTGTGTATTTTTTAATAAAAATGTTTCAAAGACATTGTTTTATTTTTCTTTAGTGACGAACTTAATGTTTCTGCTATAAAAATATTTCTGAATACTATCGATTGATTGATTGATTGAATATTAACGTCGCACTGTTCAGATACACGAGGGCTTTTGGCGATGGATCACGTAATTTTGAACCATGGTCAAGTGGCGTGGACAACACCTGAGCTGGCACCCCCTCTCCTAACTATCACACCACATCAACCTGAATACTATCGAAAGCATAATGCTGAGATTTAGTTATCAATAACTTTAAAAAAAAGCAGTTTATAGTGGTATAGCATCATGAAATAACCAACGAAGTGAGTGAGTAACGGCTAGTACATACTGAAAACAACTAGACAACAAGAAAACAAGTCAGTAACAATTTTATAATTATGAAATAACAAAAAATACAGCCTCTTATGTTAAAGCCGTCGTCGCAAAAGAACTTAATCCAATCATTTATTTTTAATATCTGAAATAAATGAAGGATCGAATTTCATGAGCAGTATTTGTGTTATTTTACTGATTTAATTGATTTTTTTTAGAAAGCAAAGGACAAGCACCATCTTGATTGCCTTGTGGAGAAGAAACAGCACGTCTTGGATGCCGTGCCTCCAACAGTAATATTATTTTTTTAAACTTATTATGGTTACCATTTTTATATGTATATCAAAACGAAAACTTTTCTATGGATTATTGTAAATGAGAAACATGGCAATGTCAAAATAACGAGGAAAAAGTCGACGAAGAATATTGTTTTACTTTAATACGTTCAGGACCAGGCGATTTTTCCTATGAAGCTTAACCTCATACATATAAAAATTCATATACAATCAATACTGAAATAAAATACGACGAAATTTATAGCTTATAATCATTCACAATTCCATAAGTTCCAAATTAAGATCACACTGGTGTGATCACGGGTAAAAAGCAATCTCATATCTGATACCATTTTCCCTGAAGTGATCACATATACAGTGGCGTAACGTACACCCCCGCATCACGGGGAGGGCCAGGATTCTAGGGGGAGGAGCAAAGATTGAGCCCAGAATTCTGGGGTGTCCAAGGTGTGATTGATGCCAAGTACGTACCCTTTGTAAGATCCGGCTTGGGGCTCCAAACTTGACTTTGCAGGGGGACCTAATCATCGTTACGCCAGTGATGGGAATTTAAAGCAATAAACAATATCTGGTCACATATATAACTCGATCGGCTACCTCGGCCACGAACAGTTTTTTTAATTAAGAGGAAATACGGTTAAAGATAGTTCAGCATTTTGAAATATCTTTACAAACTCGATCGGAAATTCACAAAGCTTCATATACTCCAACAATAATCTTAGTGCTTTTTAATATCGCATACTAAAACAACTCGATGGTTATTCGTGACGGATCTCGTAATTTTGAACCATAGTCATGTGACAGAGCTGGCACCCTCCTCTCCGAATTACCACACCTCACCAGTGGGAGAACATTGAGCCTCGTCAGATTTAGCGTGCATCAGCCTCTCTACACGGCGGATCTTCAGTGGCATGAGGATTTGAACTCACGACTCGAAAACCCGGCCACGAATTCGTGACCTTGACCACTATAGGAAAAGCAACTAAGTTTGTTTTGTAAAAAATGGTAATAATAATAATTACAAGCAATATAAAATCCTCTAAAGCTTGTGTGTGTGTTTTACCTTCATTTCTTTTCCTAAAAATGCCAAGAAAAGATTATAATTTTGACGAACAGAAAATGCTTTAAATATACTTTGAAAATCAAACAACCAAAAATAGTTACCGTTATTATTCGAATCTAAGCCGCACTTTTTTTGCAATATCAATGCTGCTGAAAATCGGGTGCAGCTTAGGATCGAAGGCGAAAATATTGGTTGGTTGAGAGAAAATGATGATACTGACATTTAGAGCAATTATACAGGTCCATGTATATATTTAAAAGTTCTTAATACGCTTGTAAAATAAGTTAATTATTCACTTATTAGTTCTCATTTTAATTAATTTTTTTTAAAATTTCGTAAATATCGGATACCGATAAACCTTTTTACACTATTTTATTTTTTCACAAAAACGTGCTGAGAACTTGGGGTGCGGCTTACATTCGAATAAATACGGTAATTTAAAAAGGTATTTAATTTGATTCTATCTTCGATTGTTTAATTCTCTTATGATGCATATAATTGGTGTTATGAATTAATTTATAACTGGAGTTTTATATAAATCCAGTAAAAGACTAAAATAGAAAATTTATTTCGAATACAAAAAAATTTTACATGCAAGCAGTAACGTTACAGCTCATTGTCACTCATTTCATGCCTATATCCATTAGGATAATAAAAAAAACTATATTAAAATTTTAAATGTAGGAAAAATTCGTCTTTTTTCTCAAAGTGATATCTTCGCTGCATAGTTGATTATTCAAAGAATAAATCAATGTTTTTGAATGCATCTTAAGGATCATATAACTTATCATATACTGATTAGGAGCACAATTTGTTGTTTACAATATTTTATGGCAAAGAATAACCAATACTACTCCAAATCAGGGGCGTAGCTACCACTGTATCTTACGGGGGCTCCAAAACGCAGAAACAAGAAATTGCAAACTGATAAGGGTCTCCAATAAAGAGTTCCCAAGGAATTTCGATACAGGCCTCTCTCGGGACTAGCAACGCTAGGGCTCCAAATATATATACAATAATGTATGTCTGTATAAATATATCCACGCATATGTATATATAGCCTTACTGGTTAAACCCCACTTTCATATAAAATTAAAAACTGTCCTCAGTCAGCATTGTTTATAATACCGTATCATCCATCTTTTTTATAGTTCCTAACATCTATAAGATTCGTTTGTCTTTAATGTTCTAGTCATTTCAGTCTCCCAAGTAGAGATTATTAAAAACTATATATATATATATATATATGTGTGTGTGTGTGTGTGTGTTATGTAAATTATTTTTACATAACTTTTGTTTCCTATAGGGCAAAGCGAAAATTCAAATCAAAGGAGAGCAAACAATCATTTCATGTGGTTCAGAAAAAGGTAAAACTAGTTCCATACTTTTTCGTGATGCTGTAATAAATTTTTAACGCAGTTAAGATTAGCTGCAACAGATTGCACTAGAATATTTTTTTAAAAATATATTTATTCTTGGCTACAAATACATTATTTCAAATAGAGTAATATTTACAATTAATATCGTAGTTGTTAAAAAATTAACAGTAATTCCTAACAGTGGCAGTTCACTAATCGGTTTTATATTAATGAATAGACTAACATATTTCAAAGCACTAAATGGACAATAGCAGAAAAGACTAGCTTCAAAGGTGAATAGAATAAAAGACATTTCTCAAAACACATTATTAGAAAACATAAAATGAACGACCTCCCCCTCCCAACTTAATTTTTTTTTGTAAATACCAGCTTCCATTTCTAAAAAATTAAACTTAGGTGATGAACAATGATGAAGTATTTATCGTCTGTAAGCATTTATAAACTTCAGGGCAATTACGAATGGCATAACTCCAATAGAGGAAAATGAACGTTTAATAGAATTGTTAGTTCAAATTTATTATATTTCTTATAAAAAAAATCATGTGTAACAGTAAAATATGAAATAAATTCATTACACACTGCTGAACAAAATACAACACCATAAAGGATAACATATATCAAAGCCAAATTTATTGGACAAAGTATGAGTTAAATAATCAAAAAAAAAAAAAAAAAACTCGTTCGATTTACAGAACGCAAAGAAATCAGTGTATTTTTCGTAGCCACTATAACTACAACGAAATGTTTTATTTAAATGCAAAGAAATTAATAGGATGACACAATGAATATTACGAATTTTGTGCAATTAATGCTTTTCATCTTAAAATAGTGTAAACATTTTATATCTGGATATTTAATACGTTAATATTACCTGCATTTATTTTATGATAAAAATTGTAATATTCGCAAGCATCACGACTCCTTACATTATTATGGCGTTTCAATGGAAACGGCGATAGAGCCAAGTTAGCATCATTTGTGTGATAACCACATGGATGCTACTGTAAATCAATAAAGAAATTTATAACATAAGCGGATTTTTCGAGAAAGCACTGCAAGGTAGCCGCGCAGACTATAAATAGCGGTCGCTCACCAAAACTGAGTCAGTATTACTTCAGCTGTTAAAAAGTTCACTGGCGAGTGGTTGCTTGTGTGTGTGGATAAATTTTAACATTACGTACTTGTATTTTTAGACACTGAGGATAGCTGTGTGAGAATTGGAGAAGTTTGAGAGCCTTCTGGAACTTATTGTGCAAATTTTTGTTATGTCCTGCATTTTAAGAATTGTTTTTCTACAATCCTTAAAATGCAGTATAACTGTTTTGTTCTTTTAGACTGATAGCATAAAATCCATGAACCCCAATCTATGTAACAATATTGTGATATTTCTTTAAATGTCTTTCTAAAGTAAGTATATAAGTGGACGAAATTTTAAATATTTTCAATAACATTTACACATTTTCAGGTAAAAGAAACCGCAGATCTGCTCCATGTGATTGCCATTGTGCTTGCTGAGTCCTTCTATAACATGTGAATTTTCAGATGATCTCTATACAGCTTTATTCCAGCACCAAGAATAAAACAGCATTGGTTTTGACCACAGAAGGAAAATGCAACATATACATGTTATGACTTGTAGTCAGACAAATATTTATGAAATTATTCATAATCATATAAATTACTGTTTTCTTTAAAAAAATTTCTTAATGCATTAAGGGATGCATCTAATTTAATCCATACTATATGCTATCATTTTTCATCTTGCCTATTTTTCTTTAATCCCACCATTGAATTTTCCACACATAAAACTGACATTTTATACATGGAAATTATCATTTGAATTATTATGTCATTAAATGGGGAGAATAAATTTTAAAATATATTTCAAATTCTTATTTTTCTTTCAGTTTTTGAAATATAAGAAGCATAAATTTTCCAATTCACAGAAAAAATTTACTAATGATTACTCTTTAAAAGGGAAATAGATTTTACAGACTTTTTCGGTACTTACGTATTAGCATCACCGCAGCTAAATTGGCACCATGCGAATGATGACAATTTCCATCAAAATCTGACTGATTGGTTCAAGTAAAACATTTTTGTTGTTTTGATGTCATGGCAAATTCGCATGGTGCCAATTTTGGTGCTGCGGTGATGCTAATACATATGCACCCTTTTTCTTTTTAAAATTCACTCAGACTTTTTGATCATTTGAGAATAGATAATTTGCAGACAATTATTAGTAAAATTTTACATGGAGTTTTATATATTCTGGATGAAAATAAGTTTATCTGTTTAAATAAGTAGTAATAATTCTATATATTTCTACATCTGGTCTACGTGAAAGTACTCCAATAACTTAGAGAAAATCAATATAGAATATTAATAATTAAAACATTTATCATGACACTGATTAATGGAAAAACCATTAGAAATATTATTTGGATAAAGCTTTCGTCCTTCAGTCATGTGTTTGTAATGAATATGAATATTTTCAAGGATTTAACACATTAAAAATAAATTCCACATGATAGCCTTAACTTATTTCCTCTCCAATTACATCACTATTTAACTTCAAGTCAAAGAATTAACCAAAAAGGCATATGTAAACTGAAATAAGTTATTTTCAACTTTATCTTTTTATAGGATCTGTATTAGTTACATTTAATGATAATATAATAATGGTATATAAAATTTTCTATTTAAATTTAAATGGTACATGATAAAATGTATGAGATAACACACAATTTTATGAAAATATTATGGTGGTTACAGTTAAAATAAATAATTGAGAACTTGACATCAATATTTCTTAGATTATAAACTTAGACAGCAATAAAATCACACAAAGTGAAAGGTAATTAAAACGTTTTTTATTATGCATTCTAAATAAGTCAATAACAAATATATTTCAAATACAAAAATAAAATGTCATGCATTAACCTTTTTTCTTCCAAGCCTTTTAAAATAAGCTCTTAAATATCTATTAACATTTAGTTGTTTTTTTTTTACTTATGGTAAATAGATGAAAATGTACATCATTATTAAGTGGATGATAAACCTGTAATGGCAGCTTCCATTCATTATTTTTATATGAATAACATATAATTAATGAATAATGTATTACTAGTGATGAAATGTATAGCCTCATAATTAATACCAATTAAGTTATATGCAACAGATATCGTAAAGATGGCACAAAAAAACATTTTCAAGTGAAATTTTCTGTTTGTACTGTGCTTATTTAAAATGAATTGTTTCATAACTTTATTAATATTCTAAAATGTTCATAAATACAGAGTTATGCATTTAAAATAGAATTATCAGCAAAATTGTACTGTCACCTGCATGGTGCTCAAAGGTAAGGCTAACAACAGGCATAAAAAATCTAGCTCTTCGCCGCACTGAACTTCATGGACCTTGATCTGACATTACTGTCGATCAGGTGGCATAAGCAACAGCAACATATTTCACTTCAAATGTTATTCTTGCAACTTAATTTCATAAGTTTAATAAAAATGTTAGTGACTGATTCCTTGTTATGCAATTCAGTAACTTAAAAAATTCGAGTATTAAAAAGTAAAATATATTAATTATTAATATAAGTAAGAAAGCTATAACTTCTTTCAGAAAAACAATAAAAAAAGAATACACATTTCATATAGCAGACAAATAACAAAAAATACTTAACCTTAACCCTGATGTTCTAAAATTTTTAATGGAATAATCTGTGGCTTGATATAGGAACTTAATAAAAATACTTCATATATATATTATCTACATATACAAATCCCATTTAAATCTAAATAAATATAAAATACCATGTAATCAGTTTATAGATGGCCACCGAAAAAATTCCAATCCTTTTTTGTGAGTCAAATAAAAATATTGTAACTACAACTTTTAATAAAGCATATCAATACGTTCAAATAGAATTGAAAACAAACAATTTTACATACTTTATTTTTGAAAAAGAAAATGAAAATTACTTTAAAAGCTCCAACAAGTACATAAAGGACAAAAATAACAAGTATAACAAAACATAAATTCAAATTCCTTCAAAATCATATTTAAATAATCAAGCAATAATCATAAATTTAATATCAATATAGTCTAGGAACCTAATAAATATTATATTACTCTGATTAAAAATGAATACCCTGATTGAACTATAATTTATAATAAAAACCTTAAGAACAAGAAATAAAGTATATATTTGAGAAGCGATTACAGTTTTGATTTTCGTTGGAAAAATTTCATTAAAGCTTCCATACAGTCTGGAGACTGCCAGCGTTCCACAAGTCGTTGACATTCCAATTCATTTATTTTGTGCAGAGTAGATCGTTCTAAACCTCTAGTCAATTCTTTAGTATAAATTTGAGACTGTAAAAAAGGACAAATGTATCAATATTTTTAATGGTATTATAAAACTAAGAAAAAAGAGAGAGTATTCAGATTATTTAATTTTTAAAATTTTACATTTTTGGAAGCATCAGCAAGAACACCAAGTTTTTCTTGCACATTTTGTTGAAAAGTTTCATGAGGGAAAACTTCAGAGACAAGTCCAAGCTCCTTTGCTTCAGCAGCTGTAAACTTTTTGTTGAACATCAGGATCTCATTTGCCTGGAAAAGACAGAGGCCCAAATAATAATAATAATAAAAAATGCTAATTTATAAACAATAAAAATAATAACCATATTTGCTTATTATATCCAGAACTTCTAATTTTTAATGTGCTTGACAAGGGATATAAAAGGAAAAACCACTCCCAACCTATATTATATATGTACATATGTATAAAATAAATACACATACTAATACAAGACATGCTTGGCAGTTATCGATCTTTAGAAAGAGATATGCACTTCATACATTTATTTGAGTCTAGGCCACAATTTTTTTGCAATGTTAATGCTATAGAAAGCTCTGTGTGCTACTTAGAATCAAAGGAGGAAAAATTCATTGGATGGGATTTGATGGTTAGAGCAATGACAGGTTCATGCATGAATGGAAAAGTTTTTATAACAAGTAAAACAAATTATTCACTTCCTGTTCGGTGAAATTTTTAATTTTTTAAATATCAGGTATCTATAAATCATTTTAGACTTTTATTTTTTCACAAAAACATGTTGAGAATTTAGAGAGCTGCTTAGATTTGAAACACAGTATATGTACAGCATTTCATCTTCTAATACATCATAACTTAATTCTTGGTATTATCTCAAATTTTGGTTCAGTGTAATGGAGTTCTTAAGTCACCTATTTAATAAAAAGCAATGTAAAATAGATGCTAATAGAAAAATATGTAACTCTGTTCTCAGATCTCATATGCTCTTTTCTTGTTTGAAAATAACATTAATTTAATATGTAAGTTTTACTATATATTATTAAAGTAATATATGTAAACTGAGGTATATTGTCATAAAAAATTAACAAAGAATAGCACTAACTTTTGAATATCCCATAATTTTGGGGAACAGATATGTGGAGCACCCTTCTGGCGACTGTCCTAATAGACTGAAAGGAGTCTGGAATGTTGCCTACAAAAACAACAAAACACATTAAGAAATTGTAAAAAATAAAATTTAAAAAAAATTAAAATATAACATGCTAACTATATGGGGTAGAACTTGCCTTATCAGATGCATATACAACATCACACAGCCCAAGCAGTGTCACAGGTATTCCAACAGCTGGTCCATTCACAGCAGCTACTAAGATTTTAGGGAAATCAATAAAAGCGGCAACAAAATTTCTGAAATTAATTTTTTAAAAAATCAACATACTTAATAGAGAAAAGTAATTTGAAAAAAATATTAGTTATATTTTGATTTCAGTGGAGATACTACAGTTAATTTTTATTAAATTCTTAAACATAAAAAATTATTTCATTGTACCTATATCAATATAATTAGTTCTTTATAAGTCAAATTATTTTCAAACATTAATTTAGCTTAACTATAGCAATCAACAAAAAGATAAAATGAGTGGTAATTATTTTGATTGATCAAGAGAGCAAAATAGAAGAAAAACATACAATTGCAAAAACTGATAAGAGCTACAAAAGTTATAAGAAAAATCCCCCTACTTAAGCAATTCCGCAGCATTTTTTGCTGCAGTTTCAAGGTCGCCTTGAACCATACTAAAATTGCTTAAATCATTTCCACTACTGTAGTAGTCACCTTTACCTGTATGAAAAACAATTTCAAAATAATTAAATTTCATATAACAGTGCTAGGAGCAAAGTTTTGACAAATTAGAAGTATAGAGTGTTAAAAAACATAAAAGTTAAATTAGTAAAAAGGTCCTTGTACACAGAAATTGCAAAATATCCAAAGCATTGAGAAGACAACTAATCCTTAAAAAAATTAGCTTGTGAGTAAATTATTTCTTCCATCATTTTTTCATAGATTGGAATAATGTGAAGGTTGATTGTTTATACACCATATTTACTGAAGTATCAACACTTTACTATGAAACAGTATAAGAAATTATGGCAAGAAAATTTGTAAAATTATAACTTGATCTTGATAGTAATTTGACAAAGCAGTATTGAAGAGATCTATCATTAAAATAGCCAATACAATTTTCTTTTAAAGAAAGCAAAAACACTCAAGTTTGCAGGAAGTAATTGTTGAATCAAAAATGTTTTCAGTTCTTATAAAAGAAAAAAATATTAATTTAAATCTTCATAATTAGAGACTGAGTTCAGTAATATTAAAGTCCGAAATTATTTTGAATCTTAGTGGTTATCACAAAATATTTCACTGGTATATATGCAGGGACAATCCTAGCATGTGTGCACCAAATGCAGGTGGCCACATATAGTTCTATCAATTGATCGAATTTCTCAAAATAAAACATAAGTCAAATTAATATGCTGAATTTTAAATAGTTATTGAAATATCAAAATAAGTCCTGATTTCCTGATAGCTTAGCATAATTTAAGAAAATATAGAATGTTAGTGTACAGTGTATTGATTCACACTGTCCATTAATGTCTACTCTTTATACACATCCTTTATTTGATAGCAAAATTCGTGGCAGAGATGGCAATACCACAAGCGAAAAGGTATTCTGGCTTATTAGCAGCACTGACAGTGCAATGTGGATCACTTTTTAACAAAAGCATCTCAAAAATGATTTTTGCAAAAGTTGTTTTATGAAAATTTTGAATATGGTTAATATTACCAAAGACATAGGAGTGTTTAAATTCACTATGCATTTGAGGAAATTAAACGTTTTCAATTTATAATAATAGCCTTACAATTAAGAAAAAATAGACAAAAAAAGTAATTTCTATGTCTGCATTTTTATTAATGTTTTACTTATGAATTTATATCATCAATTTTAGGTATTAGTCAGAATATGAAAAATTCTCTTGAGAGGCAGCACCTTAGGTCTTTGCATGAGGGAGGCCGACACCCTAGGATTGGTCCTGGATATTTGGATTTGCTAAACATTTATTTCAGTATATTAAAATTAACTAAATTGCATTAAAGTTCGAAAAGTAGCAAAAATATATCAAATAAAAGATATCAAAAACACTTGTAGTGAGTTTTTAAAATCGTTACAAATCATAAACAGATGATAAAATGTAACACATAATAAATACAAAATGATGCAAAAGAATAAGCCCTGAAATTATAAGAATATTCCTAGAAATTTTTTTTTTACCAGATAGTACAGTTACTGCAGCTTCACTATTACTAGCTTCTTTAAGAGCAGAGACAATATCAGTATACATCTGAAAAAAATGAAACCATATAATAAATGTATTGAAAAAAGCAAAAATTAATTATAATCTACATTTTATTTTGAAATTAGAAAACTGGTACATTAATTATAACTATTCTTTAACAGCAAAAATAACTGCTCAGAAAATAGTTAAAGCATGAGAAAAATAAAGGAATAATTTATTGAAAAATTATTAAATTTTTATTTATAAAGTAGTTTAAATAAACTCTGAAGATAAAACTTTATATGAGAATAGTATAACAATTCTTACTTGAGTTGTAATAGCATTTTTCTTATTAGGACGATTGAATGTTATTTCCACAATATCTTTCCCAGCAGAATATATAAGTCCTTCATATTTACCATCCCCTGCAGATGATTCAGTTTTATCTTGAGGTTCTGTACGATAAAGTTCATCAACTAGAGAAGCATATTTTTTTCTTGCATCTTCCTTGAACAGAATAAAAAATTCTAATAAATAATTTGGAACTAATAAAAAATTCTCATGCTAAATAATTACACATAAAAAATGCTTGCAAATTTTACGCATAAGAAATTCAAATAAAATATTACCATAAGTTATTTTAGCATCATCATCACCAATTTACAATTAAATAATTAAAACTTATTCAATTATTTCTCCTACATTACAATTGCAAAGCAAGCATCATGATTACTAATCTTGAGATGAAAATTATTCAATAATTCATTTTTTGTAATAAATGCTTATATATATCTGTGTATCAGCATTGTAAGTTTTTATATTTCCTCTAAGTTGCCATGTCAACCAAGTAATTGCTTCATACTTTTTTATTTTTTAAATCTCTATAACATATATACTACATTAAAAGCAAAAAAGAACTTCCTAAATGATTTCAAGTATTTATACTAACGGCAGATTCACAAATACAGATGATATATCCTTGCATTTTCTCTCTCTAGATTAAAAACAATCCTTTTATTGAAACTTAAACAAATTTAAGTAAGAAATCAAGTAAATGTGTTTTGATCAACATAATTTCAACTAGTTTTAAGCCTGTGCTTTTAGTTTTACCAATTATATTTTCATAAAAGGATACTAATGTGAAAGTCAAATTCTAAAAGGATCTTATCTTATTATGTAAATAGTGATTGTACAGCATTGATTAGATTATTTCGATGGTCACTACACGAAAATATAGGCTACATTCTAAACCAGAGGTCACCAAAGTGGTGGTCTGCAAGAAAATTTCACTGGTCCCCAGAAAAGTGTGGAATATATTTACTCATCACGTTAAATTATGTTTTAAGATGCATTGAAACATAATTCAATTTATTACAATAGGTGAAAAGCTATAAAAACACTACTTCAGAGAATAACACCATTCCATAGGAATGTATAATGCTAAAAGTTTGATATACTTAAACCATTTTTTTTTGTTTTGTTTTCACAGTTGTTTATTTTATTATGGCTTATTAATAAAGCTTTCATAATTTGGTTACAATTAATAGTTTCGTTTTATTAAATTGGTACATTTTATGTGATCTTACATCACAAATTTTTTTTCTTATAAATATATTTAACCCTTAAAAAATCTTATTAGAGGTCTGTGGGATTTAAATTATGAATTTACTGGTTCGTGTGGCTGTTGTACTAAACTTTTCATCCTATTATACTACAGACTATATAAACTGATTATTATGGATTCTTGTCCCCTGCCTTAAAAAGATATATGCATGTTAATTCTTTAACTGCCAATTAAAAGTTCCACAATTTGCTCCTCAGTTCACATAGGAGCATGTTATGTGGTGTATTGGGGGAGGCAAAGAAGCAAATTTTTTGCTGAAACAAATAAATCCTTTGCAAACACTGTCAAGGTCATTTTATTGCATTCCAAAACCTTCAGAATAGTTTTACTGGTGGCACTGCAAAGAAAAGGATCATATTTCAGAAAGATATATATACACAACAGATGCAGTTAACACACCAGTTGAGTGAGATGCATATATATACAACAGTATATATAAGGGTTACTCTTCACTTACAACTGCATAACTTTTCTCAACTGAAAGCATTAATCCTCAGAAAATATTGTAACATATTACAATTATTTGAAGACATTTACAAAAATTTGATGAAATTTTCATACTGATAGGTACAACTAATATATCAATACATTTTTCCTTGATCAATTTTGCTTATTATTCGTACCATTATTAATAATAGGACACTACAGTCATTTCCAAATTAAATTTAAAAGGAATAAGAATTTTGAAAACATAAGTAGTTTCAATAGTTAACACACAGTATAGCTTTGGATAAAATTGCATGATAATTACAATTAAATGTAATTATAATGAATATGAATGTTTTAAATGATATCAGTTAATTTTTTCATATTTTACTTACTTGTGACATAGCACCAAGAGAATTCCAAGCATCCCATTTTGCTTTCCCAACCAAATCAAATATAGATGGTTTAGACTGTTTACATGATCCTTCTGTAGCCTAAGACAATGACACAATATAGGTTAACTCTGTTTCGATTTAATTTTTTTATTAACATCACACTTTAAAGTAACACAAGAGCTATTATGGATGGATCTAATAATTTTGAATCTCAATCAAGTGCCAAGGACAACATCTGAACTTTGACAGCTCACTTTCTAAGCTTCCCCACATCACACAATGTAAACAGTTTCCAAACATACCAATGTATATGTATGTATATACAGTAAAAAAAAAAAAAACAGCAACAAAATAAATTTTTAAATTTAAACAATCATTAAATTAATTTTGACTTACATCTGTATATAAAGTGTGATAAGTGTTTCTTTAAACACATTAAAAAATTAGAATCATAGTTTACAGGAAAAAGAAAGTTTAATTAAACATTACCTGTTTGAACAAGGCATATAAATTCAACTTCACATCATTTCCTGGATCTTGTTTTAAAAGTTTTACTTTCTTAGAAGCTTCTTCAAATGTAGAATTAGAACTCATGGTCCTTGATGTCATCAAAAATAATGTAGCAGGTTGTTTAAAAGCAACTAATCTATAGAAGAGATAAAAGTTTTATGTAAGATAAAATTCAATTAATTCAGATCAAACACAAAGTAATACTCCATTATTACAACATTAAAAGAGCAAACAAATTTTAAAAATAACATCTCAACAACAACACAAAAAATAATAATTTTGCATATGTAGAGAAATACTACCTAACAGATCTATTTTTACTGAAATTTATTAAAATATTCCCATTTACTATTTCCATTTTTTGAAATAAAATTGCAATAATTATTCTTCAACTAAAATAATGAAGCACTTTTACTTTTAATTCCAAACTTTCTTCTTTAATAAATGTATTGATAAGCTAGATTTTCTGAAATTTTTTTTTTTGTTTTTGTTATTGATTATCTTTTTTCTGTAGTTGATTTGATACAAAACTTTCCTTACTCCATTATAAGAACAATGTATTTTAAATCAGTAATCAAAATCTTAAATCTTACCTCTCCAGATATATAAGTACACTCTCAATTTCAGACAGTTTAGGTTTTATTTTTATATTATAAATTAAAGAATTTATATTCTTAAAGATCTTTTTTACTTGAACATTTACATATTTATTATATGATCCATTTATTCTTCATTAAAACCATTTTTATTACATTTAAGAAAGGAGCATGGTTACTTATTACTGTAATTTTTAGAACTGTAAGAAAAAAAATAATTTAGATGAAAATAAAAAAACATTTCTAATAGTACATTAAAACCAACTGTAAAATTTGAGCACCTTTACTTGTCACAATTTTTCTCAAACAATAAAGGAAAAAAATACTCGAATTACAATTCAAAATGAATTATCAATAGTAGTAATAGTCCGTGAATATAAAAAAAAATAAGAGTATATATTCTACAAAAGAAAAAAAAACATGAAGCATAAATAAATCAGTGTAAACTGATTCAGGTAGAGAAAATTGATAATGAGATTTGAAAGCACTTCAAATTGCATTAAATGTTTAATTTAATGGAAGTCAATGAAACAAAAAATACAATTTATAAATGAGAATGACTAGCATAAAATCTCTTATAAGCTACTACTTTCCTTCTACTTATGGCTTGAGTTTTTTTTTCTCTCTCAACATCTAAAAAATTCTTTTCATATGACAACATGATATATTAATAAGATAGTCATATCATGTATACAAATAGTCATATCATGTTATGATCTATACAAGATTACAAACAATTATTTTATTTTTATTACTAAAAAAGAATAATTTCAAGATTTTATGAAAGGAAAAAGTTCCAATATATTTGCCTTAAAACCAATTATACCTACACATTCTCAATTAAAAAAAAAAGAAAAAGAGTTGTATTTTTAATATGATATACCAGTAATTAATGACACAACATGAAAGTACCTAATGAAGAACAAGAAAAGACGCGCGCGCGATCACATTAGTTACTCAGCTTGAACAAATACTATCAAAGGAATATCAAAAGAAATAAATTAATAGAAAATTAAAAGAAATATACAGTAAGAAATAAATTGAAAAAAGACATGAAAGTGATATTTAAAAAAAAGGAACTAAAATCAGAATAAAAAACAAGATGAACTTTTTTAATTTTTTCCTATTCAACTTCTGATTTCTAAAACTTTCTATTATTTATGATATTATGAATTGCTTATCACAAGAAGTATTATGTACAACTACTTAGAACTTTTTTAATAAAAAATACTAAAAAACAATAGAAAATCAAAATATACAAGAATATTAAAATAATTAACATCACATCTTTCAACTATAAAAACACAAGACAGATATATTACAAAAGATAAATAAACTGTAGCCAAATCAAACTAACCCTGAGACAGTGCACTAAGAAAAAAAAGAAAAAATTTTGGTTTCCTTTCCCCTACAGCAAATCTTATTAAAAATCAAATTTAGCCCCCACACTAGCTGAAAGAAGAAAATGATCCAGTGGCACTTTTATCCTGTTCTGAATCCACAAGTTGGGGCATATTGATTATAATACTAAGATTAATTTTTAAAGTTAGAGATAAACAAGATTGGACACTAAAACAGCATCTGATCAGGTAATTAATTTTAATATAAATCATTAAGTCTTTCCCGACAAATATAAGATACATATATTTACCTATACATAACTTAAAAAATAAACAGAAACATATTTTAGAAATGACTGTATAATCAAAAAGTGTTATTAAGACAATACCTATTATAGTCATAATTCTTTTTTTAACCATTTCAGAATTAAGAATAATTTATATTTTTATATAAAATATAAAGGTTATAAAAGTTCTTTTTTTCCAAATGATACCTGTGAAATCAACAGTAGAAAAATGCAACTTTAATTACTTAAAAATACAGTATAAAACTTTACACAGCACATAAATACAAAAACAAAAAAATACTTATAAAAATAATTTTAATAAATAATTGTGCAAATTAAACACAATGTCTGTGTTTTAAAAGTAAATAACATCAGTGTGAATATTACTTAAAAATATTGGTACTATTGATAAAATGAATTATCTAATGGGAAAACTGAAAGTATATATGGGAAGGGTGATACACTAGATTTTTTAACTACAAACAGCAACGCGAATAAAACCCAAGTAATTATCGATACGAATTTCTTCCATCATACAGCAAAATAATTCTCAAAATTAATTTAAAAGCAATTTTTACAGAATTTTCCGCAAATTATATTAAAAAATAATCAACATAAAAATGCAGAAAATTTTTAAAAATTCATACCGAGGAATTATTTTAGGTGAGGTGACAAATTTACTAACGAACATAATATTTTGTTAACTCAGTAGTTTTTACAGTCGATCCCTTTTTGACGTCAATTCTGTTCGAGTAATCAAAATTGATAACATTTTATTCTTCCCTGTCAAAGGGCATGTGGTTCTTCCGGTTACACCAGCCGGAAGTTATTTCCATTGCTATGATGCATTCACTTTACATCAGAAAGTTTTTAAGACATTTAAGAATTCGATCAATCATTTTGTGACACATACCTACATAAAAAAAAATCAGGCTGAAATTATTCAAATTGCAGTTAATGTTTTTCAATATAAAAGTGATAAAATGATCGTGTAGTGTTGCCACTTACTAAATTAGTTTTACATTTCCTTTAAAAATGGATCTTGGCTTTTCTGTAATGTTTGTTGACAATACAATGTAAACATAACGTGATTTGCTTAGTTAGCCTTTGTCGCTCCATATCCCACACACACAAAAAAATATTAACTATTTTCTTAGTTTTTCTGTGCAATATTAGTTTCGGAACTAAAGGATGGCCACCGAAACGGAGTTAAATATAAATATTAACTCTATTGAAGATGCTAGACGAGCTTATGAGTTTTATTCCGAACGAGAGGTTATTATTTTAAAATAAGACTATCTTCTCTCTACCGTAACTAATTCTAATTTACAATATTTTGACACGTAGAAATAAATGCATCGTGTAATTGTTATAACTATTATTTATACTTTATTACAACTTAAAAATTATAGTTCTAATCATATGTTTATTCTGGTACATAATAGAAAGCATCTTTATTGTACAAAACAATGCTATGGGATAATTTTAAAATATTCATATTGTTTGAATTGATAAAATTATAATTGTTGCAATTTAATTTTACAGATAAGAAAAATCGGTTAAGTTAAATCGTAGAAATTTATGTTGATTATAATTGAGAATAGGGTGTTATCCTTGATATTTGACTATGGTCCAAAATCAGGAGTTTTGCCAATGGCCTTTGTGTAACTTTGTAGTGTAATGTTAATAAACAACGAATCTGTTTTAAATTCTTTAAATTAAATTCAGCGGCTCTAGGTAGATATTAACCTTTGATTTATAGTTTTGAAAAAATAAGAATTTGGCAACGTTCTCAATGGTTCAAATGGTTGTAAGCAAGAAAAGTTAGTAAAGCTGGGAATTATTTTTTAAAAAGGTATACCATTTAATAATAATCACTTATAATCAATTTCTTATTATTTATCAAGGATAATATTTTGAGATCTTGGATCAAGTCTGGTATTTTTGTCTTGTTTTCAGGGCCAACCCCAGCAAGTGTGCTGCATGTGCGCCACACACGGTCGGCCAAAACAGGAGGGTGGCTTATAGTTCTATCAAGCAAAGCAAAATTTTTTATAAATTTCTAAATAAAACTTATAATAATTCAAATAGATGTGCTGAATTTTAAATAGAGAGTCATTGAAAAATCAAAATAAGTCCAGATTTCCCAATAACATAGCATAGCTTAAGAAAAATAGAATGCTAGTTCACAATGTGTTGGTCCACATATAGTTCATTAATGTCTGCTCTTTATACACATCTTTTATTTGGTAGAAAAATTCTTGACATAGCCAACAATACTGCAAGAAAGGGTTTATTTATTTATTTTTGCTTATCAGAAGTACTGGTGGCGCTTTGTGAATCAATGCTTAACAAAGGCGTCTCAAAAATGAATTTTGCTTAAGTAGCTTTACGAAAATATCTAATATGATTAATATTACCTAAAACATAGAAGTGTTTAAATTAATATACATTTGGGGAAATTAAAAGTTTTTAATTTAGTAATAGCCTTGCAATTTAGAAAAACAAGATAGAGGAAACAAGTTATTTTTGTGTCTATTTGCATTTTTATTAATATTTTACTTTCTGTTGTACATGTCAATGAGTTTATAACATCAACTTTAAGTATGAAACAAAATATGAAAAATTCTCTAGAGGGGTGGCACATTAGATCTTTGGACACAAAAGGCTGACACCCTAGGATCGGTCCTGATTGTTTTTGACATATTTTATCCACAATAAATATGTCTAGTTTGATTTGATTTCTTTCCCTAACAAGATTTATGTCAATTTCTTATTAACTTATCCTAATGATAAAGCTAGTAGGCATAGTGAAGTTGGGATGATTGTTAAATATATATGTATATATAAATGTGTTAAAAGATTTATTCATAAAAAAAGTTTTAAAAAGTAGGCTCACATTCTTCATCTTCAAAAGTTTTTTGGGAGCATGTATCATGCATTTGTTTTTATTTTATTTATTTGCATTTTACATTTTTTGGAAGGTTACATCTGTTGTTACCCACAGAAACTCTAAAAAATACCAATAAAATTTTAAGACAAAGAGAAAAAAGAATGTGAAACAAAAACCAAGGTTTGAAAAAAAAAATTTATATTGAGCAAAGGATATGGGGAAAAAATTACATCAATTTCCTCATCTAGCAAAGGAAATATACAACGTTGTTTTAAAGGAAATTTTTTTTATGCTGATTATGATCCAAATTTGTTAAATATATTTGCTGCATGTTTAGTATCAGTGATAAATGGGCTCACATTGCAGATCTAATCAATATTTGAAGAATATAATAATATAAGAATGTTTAATTTAAAAATAATAAGTCTAGCAATGAGTATAAGATGGACATTTAAACTGCTCCTGAATGAAACTACTGTACTTAAAATTGTAGCATTATAATAATAAGATAGCCGAAGAAGTAAGTTATTGATAGCTCATCATTTGTTTGTGTAAGAAATATTTAGCTTATCAATTTTATATTAAAATTGTTTTGTTTTAAAATATTTTATTTGCATTAGGAAAATCATTTTTTCTACTTGTAATTATAACATATATTGAATTATGTACTTTTTTATGTATTTCTTAGAAAAAACTTGATGCTGAGTTGCAAACTTTTATTGAGCAACATGACCGACAGGATGACAAAGTTCTTTCATTACAAAAAATGATGTTAGTTTTATATTTCTTTTACCAGTGATTTCCTTTTTTATTAGAGTAATTGAAATTCTTTTACAAATTTTTTTTTTCTGTTTTTATTGAAATCTTGCAGGCCACAGTTACAGCTAGCACATTCGGATGCTCAGCAGCTTTCTGGAATGATAGCCTTCACTTCTGCATTGGCTGAAAATATCAGTAGCAAAGTTAAACAACTTGATGTCACAAGAGTATGCATTTACTATTTATAAAATATCAATTATTCCAACAATTTATTTATTAATTGCATATTAAAATTCAGTAATTTCCCAATTATAATGCTTAAAATGTCTGTTGAATATCTAATTTCATTGCAAAAAGTACTCAATGAAAATTCTTCACAAATAAACTATCTGAAAGCATATAATGTACAAATTATATTAATTATGAATCTTTTGATGATGTAATTTTAATACTAATTACTAAAAAATACTTATTTACTGAAATACTCACATAATTGTATTATACATGTAAATTATTCATGGTTATTTATTTTTTTAAATGTATTGTAAAAAGAATATTAAATTTAAAAAAGAAAAACATGCAAATAAGGTATTTGTGAATGAAACATGATTATATGAACTCATATAAGGTGTAGCTAAAAGAAATCTGAATGAATGTGGTTCTTTAAAAAAATTCATGCAATAACCCTATTTGTCAAGTTGTAAAAAAATTACGAATTCCCTCTATTTTACCTGTATTAAATCATGATTCTTGAGTTTTATATTGTTTATTTTAAATTAGGTTACAAAATTTAATGAGTAATATAACCATGCATGACTTGACATTTTTGTTCTCTCTCTCTCTGTCAGTTTTTTTCCCCCCTAGAATTTGTTTTGGCTTTTTCATGATTTTCTTATTTAATATTTATTTGTTTCTCTTCATAAACTTCTATGAAATTGTACTCATCTCTCAACATCATCATATCTTATACTGGAATTTAGCATATTATTTCTTTTCTATCTCATCCTGCAATTAGATTTACTTATTTCACTCATTTATATTTTATTGATCAACTTTCTTGTATAGTTTTTACATGTATTAGGTTAAAAAAAAAATCTTAAACTAGAAAAAAATTTTACAGAAAAAAAGTTTGATTTTAGTTGATGATGTAGTGCTTAAAGGGTCTAATGCTTATTTTCTGTTTTATTTTTCTTGTTTTAGAATTGTATTAATTTTTTTAGAATAGAACTTTCAATGATTATATAGTGTATGTAACATTTTTATTAAAATATCCCTGTTTGGTACAGAAAACATTTTAATTTGAGTAATTTTTTTTCAGAGCAGAGTTTTAGAATGTATGCAAAGAGTTGAAGATATTTTAGATCTGAAATTCTGTACAGATGGTGTACAAACTGCCCTTCAAAATGAAGATTATGAACAAGTAATTTTATTTATTCTTGCCTACAAATATTTTAATACATTTAACTTAGAATTAGATTTCAGTGCTTTGTATCTGTGAATGGAATGATTTAATGTTGGCATAAAAACTGGTATTTTCTTGTACAAGATTGTGATTATAAATTGAGTAATGGTTGTACTTTAAACACATGTATTAGCAATTAACATTATTTGTTTTTAATTATTATTTAATATTTTCTTTTTATACGTGATATACTATTTTAAAGTTATATATTTCAAAAGAATTTTTTCTGATATGTACTATATTGAAATGATACTTGATATATGCTATATCTAATAATTTTTCTTGCATTATTTTTCAAATCATCTGCCAAGTTTTTATAGCCACCTTCATGATGAATATTTTTCTTTGAATGTAGTAGTAGTATTGTAAAAATGTAGAATGTATTGTAAAAATTTTCTAAAATTTAAATTTTTCTATATCTCCTTTATTTTCTTTTTCATATTTTAAAGCAATGAATTCCGTTTAACCTTTACTCAATAGGTGAGCCATATATGTATTCCCTGTGAATGTCCTTAACATCCAGGTGTGTCACATCTGAGATGGAACATTTCATGTGTATTTTTCTTGCCACTAAATGCCATCCTATACCTATTATAGTGGAACACTTTTAGTCTAGAGGATGTTGACCATCATTTCATTGTAGTGTTTCATTTTTGGTATTTTGTTTTGAAATGAAAGCAGTGGAATCATGCAGGAAGAAGTATTGTAAATAAACTTGGCTCATATATTTTTTGTCAGCTAATATATAAACACATGTACATGTTCTCCATACTCCAGAATACTTTTATTTTTGCCAATATTAGGATATATGTTCTACAGTTTTAGTTTTTTATTCATTCCTCTTAGATTTTAATGTAATAAAATGAAACATAAATGTTATGGAAAGTGTTAAAATTATTCTGGATAACTATCTGATTGTTTTTCTCGTAATATATCTCGTGGACTACAAATTTAATTTATGTGAACCTTTACACATAGTTAGGTTCAGCATAGCATGAATTGCCCATCTCTACAAAATGGGGATTGAGAGAGTGATTTGCCAATCAAGGGAGACATCACAAATAGGTTAAACTACATAATTGTTTTATTTTTTATATGAATATTAGATATAAAAAAATTATATGCTGTAAAATCGGGCTTATATAATGAGTACCTATTATTTCAAGCCAGTAGGTATAGGTATTTTTGCTGTGTAATGTTCACCCCCTTTTTTGCGAAGAAACCTGGAATACATGTGTACAGTACTCTTATGTTTTGAAATTGTATTATCCAAAGTTTTTAAAAAAATAGTATTCTCCCAAAACTAGAGCTCCCTAAGTTCATAAGGAATGTCAATTATTTTAAATAAACAGTATTTTAATATATGTAGAAGTGTAATCTTTTTTAGGCTCTTTGCTTTTTTTTATTTTTAAAACTCTCACTTTTATACCTGGTGTATAATGAGCACCCATAAATTTTGATCTTATTTTTTGTGTTAAAAGTGCACGTTATGCGCCGGATTTTACGATATATATATATGATTAAAATATTATTTTTGTTTATCGTACCCAGATACTTAAAGTTGTTGAATTGTTTTTAGTAGAAAGTTATAAAATTTAGCAAGAAAATTTTTTTACATAGAAAATATTTTTTATGTAGTTTTTCATGTAAATGAAGAAATTAATTAAAGTTTTATTAATAAAAAAAGCTTACTATTGTTTTTTTAGGAAAAAAGATTTATTATTTTTTACATCTTAGGATTTGAAAGTATTGGGAAAAATCATTTAGAACAAATGCAATAAATATGGTAATGTTATGAATAAATAATTATAAGTGTACATTTGATTTTACATGTGAATATTAGAGGAATTTAATTATAAAAATAACATTAACAGTTTTTTTTTAAAAAAATGTAAAAGTGGCTTCGATTTTCTTTATGCAACTTAAAGTATCAAATCCATATATCATATTTGATACATAAATGGCTCAAATAAGGGGCTTATCTTTTGAACCTATAATAAAGTTAGTATTTAGTAACACTATCTTTAATGTATGCTTTGAATATCATTTTTTAAAATGTTTTAAAATGAATTAACTTGTCAAACACAATCAAAATAGTTTGTGTATATGTGCTTCTGTAACACATTTCAAATCTAAACAGTATACTGGCAGTTCTGAGGGAAAAAAACAATGTCTTTATTTAGTAATAATTATAATTATAACAGATTTAGAATACATATATCTTTCCTTTTTTTAAAAAATTCTGATATTTTATATTTGTTTTATCAATTGCAATTCGTCAATTATTAATTTTTGTTGACATTAAATTTTTCAAATCTTTTTCATATATTTTGTTTTTAGTATTATCATTTTCATAGTATTATCATATCAGTTTCTAACAGTTAATAAATTATTATAAAGTTTTGTAAAAGTGTATAATTGATTTAATAAATCATTTATAGTATTTCAAAATAATTTACCAAAAATGCTTTTGCAGGCAGCAGCACACATTCATCGCTTTCTCAGCTTAGATAAAACTGTCTTGAAAAAGTCAGCTGCAGATAGTAATGAAGGTAATAAAATAGAAGGAATCTTGTTTGTATGTGGGAAATATATATATGCATATTATTATTAACTGATATTTTGTAGCAGACAGATTTACTACAGTTGCAAATTTATTGATTGAATTTTACAATATTGTTCAATTTTAATTTATTTAATAAGAAAATTTGTGTACTAATAAAACAAGGTATAAAATGTTTATTTCATTTAAGAAAATTATATGATGTTCATACATATCATATTCACTAACAAGTAACTGCTGTTTTTGTAAGTTGACCATTATAAATTTTAATGATTGTTTGAAATTAATTTCATATTGTATTTTCATCCTCTTGTTTAAAAAAATGCAAAATTAATGAATTTCAGTTTTATATGAATATGATCAACATCCTTAGTAATTAAATTTTTGCATGATAAATTCACCAGAAGATATATATATTTCCTTCTTCTCATCAATATTAGTATTCTTTAATTTATATTATATTATTAACTCATTAAAAATTTTGAGTAAAAGAGTGGCCTTAGTAGCATAGTGATCAAGATGTCATGAGTTTGTGCAAGGTAACATTGCAGACCCGCTGTGCAAAAGGGGCTGTCAAGGCTCAAATGTTCTTCCATTGGTGTGGTGTGGAAGTTAGGGGGTGCCAGCTCAAATGTCGTCCTCCCCACTTGATCATGGTTAAAAATAATGTCAGTCATCTAAAGCCCTTGTGGAGCTGAATAGTGCGACTTTAATATTCACTCACTTGATTACAAGAGTGAATCACGAAATTAAATTCTGTGTTATATATATACATAGAAAAGGAAATAGTTTGCAATTTACACTGATTTCACTTTTAAGCCTACTTGTTAATTAGGATACATTTAACATATTCAACCCAGCTACCAAAATCATAAAAGTTAGCATAAAAAATTGAATTAATGCATTACTAGCAGTTATTTGATTCATCAAACTTCGATGAAACATTACAAAGTGTTTATTTGAAGTTTAATTCCTGCAAATATTTGTTGTTATCTATACAAAATCACATAATAAACCATTTATTATTTCTGTTCTAATTGTTTCCTTTTTATAGGTAGCAGTTTAGATGAAGCCTTTGAGAAATTACATGAAGCTGAAACTCAGCTGAAAGCAATTGTCATGCGAAAGTTTGATGAAGCAGTCAGAGATGAAGATGTAGCATCTGTTGAGCGTTTCTTCAAGATATTTCCTCTCCTAAACCAACATAATGAAGGCTTAAAAAAGTTTTCAACTTATCTTTGTTCTCAAGTAATGCTATAATATTTTTTTTTATCATTTAGTGAGGGTATTTATTTCCACAAAATGTGTTTCATTCATGTGTGCCTGATATAATTTTTTTACCTGTTTCAGGTATAATTATTTACTCACATAGATTTATTATAGTGAGAAAGCCTTTATCAGCTGTTAAGATGCTATAAGTCATTATATAAATAGGTTTCATTGGATGGAATTTAAATTAAATGTATTTAAGAAATGTAAATGTATATTACATCAGACTGACCACCTGACCAGAACAACAGCCCATGCACCTCACCTCAGTCCCCAAGGTTAGGAAAACTGAGATGGGCACAGTAGGCCTGAGTTTAGTAAATGTATATGTATTTCGTAAAATAAAAGAATAATCATTCAAAAATAATTTTATGAATATTTTTTTTTGTCTAAATAGATTATGCATGTAGGCAGTATCAATTCATATATATATATATACCCTTCTTTGCTTTACTTAATTTGCTGATGAAGCAAACTTTATAGAAGAAAATTCAAATAAATGTTCCTCAAAATCGAATTCAATGCCACCTTTGATGGCTCTAGAAGCCACTTGTTGCTTTAAAAACCTGATCGTGATTTCAGATGTTGTTGTAGCTAATGTGCCACTTGATTGTCTGAACCAGATCAAGGCTCACAAAATTTATTGTACTAATGGGCTAGTTTTTATGTCTGTCATTCGCCATAGCTTTAAGCACCATGCAGGTGACAGAACAATTTGGCTAAGCTTCACCCGAATTTTGAGGTAGAACACCCTGGTGGTGGTCAGGGAGATTCCCACCTCTCTTATCCTACCACCAACCTCACAAGAGGACTTATAGCTCAACGAACATTTGAGTGACACTGTGCCACGCAGGCACTATACATTTACAAACATATATGCTTTCCCAGGTATTCAAATCCAGGCCTTGCAGCACAGCAGTCAGTGTTGCTAATCACTATACCAGATGGGCAGCTGATTTAAGAGATTAAATATGTAGATCAATTATATAAAGGATTGTAGATTTTTATATCATCTCACACAAGTTTTTTTTTTTTTTTTAAAAGAAAGAATAATAATTATTTTTTCTCAAATATTTATGTTGTATATTGATTTATTTTTCTCTAGATTGCTGAAAAATCACAGAAGAATTTAAAATCTGCCCAAAGTGTTTCACCATCTGATAAAAGATGGACTGTGAAATATGCAGACATTGCAACTCTTTTATTTGAAGGCATAGCTCGAATAATTGAAATTCATCAACCACTTGTGGAAACTTACTATGGTAATTTTTTAAAAATTTTGTCTTATATCTATAAATTGCTATCTGTCTGAATATTTTTATCATATAGCATATATCTTTAAATTGTTATAAAAAATGTAGTTAACTCTTGTTTATCAGTGGAATTAGGTGGTGTTGTAACTGTGGATGAGACAATTCTGTATATAACCTTCAAAGTAATCAAAAAAGGCAACAGATCAACACAAGGATGTTTTTGAAAATGTTTATTTTCTCCAGAAGCAGGTTTAAAAGTTTATTTTTTTACTAGTTGCACTTATGTGTGCACAGTGTTGCATAGCTTTAAAATTTACTTCTGCACGAAATAATTTATCAGCAGCTTTTTTTTTTATTGTTGAGATAAAACACCTTTTTTTCATTTAAGAGTCAAATTTTTTCAATATTCATTCAATTTTTGACACAGAGTGAGATATCATCTTGCTCCTCAAGATACCGAACAGACCCTTCAGTACATTTTACAGATGCATCATGGTTCATTAGCATCTTTGTCATGTCCTTTTCTTCTTTGCTCTCCTCCAAAACAATAGCTAATGTTCTATCTATGATTTTTTTTTATCAGTAAGATGTTCAAAGCCTAATTTGAGTTTCTCTTGAATTGATAAAGTCAATTTTTCCCTTTTATCAGTTGTTGTAAGTAAAAATAATGATAGACTACAATCACTAAAATAAACTTTTAAAACTGACAAGTGAACTTGCTTCTCTACACCACTGTGATGACTATCTTAATTTACTTTCTAAACTACTTCTAACTACCATAAATTCAAACATAATTATCTTGATTATCTTGTCATGTTAAAACATTACCAAGAAGCTCTATTCTTGGTTACTGCAAACCATGCACTATGCGTCAGTTCTCAATCAAATTAAATCGCTTTTCTTTGCACTCAATTCAGAGTCTCCAACCTTTTGTGCTTCCAAAAACAAGGGACCCTCTCACACCCCTAACCCTCTTGCTCAAGGGTCAGTCATCTTCTATAAAAAACAGTAACCCCTCCTCCACAGATGCGGGAACATCGCCAACTCTTAAAGAATCTACTGCTTAACAGTAGTCAGACACTACAACCACAATGATAGAAGCTAAACTGATGCAGGAAGCAAAAGGAAACAACTAGATAGTGTTCTGAAAAGTAATGTACAGTCTTAGATACAAATACTGCCGCATTGGAGTGAATAAGATCAGAATAATCTATTCTCTGTTTTTCCTTTGCACTGTTACTGTAAACCTGACTGGTATAATTTTTTCTACTGTTAGGAATAGTAAAATAAAAAAAAAACTTTTCCAGAAAAACCAGGGGTAATCTACCTGCAGATAAATGAGAGCTTACTGTTTATAAATAAGTTGGAGCTAGAAAACATTTGGAATATATATTAAAATTAATTTATGCCAGTTATTTTCAATTTGAACAATATATATGATTTTATTTTATTTATTTATTTATATATTTTTTTTTGTACGTTTTTTAGGACCAGGGAGATTATTCTCTGTTATTGAAGTTATTCAAAAAGAGTGTGATCGTCAGATCAAACGTGTTCTTGATGAGTTTAAAGTACAAAGAGAATTTCAGAAAAAGGTATGCATTATTATGACAATGAAATGAAAAACTTTACTTTTTTCTTGAATATTGTTTCTGTATACATTTTACAAATTTATTACATTACATGCAACTGTCATCATATTTATTTCAAATTGAAACATTTAAAACTTTTTTGTTCCATTTGTAATATTATCTTGAAAAATGTTGTTTTTGTTACTTTTTTAAATATTTCTTTTAGTCATTGAGTCTGCAGCAAATGAATAGAATTCCATATCGAACAACTGAAAGGTATTGCTACTTTAACATGGATTGAGTTTTAGTGATTTATTACACTAATTTAAAATTAAGTTCTAACAAACTACAATTCATTATTCTTGTAGATTAGATCCAAAGGAATTAGACAGTCTGCTTGCAGAAATAACAATTCTGAGCACAAGATCGCAACTTTATCTCAGATTTATTAGACGACGAATAATGGTAAGTTAAAAATAATTCAACATTGCTAATTTTTTTACTAGTGCTAGAATTTTTTTTTTCTGCATTTTGCTGGAATGTAATTGTGTATTAATATTATTATGAATTGTCTGATTTTTCTAAACAGTTAAAACATCTGCAGTTTTTAAAAATATATTTTCAAATATTTTGTGAGAGCATTTATTTGTGTTCTGAATTATACTTGAAAATATTGGCCCAAAATTCAAATTATAATTTAAATTATCTCACTCATTTATACAAATTGGTACTAGTATCTTTTGTGCTATTTTTTGACTAGAATTTTTTTTAAAAAAACTTAAAACAAGTTTTAAGGAGTGTAGCTAACATTTTTTTTTATCAAAATCCATCATATTATTTCATTTGAATTTAAATTTTCAAGATTGTTGTATAATATATTTATTGAGAAAATTTATATTGAAATTTCTTCTGTATATATTAAAATTTCCACTGTTCTAGATTTTTTTGAGCTATCATTTTCAATTGTTAACAGCTAAATGAAAAATTATACAGAATATCTTGTATATTTCTTATTTAATTTTTCTGGAGTTGATTTTGATATTTTGAATTGAAATATATTTTGGCACTGAAAAAACAGGAAGAAATTGAAATATCTAGTATAATTCTAAAAATTTGAGGATCTTTTAATTCTGTGTATGAATTTATTCTGTTATGTTACATTAGGAAGTTTATTCTTTCTTGTATATATAGTGTGACCATAGTAGCCAAATAATAGTCAAGGTAATGGTCACAAACTTCTGCGCATATTGGTGGTTCTGTCTAGTCAAAGGCTCAAATCTTCTTTCCTCTGAAAACCCACCATAATTTTTTTTATTTCTAATGGCCTGTAGATTGGTGTTTTACCATTGGAGACCTAGTATATTCCCCGGAAGCTGGTATCTCTTTTTAGTGCAATACCATATAGGCGAATACGAATCGCCGTAGGTAATTTTGATGCCCAGTTTCCTCCCTAAAGGGAAGCACCTGAGCTCTGATGATGCAAACCTGTACTAGGATTTCATTTTGTTGAGAGCGCCCAAGCCAAACAGACTCTGTAGAGATCTTTTACATACCATATAATCATATGACACAGTCGCTGTCAATTTTCTAGATCATGAAAATTGACCGACGTGGGCCGGGGTCGAACCCGCAACGTAAGGTGCAGAAGGCCAGGGACAAACCAACCACGCCACCCAGCTGGTGACCCACCATATATAAAGCTTAAGATCATCAGGTTACTGAGGTGTGGAAGTTTGAAGTGGGGTGCTAATCTAAATTGTTGTCCTTCTCACTTGACTCTGGCTCAAAATCATGAGATTCTTTGCCAAAAGCCCCATGTAACATCCAAGTGTGATGCTAATAAACAATTAATAAACTCAAATATAGTGAAAAAAATGTATGGATTAATATATTCACATTTGCAGGGGGATATTGAAATCTCATCTCCTGATGAAAAGAAAAAAACAGGTAGTTATTGGAAGTATTTGATATTCTTATTGTTATAAATTATATTCTAGGATATCACCCATAATTGTACATTTTCCAATCTCTTTAGAGGAAGTAGCCCGTTTGAACAAGTTATTGAAAGAATGTGAGCTCAGTCGATTAATGCATGATATACTAGGCACATATGTAACAATGGAAGAATATTTTATGAGAGAATCTATTCATAAAGTATGGATATTTTGAAATTCGTACTTATTTTAAATTATAAATGCATAGAAAATATTATGATTAATAGTTTTTACTTTATGTCATAGGCAGTGAGCATGGATGTAGTAGAAGAAAATTCATTAACTTCTAGTATGCTTGATGATGTGTTCTTCATTGCAAAGAAATGTTTAAGGTATAATTAAAAAAGATTAAAAAAATGTTTTTTTTTTAAATTAAGTAACAATTTGTATCTTGCTAAAGGAAACGAACTTTATATGTCATATAGGAATTTGCCACTTTATTTTTAGTATAAAAAGGATATCTCTTTTGATTTGGGAGAATTTTATTGGAAGATATCTGGAAGGTTTACTACACTAAAATGTAGACCCCTGGTGAAATATGGGCCTTTTTTAAATTTCATTGTATAATTTGGTTTATAAATACTCTAAGAAATCTGAAATTTATGAAAGCCTTGTTGGTCTAATAAAGATTTATATGATTGTGGGTGATGCATTTTAAATTTATTTAAAATGTAACTATTATAATCAGAGAAATGAATTGTGATGTTGAAATTAACATAACTTTTTAAAATATAATTATTTTTAATTTAAAAACATGACTTTTTTACAATTTTAAGTAATTATAAATTGCTTAATTTTTAAAATTAAATATTAACTAATAATTTTTTAAAAATTGAATTATATTGATTTTTATTCATGTTTTGTTTTTATTTTTGATCATTTTAACTTAAATACAATTTTAAAAAATAATTATCTTGCAGGAGAGCTATCTCTAGTTCAAATGCTGATATTGTTTGTGCTATGCTGAACCATGCAACTTCTCTTCTTCAGACTGATTTTTATGATGTCCTAAATGAGAAAGTAAAGCTTGGATTTCCATCTAGTATTTTAGATTTTGGTCAAGCATACAGTGTATTTCAATCAATTCAGCCATCAGATATTGATAAATCCAAAACAGAATTCTTGGTAATGTTAATTTTATTTTTTTAGTTAAATTTAATATTTCCTGAGAATTATTTTTAATTGTAAATTGTGAAAAAAATTTTAAACACTTTTATGGACCGAAAAAAAATTAGGAGTTAATTTTGCAAAAAATGGATGTCTGATAATTTATTATTTATTTATTTTTTTACCTGTTAAATTCATTTTTTAAAGCTTCATTCAGGTATTGTTGATTACTGTTTGTGCTGGGATTCTTTTTAGGTTACATTGAATAATGCTGAAGTTGCCTGTGAATTTGTTAGAACACTTCGTTGCAATTTAGAGGTAATATTGCTCAATTTATATAATGTGATATGTAAAGAACTGATGTATTTAATATTTGAATATTCATGAATATGTCACAATTTGAAACTGTAGGAAGAAGTACAGAAAATGTTTCCTCATGCCTCAGATCAGGATGGAGCAAAACTTGAGGTGAGATCCATGTGTCCTTGTTATTTAGTGGTTTGTCAATTTCTCCAAATGATGGTTAACTTTTTATTCCTGTACTTCATTTTTCATGAAAATTCTGAAGATCTTATGAAGACATAACTTATTTTTTGAATGAATACTACATCATTTCTTTTTTTTTAAATGATAATTTTACAAATCCTGTTTTTATTTCTAATTGAAGTTGCTCAGTTTTTTAGCAATTTTTCTCTGTTTGTATTTTTTAAAGCCAACAACTTCATCCTTATATTATGAAGATAAATTAAATATAAAGAAAACTTTTTTTCAATTTTTTTTTTCTAAAATATCCAAAATTACATCAATATTATTTTTCTGTATATTATCTTTTTAGATCTCTGCACTTTTTTCTGAACATTTGTTTCTTTTTAAATTCCTGAATGATTAAGTAAAAAAATAGAAAGAAATGAGAAGTTTACAATGTTAATTGCATACAAATTTTACATCTTCATCTCTTAAAAATATTTTTTGCTTCTAACACTTTTTGAGGGATCCAAACAAATGTTGTGTTGAAACACTTTAGCAATGATGTTCAAGTGTTATCTTGTGAGGTTTTTTTTTTTATTTTTCTTGTGTGACATCTGTTGTGTAGAGTATTGAATTATCCTGATTAGGGCGATATTATGAATCACAGTGGAATGTCTTTTAAACCAATATGCTGCTTTAATTTTCTTTAAAATTTTGCAGTAGTTTGCTTTATTAATTATATGATAGCCATGAAGAATTTCAATGTGCTCTATATCTAGTGAATTCCAAAAACAATATTGAGAATTTTTCCAGCAGCTAAGTTGATTATTTTGATATTCACTAAAGTTTGGTGTTATTTTTTTAATTAAAAACATGTAACTGTGAAATTTTTTAAAAAGTTATCTTAATTTGCATTATTTAAACTTAATACCTTTTTTCCTCTCTTAATTATTTATTCAAATTTTTAAAATATTTATATTTATCAAAGGGATTTTATTTAATTTAAACCATTCCAAGTATGTATATTAACTGTACTTTATTTTAATCCCTTTTTTTAAACTCTTGTTTCTTTTACAATTATTTTTAATACTCATTTGTATTCCTTTTTAGAGCTGTTTATCTGAAATAACTTCAGTTAATTTCAAGTTACAACAACTAATTAGTTATGGAAGAACTCACTTGTGCACAACTGTAGTGAAGCCGCGCATAAAACCTTGGGTGGATTCATTTCAGTCTGCTTCTCATATCATTACAGATGTAATTATAAAATTACTCAATTTTGTTCTGAACTTTTTCAATTTTTATAAAACAATTTACTGGAACATAATCCAGATTCCTGCTGTGAGAGGGTCAAATAAATCAAGTTGTTTTGCTTAATAATATTTCAAAATAAATACAAATTCATAAAAGTAAAAATAATAGTAAAATAATATTAATTTTAAATGTGTCATTTTTAAATAAATAATAATTATCTTTTTTTCACATAAATTTAATAAAAGCATTCGTATTTATGTGACTGAACAGAATTAATATAAAACGAACTAATATGCTATTATATTTTGATGTTTGTTGCATGGAATCTCTAGTATATGATGCTAAACATGCTGCTTTGGTATGGTATAAAAATAAAAGTTAAGTCCTCATTAAATTCATTGTATTAAAACAAATTTCAGTTGTTATAGGTAATTTGTTTTTTAACTTTCTTGTTTGTTTAATATATGTATCATTGTATTGGTTTTTTGCTGTTGTTTTTCAATTCAAAATTATGAATGAATTTTATTTTTTTTTTCAAATAAAAAATACTAAAAATTTACACTTTTAATTAATTTTTAAATTCTAGTTCTATCCTTCTTTGTTGTTCCTTCAAAAATAAGTAAAAATAATGGTTATTTTCAAAAGTGTAAAATTGTTTAAATAAGATTTATTTTTCTTCTGTTTCAAAAAGTATTTAAAATTTTTATTGATGTGTGCTTTGTATTCATGGCTTATTATTATGCAAGGTGATATTTTTCTTTATTTTCTTTAAGTACTTTTAAAAAAATATTAATGTTGCATTGAATATAGTATCAAGTTGAGTACATACAGCAATTTAATTGCTAATTTTTAACTTTTATGTATTAACTGTGAAATTATACTGAAACATGAAAAAAAACGATCAGTTTTGTTATTGTTATTTTATGTATATTAGAAACATTGAACTATCATTTGTTTTCTTCGTATAATATTCATTTATTTCATTCTGTATTACATGTACACCAAATTTGTAAAACTTTTTCAGCTGTTTTTATAGTATCTAGGTCTTTTGTATGCATCATTGTGTTTAATGATTCAAACTTTATTTATTTATTCTTTAAGAAATTTCTTTGTATGATTCATTTTTGTTATTCTGGTCACTAAGTATATTCTTAAGAAATATTGTGTATTTCAATAAAAAAAATTATATCAGTTTTGTTTTGATTGTCCATTTAAAATCCATTCAGGATATATAAATAGTTTAATGTTTAACAGTCATTTAAAAGTTCTAAGAAATTTTATTTAATTTTAATAAATTATTAGTTGTATGATTGATTCTATTCTAAATATAATTCCAAACATTTTTCATTTATTATTTTCATAATTCATGCTTTCTTGTAGGATGAGTTTGTTCAGTATGAAGCAAACGATGGTGCTAGACCTTTCATTCAAAACTTTATTATCAGTACTGATGGATTTCTAAAATCTCTTAAGGTAATTATTCAAGATACTTTTAAAAAAAAATTGTTGTTGTTATTATTTTTGTTGGACATTACTTCCTATTGAAATAAAATGTATCTAATTAAGTTCTGAATTATTTTAAGTTTCTACTTTAAATTATCTCCTAAGTTAAATTATCTCCATTAAGATGACCTTGTTTGTTCACTACAGCTGTGTATTTCAGTATCAAGTTATGTAAATTTTTGCTATTTCACACACACAGGTACTATTTAAATGTCATAAAATTTTTTGCTATAGTAATATTTAGAGAAGGATCTGTGACATGTTTTATATTTAATTTTATTGTTTTGTTTGTTAAATTACATTTTTTTTATTTTTAACATGTCAGCATTATAGCATGCACTCTGCTATTGATTATCATATACTGGTAAACATTTTTTTCTAAATATTTATATACGATCCGCATTTCTTTTTCCCTTTTCAGGATAGCTTAACCACCAGTAATTTTGATGCTGTGGTCAGTCTCTTAGCCACAGAATTAACATCTCAGTTCGAAAAGGCCATCATGACTTGTCAATTCAATAGGGTTAGTGTGTAATTTTGAGTTTTTAATTGCATATATCAGTATTTCATTTAGTTAAAGATTTGTTTTACGAACTTTTTTTTAAAAATAAATTTTAAATAAAGTTACACTTTGCTCGATTTAATTGTTGAATTATGAAGGATTTAATTTAACTTAAAGTCTAAAATGATGATGGAAAAAAAGTGTATTATAACTTCTAATTTTTTTTCTGTATTTGGGATGTTTTATATTAAAATATGTGTAGAAATATGCACATGCTCCTTTATTGTATAGCTCGTTTATCACATTTTAAACAAGTTGCAGTATTGGTTCAGCATGTATTTGATTTTTTCATGATTCATGATTTGAAAATGAATTTAGAAATTTGGATGAATTTGTAATCATTTCCAAGCCATAATGATAATGGACTATAAGCACAATATGCACCTTGCTCTGCAATATGAAAAACTGGAAAGAGATTGTCGGGAACTTATCTATAGCTTTTATATTTTTTAAGAAAGAGCATTCTCCAAATTCTGCAATTCTTTAGTCTGAGAATGCTGACAGATAGGGCAGTTTTACAGTTATATTTAAAATGACTAGATTCTAAGAGGTGCATGAAAACCTGAAAATCAGAACAAGTCAGAATGAATGTTGGAAATAGATTAAGTAATATTAATTTTAAGGACACAATTAGATTGAATTTATTATATTTCTGAAAATCTGGGTATGGAAACCAGTTTCACTAGTTATTTTGAAATTTCTCTATAAATTGAAGAACTGTGAATGTACTACATCTTCCAATGCTTAAATTATAGTTAGTTTTAAATATAATAGTTTTTGTAACTTAAAATCTATTTTTGCAGAAGATACACAAATGTATTTTAATTGAAAATACCTTGCAATCCAGTCATAAATAGTTGCTGAACTAATATTAAATAGAAAAGCCATTGAATTACCAAACAAAATTTCACATCTTATCAATTCAATTGAATGCAGTTACTAAAATTTTCACCAATTTTTTTAAAAAAATTAAGTGAATCTTTATATTAATCTTAGCCTCAATCCCTAATTCTTTGTTTTATTGTAATCTGGTGAAATCTGTATAGAATCAACCTATTGTTCATTATGTTTCATCTCTGATGCCTGAAAATTACAATTTTTTCACCGTGAAATACATCCTCTAACTGCATCAACAGTTATTCCGTCTTTTTATGTGTACTGTGTATGCTGTTTTTTCTATATAGTTCATGTTTAATTTCTTTCTTTTGTGTTCTCATTAAATGTATTTGTTATTTTTTATTTGTAAGTATGTGCGGTTTTTTTTTTTTTTTTTTGTATCATTTTTAGATTTTTACTCTGTAGTTATTAATATTGTAGGTAGACAAATACTTAATTTTCTGAAAATTATGTTAAATACTAAATAGCCTACAAAAAATGCACAGTTTGGTCAAATTAAATTTTTTTAAATAAAGCATCATCCCATAAAACTCTTTATAGTTTCATTCATGTTTTTTAAAACTATTAAATAATGTATACATATAAAGCACTAAATGAAAGTTTTCTATTTTAACTTTGTGTCCCGATTCTCACATTCTTAACATAAAATTCTCATTTAAAAAAATTTATTCTGTAATTTTACAAAAAGCAATAGAATTTTTATATTGTTCAGAATGTATAGTTTGATGTATTCTTTATTTTATTTAGTGCTTAAGTATCACAAAAATTATTTCTAGTTTTGGTTTGGAATGTGTTTCTTGATATTGGCATTTTTTCCCATCAGATAAGGGTTTTTTTCCATATATGTTATAGGAAAAATTGCATCTTATTATAATACATGTACAATATTTTCATAAATTACTGGGTAAGAATCTTTAATAATTTTTCAATATCTTGACAAAAGCAAATTTATAGTACTTATATAAATATTTTTATTACAGCTTGGTGGTTTATTATTTGAAAAAGAATTAAGACTCATTATAGCCTTCCTTACTACTGTTACTACATGGACTATTAGAGATAAATTTGCACGATTAACACAAATTGCATCAATACTCAATTTAGAAAATGTAAGTATTGAAAGATAGATAATACCTTTTAGAAAGATAGTTACCTTTTTTTTAATTTTTGGTAATTAATTATTAAATGTGATATTAAAATAAGTTTTGTTAATATTGTTACAACATTTATATAAACCCCCCATTTATTTCATTTATGAGATTTTAATTGTTAAATAATTTTGTGTAATTTGAATATTGCATTTTTTTTATCAACTAAAAATGTTGTAATTCAATTTTGGAAAGTTTTTAATTAATATTTAGTTTTGAAATTATGCTTTTGTGAAAATTTACATTGTTTATAGATTGCAAGAGAGAGGCAATTATAGTTATATATATAAAATTAGTTAGTGCTGTTGGTTGATTAAAAAAATTATGTGTAAGAATATTATGAAAAATATACTTATCCTAATCCTTATAATTTCTTGCAGATTTTAATTTTATGTGTAAGTTAAGAAAAATTTTAGTCCAGAGTTTTCTTAATCTTTATTGAATTATCAAAATTGAACACTTCTTTAACTATGAATTTATTTCCCAAATCCTGAATATATTTATCAACTTTGTTTTAAACACAAGTTAAAACATCCAAATAAAACATTGCAATAAACTAAAATAAAAAAATGCAGTGTAAACTGTTACTGTAATTTTAAAAAAGTGTGTGGAAAACCTTAAAAACAATTATAATGTATTCTAATGACGATTCTATCGGTATGATTCTAGATTTATTGAGCTCTTAGTAGTTAGTATGCTAGATATGTGGTGCCTATCTTTTATAGTTTATGAAATATCTAAATCATTCAAACAGTAATTTGTTTGTGAAGTTTTTTATAGTTTGTATTATATTATTTACTTTACTCTTAATAGCAGTTTATATACATATTTATAGAAGTGGATTCACCTGACTAGATTCGAAATTATAAATGATAAAAGAAAAATTATTATTGAGAATTACTTAATTTATTTTAGTTGTTTCTAATTTACAGGTAAATGAAATTTTAGATACGTGGGGCTCTAATTCTGGATCGTTAACTTGGCGATTAACTCCTACAGAAGTGAGACAGGTTCTTGCTCTGAGGTATATCATCCAATTTAATTTTATACTTTTCAAATTATTAGTGCATCATTTTTGTGATACATTTTTTATTGTATAAACTAGTTTTAGTTAGTTTTTAAAAGTAATTTTTTTTGTTAAATTAATACATTATATGCGATTTTTAAGTCTTAACAAAACTAAAAATTCTTCACAATAGTTGTAAAAAATAAATTATGTTATATTAATCATAAATGTTTTTACATAAATATCATAATCTTTAAGCTTCATTCCTGATTAAAAACAAGAAAAAAATTGTAAAGGATAAGAATCTTCTAAAAATATTTAATATAAATTTATTTCAGAATATTGCTATACAGAGTTCATTGCATGAATTTTAATAATTTATTTTATTATTCTTGATTATATATGTATACTATATTTGATAAATCTGAATTATTAAGATCATTACTCTAAAATTTTTCTTTCTTTTTCAGGAAAGATTTTAAATCTGAAGATATAAAACGTTTAAAACTATGAACAATTTGTGATGTATTTATATTTATATATTTGAATAAAATATTTATTTTTGTTTTCTCATACACCTGCAGACATTATTGTATCGTGAATCTGAGTTTCCTCACATTAAAACACATGAAAAAGGAATGGAATGGAATAAACTTTTAGTAACAAATTGTGTTATGAATAATGTCTACAATAATAAGATATATATGAATTGTAACATGATCTGTGTAAAAAAAGTAATGTAGTAAGCAAATCCAACTGATATGGGACATTGTTCGCCTTGAATGACTTTTTCATGTTTGAGAATCCATTTTCTTCTTCAGTCATTCATTTCTTTCATCCTTCATATGACTATCTAAGTTTTTCATTTTTTGATCACTTATCATTACTATGAGCACTACAACAATATGTATTTGCCACATATTGGTGAATGCATTAATTTTTCCATTTAAGTCAATTATTTATTTTGAGGAAGCAGAATATAAATAGGAGTCATTCCAATCAAGCAACTTGTTGAAATGTTTGTCTTTCACTGTTATTTTCATAACATGTGCATTTTTTTAAATAAATCAAATTGAAGGTTTACTCGGTTGTACAACCAAATTATGTTATTACTTTTCTCACTGCATTTTTAAGTTTAATGTAATTTTTATATGATTTCTGAAATCTAGTTTTTGTATATTAATTTTACTAACTGCACTTTTTGGTTGATAGTGTTATTTATTGATCCCTCAAATTTTTTTTACCATGATACAAAAATTTATGTGATTATTAAATACTTTACAATGGAGAATATACCTAAATTTTTAATAGCTCAAGTGTTTTTTCAATAAATCTACTTAAATAAAAATAGTGTAAACACACACACAAAGAAATTCTTTAATAGATTTTGTTGTTTAATGTTAATGGGTTGTGAGAAAAATTCCATTTTGATAGAAAATATTCAGGCAATTCAAAATATTTAACCTTGTTGCTGTGATTTTAAAGCAGCAATTAAAATTTGCATGTATCCTGAAAAAGTCTGCATAATTTTTTTAATGAGACTTGTTTTTATATCACAAATAAATGCCTATTCAACATTTTGTTGTTGTTATTATTATTACTATCAAATTCTACCTGTTTTAATCCTTATAAAATGCAAGTCAGTTAAAATTACCCAAATTGTCTTAAATTGTTTACTTATCTGATTCTTTTTAAAGCACTGTATTATACTAGCATACAAAGCTTTTCTTAAGAATTATTGGAAACTCACATATTGCAATAGGAGTTAGTGGATATGTTTTCAAATCAACTTAACAGTAAATGTTAATTCAATTTTTCATTAAAAAGTTATAATTTTATTAATTTGCTAAAGAATAGTTTAGAATGATTTAATGTAATGAACAAGGAGAAAATAATTTAAATATTTTTATCTTTTAAGTCTGAAAATAATTATTCATATCTTGTGATATATTCATCATGTTAGATTCATCATTTTGGGCTGTCACTGTAATTTATTCATACATTCTGTAATGTGCAATGACCATAAATTCAACTGCCATCACTACATATTTGAAGTTTTAATCTGTTGTCCCATATCTTTAAAAGCTTGTCTACTATCAAGTTTTTACAGGAGATGCTTCATGTTACATGTCAAAAGGAGTTGAAATATTTCAATCATTTCACCCTTGTATTTTATATTACTTATACAATAAATTTAGATTTGTCATATCTTGAACTTAATAGTTTTGCATTTTAGATGACAAGCAGTGTACAATTATGGAGCATATCTTAATTATGGTATTTCAGAAAATTTATATATAAAATGATCCAAAAAGAAGTAATGAAACTGAAACATAACTCTATAATCTTATTCATGAATTTAACTACTTTTGTTCCATTTATAGAGTTGTTTTGGAATGTAAAACTGAATCTTTCTTAAGTTCAAGAAATATGACAATTTTTTATTGGGTTAGGAAGGGTAATATATAAAAGTACCCACCATGTAGAGGAGCTGAGAAACTTGTTAAATCTATCAAGACTCAAAAGTCCTCACATTGGCATATTTTGGAAATTAACATTCTAATAACTTGACCCTAGTTCATAATTATGAGATCCATCGCCAATAGCCTTTGTAAGGCTATATTTAAAGATATTTTAGAAGAATCTCTCACTATATATATGTAATAATTCCCTCCAGCATCCTTTAAATTAACTCTTTTTAATAATATTTAAACAAGCTTTAATTCTTTGGTTCAAAACTAACGCCTTAATCTTAGTCATAATCAACTAGTATCCGAAATCCCTGTCCCGCCCATTTTAACCAATCAGAGCTCTTATTACAAAGCAGTCACATGATTGTCACTGCCGGTATATAAAGCAAAGATTTTTTGTGATCGCTCTCTTTGTCTGTTTGCTTTCACCATATAATTGTCGCCGTTTTTGTCTCCAGCTCGTCGTCTTGAATATGTGGAAATAACTGCAGCTTTATGTCTTTGTGTGTTCGTATGCTTTCTGTATTGTCGTAATGCCTTTGATGTTTTATATCAAAATAAAAAAATGAACGTCCACTCTGAAGATGTTTTCTGTGAAACCCTGTGTAAACAAATGAAATCATCAACACTGGCCAACATTATTACATATATATATGTAGTGGATGCTTGTATAAAAAAAATTTGAGTGATCTGAGGAGTTCCATATTTCAATAAAGTAGCAAATCAATTATTACCAGGCATTGAAGAAGCTCTATTGGTACGAAGAAGATAAAGCTTTTCTATCAAATTAAAGAAAATACTATTTCACGATGCATGGATGATCTATATGCATTAATATAAAATAAAAATTCTTCAGTACTTTTACCAGCATGCACAGACAAAAAACATAGAGTTAATTACATTGAGAGAGCTTCGTCCAATTACATACTAAAAACAGATGAATAGATTATCAGTTCTTCAATAACTTGCTTCAAAAATTTTATACATGCCAGCTATTTTTGAATGTATTATATTATTTGATTATGGATCTATTCCTATTATTCCCCCTCCACTGTTCCAGTTTGTAAATTAATTCAAGCATCTCCACTCCAAATGGTTATGCTAATGGTGATTATTATCTAATTAAAAGGTGGCTAAATAACTATTTTGTTCACGTGTTACCATTTCATTAGGTTGATTCTGTTTGTGACTGCATATGCATACACAATTCTTGAGTAATTATGCTAAACTGTTTCTATAAGACTTATTTTATGTATAAAACATTAATACATTGCATGTTATCTCACTCATATATGAAAATGGCTAAAAAGTCATCAGAAGAAATAGCCTGTAAAATAAACATGTGATAAAGTAAAAATCATTTATCAAACATTTTTGACACATACATGTTATGTTTTGCATGTGCTTTTTCTTAAAATATATTAAAACTTGCCCCTTGGAATTGTTCCATTTACCTACAAGGGATTTGTGGATCCCAGGTTGATTCCCTGTTTTGAAACATGCATCAGCTTCCAATTTTGTTGGAGTCATGGTTAAGCAGAAATACAATGCTGTCTCAATTATGCAGTATAATTGTAATAAATAGTTGGCATTACATTTCCCATTCAAAACAAAGGGGAGGGGGAGTTCAAAACTTTAGGTACATTGGGCACCATTACACAGATTCTTCTGAATTATTACTATTACTCCTTAAAGTGACACTGTGCCATCTTTTTAGTTCATTTTTAACATTTATTTGCATTTTATAAAATTTAATATTGACTTTAGTGGAAAAATGTTTGTAAAATTTCAATTAAAAAAATTTTTAAACAATTTTTAAGGTTTTTAAACATGCATATATTTCTTCCCAGGTACCTAGTAATATAATACATAAAACTGTATGTTTTTTTTTTCTGCAACCACTATTTAATTTCTTATTAACTTTTTCATTATTAAATATACGAACAATTCTCAAAAAAAAAAAAAAAACATTAATTTTCATTTTGAAATTTGCTTAAAAAATTACTTATCTTGGAGCTAATTCCATTCACAATTTTACAAAACATGTATTTCATAACATTAATGAGAAAAATTTTACATCCCTACTCCAGTTATCAAAAATGTCTTAGGGTTTTGAAAAATATAATAGAGTATATGAACAAAAATTCAACATGAAAAAATATTAATTTAAAGTTTTCGTTCCTTGAATAGCATAATTTAATATTCCCCCAGAAGTCTGAAATTTTCATGAAATGTTAATTAAGTTATTTTTAAAATTGCTTATTGTAAAATTTTCAAAAATTCACGACAATAAAATATAAAATAAATTTATATAATGAATATATAAAAAAAATCAATGAAAGATATCAATATTTCATAAAAGTTTGTCTTAACAATTATAAAAAAATACACACATCAGAGCTAATTCCATACACAGTTTTACTACCAACATAATGCTCAACATGCACAAAAGATATTTAGGCCTTTATTTCTGTTATTTTAAAAACCCTTGTATGTTAAAAATTATACACACAAATGAAAGCAAAATCCAACGAGCCCTCCAATTTTTTTAAAACTTTTTGTTATTATTAATAGCAATTCACTTGTGAAATGTATCAAAATTTAAGAATTGTATCTATAAATTTGTTTAAATAAATACCTTGAAACATTTTAATAATAATTGTATTGAAATTTCGTATATTGCGAGAGAGATTGATATATCACTGAAAAGAAATATATAAAAGAGTTTTGCTTTAAACATTAATTGCTGTTCTTGCAAATTAAATTTTTAGCAATCAATTAGAGTTTTAAAATGAAATTTATTATTTGTATTTTTTGGAAATCTGTTTTGAAGATTTGACTTCATTCATAATAATATCACAAAAAGCACACTCAATTTTTAAATCTTGACAAAATCGATTTGCAATTCCATAAACTAGAATTTTGCATGAGTTGCACAGTTGTTTCTTGACCAGATTAGTTATTATATAAGTAAATTTACATATGTTGGAAGTTTAGTTGACCATTGTATTCTTTTTCAAATTTTAATGAATTATTATATGCTTTCTTCAACTTTTGAACAGTACAACATCGTTGAACTTGTGCTTGCCTGAACATCTGAGTCCCTCCTCCTGGAACTTTTCGGTTCAAGTGTAGTATAGGGGGCACTTGGCGCAATCCTTTATTTTGGTGACTAAAAGTGGTCGCCAAGGTACTTTTTTCGGTATTATTTATTATTTATTTTAGAATGAATTCGATATCTCACTATGACATTTAGATAAAAATTGAAAAATCCGTAGAAAAATCGCCAAATCCAAAGTGCCCCCTATACTACACTTGAACCAAATTTTCACAATGTATTTAGAATTTTTTTATGTCATTAAATTAAACTCTTATATTTAGAATTTTTTTATGTCATTAAATTAAACTCTTAAGTAAAAAATGTAGAAATCAAAATTTCTTATCGTAAAACATATCTTATAGTGTTTTATATGTACCAGAATGTACATATGTAATGAGACATTCATGAATAGAATCGCCCACACATGACACGTAATATCGCTAAATAACTTCATTATCAAAAGTCATATAGATTTTACTGATCTCAAAAATAAAATTTATACACATGAATTCATTTTTCGGGGAAATACTGCGGTCACGGTGGCCTAGTGGTCATAGTCATGAGCTCGTGACCAACATGCCATAAATTCGACACCATTGAAGACCCATCGTGTAACGGGGTTGACAAATGTTAACTCTGTTGTGGCTCAAAGTTCTCCCGTTGGCATGGTGTGCTAATTTGAAGAGAGGTGCCAGCACATGTGTCGTCCTCGTAACTTGACCATCGTTCAAAATGATTAGGTATGCAGCCAGTAGCCCTCATGTTGCTTTTTAGTGCGACAATAATTAACACTCACTTGGGGTAAAAATTTACTAATTGTGTTTGTAAGTGGTTTATTCAATGAAGTGGTTGGGTGCGGAAGCCGAGTGGTCATGGTCACAAACTCGTGAACTCAATTTTACTTTGGATTTCGAGATACTCGACAATATTTTGGAATCATCGTGCAGATAATCTAACAAAACCAATAGCAGAATTTAGAGAGGATGAAATGTCAATACAAATTTTTACTCTAGTAAATGGTTTAAAATAAATTATAAGACCTAAATCATCAGTAAAAGGATCATTACTCCAGCTATTTTGCAGAAATTTAATTTGCAGGGTACTGCAATGTGTTGCATTTGTAAACGTATAAAGGATTTAAAACATAAACTTTTAATCTGCTGTAAATATGCATCTAATTCAGGGGAGAAGCTACAGCCATATCAGTGATACAAGACTCTCTATATGTGTAACATTCTGATCTGTGACACTACCAAAAAGTGTCTTATTTCTTTTCCAAAAAAAAAAAAAGAGCCTCAAGGAATTTTAATGCAGGGCCCACTCAGGACCAACTACATCAGTGAACAATCTGTGGAATTCAGGATGCAATATCATCCAGACAGAAATTTATCAATTGTTTCTTACTTCCGGAAATCAAATACTTTCATATCTATTAAATTAAAAGAATCATAGCTGATAATAGCCTTTGCTGTTTCTTTTCCGGCTGTAGCCATCAAACACCCAATCAGCTGTTTCATAAGCAAATGCAAACAGCGGTAAGCGTGGATTTTTGACAAGTTATGTATTGTTTGTTTTGATCCATGTAAAAATTAAAACTGAGTTTTTTAAGGTGAATCATTTTAGAAGGCTTCAATTTGGGATATAATAGCAAGGGTTTTTAAAAAATTTTATTAAACTTTTATTCTTTTTTCTCGTTAATTTTCGTTTGTTAGTATTATATTGTAGGTACGAACGCAAGATTTTATGTTACTGAATTCTGAGTTTTTTGCTGTGTTACTTTTTTATGTTACGCTTATTTTTTCTTTTGATTTTGTTTCTGTAGCATATGTTTTCGTTTAATATTCTTAGCTTTGCTTTTTATTAATTTATTTTTTACCTGCTAAGTTAGGTGTATAAACAAAATGTTTAAATATTTTTATCTTTTATTAGTTGAATTCAAGTTTCTTTTTTGTATTTTTTGCTTGTTTTAAAAAATTGTATATGTTAAATTGAGCAATTAAATATAAATAAACTCAATACATAAAGCGTTAATAATCATAAAAACCTAATATTATATTGTAAACTAAACTATGTGTACTGTTTGCTGTATTTATCCTTTATATTAGCGGTTTTTAAACTTTCGATCGCCTCAACCCCCTCCCCGTTATGTATCAACCTGATGTCACAGACCCCTCAGGATTTTGAACAACTCTCATTGACTCCCAACACATGCTTGAGTGATTTAAATGTAGTTGTTACTGGCACTATGAATCCAGTTCTACATTTTCATAAATGTTTCTACAATTTTTGGAAAATATTATGCTGTAGTAATGGCTATATAGTTATAAACAGTAAGAAAAAAACAACAACCTGATTTAATATTCTTGGTCGAAATACTTGTTCTAGTAGAATTTTTTCATGGAGGGGTGCAATTTAGTGATCTAGTTTAGAATGAACATCTTTCAATTTTTCAATGAGGTCTTTTAGATTCTGTATTGAGTACCCATCTGACGTCATCAGTCATTACTGGGAGGCTCAGTGTCAAATGGTTAAGAAGCCAAGCATGGGCATTGGATAAATAAATAAATAAGTATTAAATAGTTAAAAATTAATAATCTATTCTCTGGGTGCATTTTAATAAATTATCATTAATTATAACTTACAAAAATTTAAAAATGAATGAACTGTAATATACTTTAAAAATTTCTTTCAAGAATTTGCTACAAAAAAAAAAGTAAGAATGTATATATTATATAATTAAATAATAGATTTTATCAAAACATGCATTTTTTTTTTATGGTTGTATGCTGTACTTTATTAAAACTGCTTTTAATTCCTATTGTGAGTATCAGTTTAAACATCATTAATAAGTGTAGAATTTTTAATTAAAGAAATATTTATTTGAATTATATGTTTTTAGATTTAAAATTTGATAACACTCATAGTTGGAAAATTTTATCATATTTTTATTTACACAGAAATGTTTTGACTGCTTCTGTGATAAACTTTATTATTGTGAAAATGATGAAACTTGAAAAATTTTTCTACTGGATGGTTTGGAGTGCATCAACTCTATATGCCTTGTTCAGATTTAAGAATGCATGCGGTAGGTATTTTTTAGTGAAATTATGTGTATAATATTTTGATCATGTAATAATTTTAAATATCATTGCATGCATGAAAAGATATTGTATATTTTTATTCTGTATTGTCTGGGGTTTTTTTTCTGTTTGAAATTTTTTTAAAAAAATTTGTAATATGTTAAAGAAATATTACTTAGAGCTCAAGCATAATTTTTTTTATTTTAAATAAAAAAAATTCTCTCTAATAGCTCATCACTACACAATTAGCCCTTCAGATTTCAAAAAAGGATGGGGAATATTAGGATTTTTTCATACAAAGGTGATTTTTGCATTATATTTTTAATAATCTACCATATATTCCTTTTTGAATGTGAATTACTGGTACTTATGTATTATATCTTGGACCAATTTTGTCAAATTAAAAGATGTTACCAAATGCCACAGTATGCAATCTATAGAAGAAATCCATTCTTTTGCATGTTTGAATGCAATAATGATAAGGACATTTTTTGAATTGGCGAAATTTGACAATGATATATAATACATAAGTACAAATTACTTATAGCATTTATTTGAATCTAAGCCGCCATCGATTCTAATCCGCACCACAAATTCTCAACATAATTTTGTAAAAAATTTTTAAAGTATTCTAACAAGGTTTATCAATATCTAATATTTAGGAAGTTTAGAAAGAGTACTAATTATTTACTTATTTCATTAAAACAGGCATCTGTAATAGCTCTAACTGTCAGTATCATGTTCAATTTCCCTCATCCATTGAATTTTTTCCTCCTTCAATTCTAAACTGCACCCAATTTTCAGGAGCATTAACATTTGAAAAAAAGAGTGGCTTGGATTGAAATGAATACTCTTTATTTTTGGAATAAAAAAATTAATCACTGTTCTGTTTGATTTTTGAAAATACATTTTAGTTAACATGTACAAGAGATTCACATTTCATGTGATCTAAAATCAATTTATATTTAATTACTTAATTATCATTTAATACATAAACTCTCCTCTTTTTTACCATAAACACATCTTGAAAGCACTTTATATAAAAATAAACACTTCAAACTACATTTTTAGTAATTATTATTAAATAAAATAAATAGAATGTGTTTTAAATTTATCTTTATCCTAAAAAAAGAAATTTCTGAATTTCTATGTTATTGTCTATTAAATCTCTCCTATAAAGTTCTTGTCACCTTTGTAATTCCAGGATAATTCTGATGTGGAATGGCTGATTTTAACTTCAACTTTTAAGAAATTTTATATGCTTTTCCTTTTTCAAGTGATTTGTACAAATATTATTTTAAGAGTAAATAGGACAGTAAGTAATCATATCTTTGTTTATCATTGATTAATACTTTTATCCAACTTTGTAGCCAAGATATTATTTTTTCAATATTATTTAACATTTTTACCATAATTTAAGTGTTAGAGTTCTCTTGTTTTAATTGTTCTGAAAGTCTGACTATACTATATTGTAATTAGATTCTTACTGTTTATTAGTTGTTAATTTGTACAGCAACTGAGAACCCCATAGACCAATAAGTTTCTATCTTTAAGTCCCTCGTACTGGTGAAATGATTTTTTTTATAAGAAGAAATATATTTGCAAAAGAATAAAAGAACTTCTATTTTTTGTTCATATGAAATACTACTTATATTAGTATTATATATTTATTAACAGTTAATTTCTGTTGAAGCAATTTCAAGCTTTTATATATTTTTGTGCATTCATTGAAAACTTTCAAGTGGTTTCTTAACTAAATGTGGTTGTTTTGATTGCAAATGCTTTTCAAGTATTAAATATTTTACAGTATTCCTTGGATACATTCTCAGAGCACACACATGATACAAAAAATGGTAATTCCAGTTCATTAAAAAGCTTTTGAATAAATTCTGATTCAACTAGTTAAAATCATATTTTTTGATGCTTTAATTTTTTTCCTTCTCTTTACCATCGATTCAAATGTTCATATTAATGTTGCTGATTGAAGACTGAATGCTCTGACTCCATAAATTGCACATATTACCGTTATTATCACAATTTATATTATCTTTTATACTACTAAAAATATACAAAACATTGTTTTGCTGTTTTACTCATTTTATGACTTATTTCATTCTAATCTAAAATTAAACAAGAACTGATTATAATCAAAATTGGATAATTTAATATCATTAAGCATAACAATGAGAGGAAGTACACATTTAAAGTCATAGTTACCTGAAAAGCATCTGTGTAGTAAACTATTGAAATGAAACAGTTGGATGAAAATTGATATTTGAGGAGGGAGATGGCACTTTTAGGATACTGAAAATCTTTCACTATTATTCCATGTCTTGTTTCTCCCTCCTTAGTGCATTTTATAAATTACTTGTACTACTAGGCAACAATTTTCAGAATTATGTATTATTCCTATGTCAGTGATTTATTGCTAAAGATTACCTGCATGTCAAAGCTTAATCATCCAAGGTTTTACAAAATACAGCAACCTATTTCTTTCTTACCAACCTAAGGACGATTGCTAAAATTTATTCAAATTTGTTGAAGGTCTTGGAGCAATCAAACCGTGTTGAGTTCTTGTGCCATTGAAGATCCACCCTATAGAGGGGCTGATACCCCTTGAATCTGTCATGGCTCACACATACACAAAGGTCTCACATTGGTATAGCATGGAGTGCTAACTCAGGTGTCATCCTCGTTTTTAGAACCAAAGTTCAGAATTATGAAATCTGTCACCAATAACCCTTACGTTTATTTAGAGTATGTTGCTAATAAAAAATCAAATCAAATTGCCAAAGGTCACTAGCGGCATAGGCAGTGGTGTAGCGTAACCACTGCCCCAGGATTCTAGGGGGCCCTAAACTTGACTTTGCATTGGGGCCCTAATATTCTCTGTTACTCCACTGGGCATAGGGTTAATATGTAAATACAGAATTTCTTAAAATATTTTTTTGTATTTCTTATGAAATGTAAAAGAGATGCGTTGATTGAGAGATTGTGAGATAAGTTTGAAATTTTTCTATACAACTATTTTTCTACTTTCTACAGATTTTTCCAGAATTTGATGAATGAATCTTTGGTTGGTGCCTACTGAATTTGTACATATATATGCATATGTTTACTGTATAAAAGAGATATTTGCATCTTTTAATCTTGATTTAATTGCTTGAAGCAGTAGTCTCCAAAGTGGATTATGTGTACCCAAGGGTTAGGCAAAAGATGCAAGCTTGCATGTTATACATATATAAGTAATGATTTTCTATTTCAGTTTTCTTGAAAGGGAGCATCTTTAATTCTTTATGATTCTGAGCCCTTTAAGACATTCTGAGATACTTAATTCTTCTTATTTACCCATCCTAACTGGAAATACAATTTTAACAAAACTTTAGTTCCTGAAAAAATTTTACTTCATCAATTTTTGAGGTGAGGTTATGCAATATTACATTGTTCTCTAGCTTTGACTAATCAGCATGCTAGAACTAAAAAATCATGTAAGTGAAGTAAGTTCTCACAATTTCCTTGAGTGGATTATATAAGCTTAGATCACCTGGAATGACCATGGATCATTTTACCATCAGATTTTTTTTTCATCGTCATAAAAAACCTTGATGTTTTTTTATGATGACATGAAAAAAACCATCATAAGCTTTCACATGTGTTACTGTTTTTATGTATAAGTACTTGTTTTCATAATATATTATCAAGAATCTTAAATAAATTCATAATTGTAATCACCATGTGTATCTAGAAGTAAATATCCCAAGGTAATTTTCAGCAAATATAAAGCTTTTGAAGTAAAATATGTCATACACACAAATACATATGTAATATATATATATACATACATATATATATTTAAATGAGGTTCTTTTTATAATTATTTTCGTTTTAAGGATAAAATAGGTTTTACTCTTGGTTATCATTCAATTATTTAAGTACAATTAAATAAATAGTGTAACATTTTTTTTTAGTTATTTTTCCAGTAAAAAAAGTTTGCCATGAAACATTTTTAAAAATTAGTATCAAGATGTAAAATAATTAATCTTTTTTTATGCACAGAGAAATAAAAAATATTTAACTTTTATTGTTGTGGAAACTTGATAATGAATGGATAAAAGTAATTGATTTTTTAAAAAGGAAACAAAAGTACATAAAAATTGTAATAATCATACATTTGCATGTTTAATTTAAATGTCTTATATTTCTATTTTCTTACATAATTTCTTTTCATGTTTAATGTCTTTTTAAAATAGAAAATAACGTTTCAATAAAGACAGTGCTATATACTAAAATGTCAAAATTTATGGGATATTTCCCAATATTAAATGAGACCTTTTTTCCCCTGCTGAAGTGTAGCAGTAGTTTTGATATGGGACTGACTCAACTAGTCCTCTTTGAAGAAATGTGACAAACTGATCTTTTTTATCATGACTTTTAACATGACCTTTTTGTCATGTTCAGTGGGAATCATATCTAGTGATCTGATGGGAATCATATCTGAATCAGTGTTCCCCAACCTTTTTATCATTGTGGACTGGTAAACATTAGATAATTTTACTGCGATCCGCTAGAAGAGGGGAGACATTGATTGTTTATCTTTATATATAAAAATCTTCTGTGCGTGTGTTTGTCACTAAACTCCTCCTAAACAGCTGGACCGATTTCAATGAAATTTTTTGTGGGGGTTCAAGTAAATTCAAGAATGGTTTAGATTCACAGTTCGGTCTGACATCGCAATTAGTTAAAAAGATATTAATTAAAAACATTCAAAAAATACAACTCAACATTCACCTGCATTGTTGTAACAACGCTATTGTTATAAACAAGTAATATAAAAAAATTTTTTTAATCAATTCCTAATTAGATCAACCAAGAAAAAATGTATTTTAGCTACTTTTTATTAAATAGTTGCAATTAATATAAATATGTATATACATATGACAGAATCACAACATTAAGTGGTAATTCATTTTTATTAATTATCATTAAAGTATCATTTTGTCATCCAAAACAATCATGTATATAAAATTTCCTTTCAACTGAATGCTTTAACACGTGAGAAAAAAAACCTTTTCAAATTTTGACATAAGTCGCCAAAAGGGTCGCTAAGTCGCCAACGTGGCTGAATTTGTATTTTTTTAAATAATTAGTTTTAATCAATTAATTTTTATTGATTATAATTAAATTATTGTGTTGTCATCCAAAATAATCATGCACATTACATTTCAGCTCAATTGAGCGCTTTAAAATGTATTTTATTAACGATTGAAAATTCCACCAAGATAAATAAATAAACAAACAAATAAAATATGTATAGAGATAGTGAGCTAATAGTAGGTATTGAAAAAGACGTAAGTTGATGTCGAATATTGATTTTCAGCCAAACTAGCCAAACCCGGTCTTTATTGTTACGAAAATGCAGACGATTCACGCTTTTTAGCGTTTTTAATTAATATCTTTTCAAATAATCTTTATATATGTAATTCTTCTGTGTGTGTGTATGTAACTGAACTCCTCTTAAACGGCTGGACCGATTTTGATGAAAGTTTTTGCCTGTGCCAGTGGAGTCGAGAATGGTTTAGATTTATAATTCGGTTTAGAAATGTTTATTTAAAAATTGTTGATCTTGGAATGTTTTACATTGGATCTGACAGACTGCACTACGATCGCAGTATCGAGAATATTCAAAGTCTTTTATTATAATTCAAGTTGGTCCCGACAGTTGGTGCTGTGATCATTTCAGGAAAATATTTTGTCACTTCGTGTTATTATTTTGTTGAAATAAATCGTGTGTTAATTAAATTATTACATTCAGATGTAATTAGTGCTTAAAATTTTACTCAAAACGATCCAGATTGTTAAAGCTTATTCATAAAAATTTGGAAATTTTTGAATTTAAGATGTGTGTACAGGACAATGTCTGTCGGGTCCTCTAGTATTTTATATATCACAAAATATTGCACATGTAGGGAATTAGCATGGGTTTTAGTGACTTCTCTCAGCTCCAGATTAATCTCTCATTCATGAAAAGTTGTAAAAACCCAAGAGAAATACAGCACATTAAAAAATGGAAGTAATTTAATGTTCCTTGGCTGGCCCTGTACCATTTGATCCACAGACCAGGGGTTGGGTACCACTGATCTAAGTGACTAGAATGAACAGAATGGAAGACAGAAAAGTTCACAAACCAATCATGAATGATTTGGCCACATTGTCATCTTGAAACTTCTATTGTGTTTGGGTGTATGACTGCAAATGGCCTCCGAATAGTTGAATACAACCATTTCCAGTCTATGATTCATTCTGTTTTATTAGATGACCCAGTTTATGTAATGTAAAATGGTCCACACCATTATGAAATCACCTGCATCTTGTGCAGTTCCTTGATGTCAACTTGGGTCCATGGCCTTGTGGAACTTATACAACGCTCAAACCCTACCCTATCAACTGGATTTATGACTTGTCTGATCTAGCAACATTTTTCCATTCATCTAGTGTCCAACCCAGGGTCGTTTTTAACTTTCCTTTCCTGGCTCCTTAGATACTCCCCCCAATTATTTCCAGAACACTTCCTCCTTCAGCTCTTACCTTGCCAGTTTTGGTGCGGGAGGGAATTTTTTAAAAAATTTCTCTTTTTTTCACTTTCCAATTTTTTGTGCCCCTAAATCTTTTGCACCCTAGGCACATGCCTAGGTGGAAAAGTGGCCCTCATCCAACCTCTATGTTCACAAGCCCAGCAGAGGTCCCGCAGTCATTGGTGTATTATTAGTAAAAGCCATTTATTTGGTCATCTGCTGTCATACTTCATCAATACCAAATTTTGCTACATTATCTTAATGGACATGACTGCCGTACATTCTGTATTGATTGCTGTTTGTGTTGTAACTCTGACAATCACCCATGCAGTTGGTGTGGAGTGGTAGTTAGGAGAGGGGGTGCCAGCTCAGGTGTTGTCCACGTCACTTGACCATGGCAAAATTACGTGGTCCAACGCCAAAAGCCCTCGTGTAGCTGAACAATGCGACGTTAATATTCAATCAATCAATCAACCAACGGTCACTCACCATTCAAAGTCTGTTAATTCTCATTGTATATCTATCAGAAAGATTTTCGCATGACTCGCTTGAGTACAAATGAAAGCCTAGACAATTCAGTTTCCATTTATAAATATTTACATGGAGCTACTACCATCTGGATATTTACATGTTATCTCATGACTTTGGGAAATTCAATGTGTATTAAAATATATTGCAGGATTTGCAAATTATATTTGATTGATTGAACTAGAATTGTGATTTAATTCATGTTTTATTTTTCTTTGTGTGAAATTCTGTATATATGTTTGGGGAACTGTTAAGTTCATAGATTGTATTTAAACATTGGGAAAATTTTCTGTGTAGCAATTTATTACTGTTTTTTCCCTCCTCCAAAACAGAAAATTTGAGCTGCTGCTTCAATTTAATATATCATGCATGTTATCTATTTACACCTTATGTAGTTCAGATATTAATTTATTTTTATTGTTTATTACAGTTAGTATACTAATTTTTAATTCTTTTGTTTTTTATTGCAGATCACACCTTTTTTTTATACAGTTTTCTCTGTGATTTCTTTATCATTGATCATTGGATATGCAGCTGCTGCAGTTTTCATCTTTTATCCTTCATTGATGTATATTTTTCATACTTTTCATAGAAAGAGTTTGTGTTATATGATGACCATATGTGCTTTATTTTTTATACATCATCCACTTTTCAATTTCATACGGGTATGCTGTAATTTTGATGAACAATCATTAATTTTAATGTTTTAAACTATAGTAAATGGTAGAAATAATTTAATTTTTACCAAATATTTTCTGATTTATTATCATATTAATTTGTCTTGCAGGTAAACATACCTATGGGGGATTCAGAATCTTTTCTTTTTGATGTTGGAATAGCTTGGCTAATATTAAAGAGCTTGAGTTTTGCAATCGACCGCATTGATTCTAAAAAAACATCTTGCGGGATGTCCATTTTTACAGATATTTTTTGTGTACTTTCATATTCCCTTTATCTGCCTGTTCTCTTTACTGGTCCTATTATAACTTACGAAACTTTTTGTAATCAGGTTCGTTTATTTATATTTTTCCTAGTTTTATTTAAAAAGTGTGTTTTGTCAAAGAACAAGTTCTAAGAGTTATTCTAAAGTGTTCCATGTGTTTTAACAGCATATATTGATTACATTCTGGTAGTAATGTTCCTAAATGTATGATTTCTTCATATTAATTCAAATGAATAACTTCTTTTTATAGATGCTCAAGACAGCACAGCCTTTGCCTCTTAAAGAACTCATACATCGTTTTCTTCTTCTTGTTCGTCATATATTGTGGTATTTTGTATATGAATTTCTTTTACACTACATCTACTCCCATGCTGTTCAATTCTATCCTGATGCTGTTCAAAATTATGACAGTTTTGCATTGTGTGGTCTCGGTTATGCTTTGCCTAAAATGTTCTTCCTTAAATATTACATTATTTATGGAGTTTCAAAATGTATTTCAAAGTTAGAAGACATCGAGTTACCTCCACCTCCAAAGTGTATTAGCTGTGTTCACTTGTCATCTGAGTTATGGAGACATTTTGACCGTGGTTTATATTTATGGATTTTGAAATATTTATATTTGCCTGCAGGAGGAGCACGTGTGCATGATGGTATGTTAATAAACCATGCATGTGGCCAAATTTTACGAAAAATTCAGGCACTTTGTATTTGCTTTACATTTGTTTGCATATGGCATGGAATGGACACTTCAATAGTCGTATCAACATGTTTAAATTGTGTATTAGTGGCATCTGAAATTGCAGTGAAGTTTTTCTTAACTACAGAAACTGGGAAGCTTTTTAAGGTGAAAAATTTTAGTAACACTAGTTATTTGGTTTGTTAAAGTTTTTATGTTGTTTTAAACATACACACACTTATATAAACTTAAGTTGTGCAAGAAATACTTATGAATGACATGAAACTAAGATGAGCTATATTGATGGTAATCATACTTGTAAATATTTAAATTTAAATTCTGAATTTTTTTTTTTTCATTTCTTTTAGTAAAGTATTTGCACTTAATATTTTCGAAATATACCATTATAAATATTACTTCATACAAAAAAACCCGATAAATCAAACTTTCATGGTAAATAACACATTTTCCCCTCTCTTTCTTTCTAGACATTTTCTCCTGGTGCACAGACTAGAATTTCAGCAGCATTTGCAACTCCTCATTTCCTAATGATGTGCATTTCTTGTTGTTTCTTTCTTTCAAATTTCCACATAGGGATGTTAATCATCAAAAGGGTTGTTTTAGGTAAATTTCCTAAAATGTGTTTATAAAATAAAATACACTATTCATTTTTTATTTTCCACTGCATTTAGTAATGAACAAATAATGATATGCTAAAAACATTTTTAGGTGGTATAACTCCTTTGGGGCCCCTTCTCCTTATCATGTACTGTGGCTGTCATGTCTCCATAAGTTGGAAAGAACATCAACAGAATAGTAAACCTGTGATTATGTATAATAAATCAAGTTAGTTAAGCAAAGCATAAAGAGACCTGTTTGTTTTCTTCAAAAATAGCTTTTAATTACTTGGATTGAATAATTTATGTTCAGAACAGGGAATTTTGGTGCTCCTGTTTGCTAAATGATAATTGAATATATTGTTCTTATGCAAAATAATTTTATTGTTGTTTAATTATATATTTTTGTATTGGATATTCATTTCACAATAAATAAGGAATCAATCATACATAAAAAGTATTTAAGTATTATTTTTATTACATACCCCCAGTTCTAAAACATGTAACCGACCTATAACTTTACTTAGTTATTGTACTTTTATATCATATACACCAAATTATAAAATGTTAAATGTATGCTAAGAGTTTGGTGTGTTTCTTTTAAATTTTAATGGAGCATAAATAGGATGTTCTCTTAAATGTAAGATTTGTCAGAACCAATCATTTTATTTATAATGAAATCTAAGAAAATGACAAACTGAACAATTAATGTATATTTTTATTCATTTTGTGTTTCTCTTGAAAATAGAATGTTTGTTTTACAGAATAAACTTTTTTTTTCATCCTTACAGATTTTTTTTTAAAATTATTTACAAAGTTAAGTAATAATTTATTTATGCTTGGATTAAGGATAGTTTATGCATTGAAACACAAAGCCATAAAACTCTGCAAAACTTAATTTTAGTAATATAGTTTTAACATTTTAGCAATACACTCTTTTAAAAGGGGGAGTTAAAAGATAGGAAAACCTGATGAATAAAAAATGTCACAGATTGCTTGAATATGAAATATTAATGTGCATACTATAAAATATGCAACCTAATGAAATGTTATGATATCTGATGAAATTACGGATATTTCTGCTTTATCATGAATTTTCATCTTACCAGTTGATTCCATTGATGTGTGATAAATCTTTCAATTTATTCAAACTTTCTAGATATTTCTTGCAAATATATGGTTTTTATGTCATCCAGTTTTGGAATTTTACATGTGTCTTCTTTGTGGGTGGAAAAATATTTTATAACTATATTGATACATTTCAATTTTATAAAAAAAAATAAGTACAAAGAGTCAGGTCAGATAAACAGAATATGCATATTATACATTCCAATTTTATCAAATAAATTCAAATACATTATATAAATCACATCAAATAAATACAATACATAATGTTCAAATAAAGTGTTTATTAATATGTACAGAGACTTAAAATCTACAGAACATTAGAGTGAATATTCATTCTTAAATTAATTGAACATACTATCATTTCTATTTTAAAGTAATACTTCAAATTGAAAAATTATACAGAATTTAAGTAGTTTCTTTTTTTTAAAAAAATTCTATTTTGCTGGAAAGCTGCATGGTGTAGTCTTGATTACAGATTCTGACCCTAACTTTTAGTTCCAAATGCAAAGGGGAAAGCTAATATAAAGATGTTTTTCCATAAATAAAGTATTTGAAATTCAGTTATTTTTTAAAGCACATAGATAACATTATTTCTTATACATATTTATATACTTTAAGTAAAGACAATAACATCTCTCAGAATAACAGTAATGAGAGTTACATAAGAACAGTTGTATAATAATTTTATTTGAAAGAAAATGTCTAATTGGTATAACTTTTGACCTTTTCATCAGCCCTTATTTTGCATTTCAAAAGTTCAACTGACACAAGCATGTATGCACCATCCATCGATACATCTACGCTCAGACTATAATTTAATTTTTGTTATCATTGCAGAACAAACAAAGCCATATATATATATAAATTTTGTTAAAAATCAAATTAGCTGAGTTAGCATTTCTTTTGTTACTTTCTGTAATTAGCTTTTCCTTTTTATGTTTCCTATGTTTTCCTAGCTTCTGTTTAAATTAGACCATTTAAACAGAACTTCTGTTAATCATTTTTTTATTTGCTACATTATATTTATGAATGGATAGCAAATCGGTGCTTGCAGTAACCTGAATACTTTTATTTCAATTTTTTTAATTGTATTAAAAATATATGGATAATATATTAGCAGTTAAATATTTGACTATAAATGTGCTTCAAGTTTAATCTTAAAGTTGAAATCATTTTGAAAAAAAAATTATTTACATTTTTCCTGTGGATTTTAATATTACGAGTTTTCAAAACTATGATAAGTTTTAAAAAGGGACAACTGCTGTTTCTAATTAATTTAAATGGTTGCAAATTATACGATGTTTTGTGTGTATGCGTGTATTCTGTATGTAAGCAACATGTTTTGACTTGTAATTGAAATCCAATTAACTAATTTTTCACCTAATTTATTCTATGTCTATTTTAATATTATTGGAACTTTTATAATCTAACTTTTTTTTATTATGATGTGGTACTGATAAAAGATTCTAGATGAAAATAATGAGCAGAAAGAAAACTGACGAATGCATAATGCTGTCGTAATCTAGACCAGGGGTGTCCAACTCAAATGACCTTGTGGGCCACTTCGCAAAAACCTTATAAGCATATAAACATTATAAAACATACAATAACATTATAATAAAGGTACATAATAAAAATATGTACCTTTATATCAGATTTGGAAACAAAAAAAACATTTATTAGAGGGAAAATTTAAAACAGAATGAATTATTATTACTTTTTTCATTATTTTTCAATAATGCAATGATCATATGTTTCAAATATTACAGTTGCCATTTTCTTGAAAATTACGGTGTTCCTATTGAATTGATATTTCGTTACTCATTGTTGAAATTTGATAGTGCTGTCATTCGCAAACGATTAAGTATACATTGTCCTTTATCTTAACCGTCCTGAATATTTTTATTAAACTTTAAAAAACACCTCTGACTGCCTCTTGCTTTTTGGGCATTCCAAACAGAAAAGGAGGAGAAACGAAAGTCGCACACACAGAGAATAATGTACCATCCTTAGCAGTGGCGCACACAGGAATTTTTCAAGGGGGGGTCCGGGATCGAAAGTTCACCATTCTTGTATTATGCTCCTTTTGATTTTGTCGATTTTCGGGAACAAAACACAGCAAAAGAACTAATTTTTAAATAAATAATTAGCATTAATTAATAAAATTAATCATTAATAACAAGTAATTAATTAAATTTTACGTACTATTTACTTAGAATTATAATCAATCGGAAAAAAAAGCAAGGACTTTGGGGGTCCGGACCCCCCCCCTTGTGTGTGCCGCTGATCCTTAGTAAAGGATATGCATAGAGTGCAATTCGAAATTTATTAAAAAAGTAATTTACTATAGTAAAATCAAATGTAACTGTTTGATAAAATATATATCTATTTTAATCTAAAGGACATTTCTATTATCAAAAAGGATTTAACAGGCAGGCAAATACATTGTATATATATATATATATATATATATATATATATATATATATATATATATATATATATATATATATATCTTTATATATAAAAATCATCTGTGCGTGTGTATGTCACTAAACTCCTCCTAAACGGCTGGACCGATTTCAATGAAATTTTTCTGGGGTTCAAGTAAATTCGAGAATGGTTTAGATTCACAATTCGGTCTGATATCACAATTAGTTAAAAAGATATTAATTAAAAACATTCAAAAATACAACTCAACATTCACCTGCATTGTTGTAACAACGCTATTGTTATAAACAAGTAATATAAAAAAAAATTTTAATCAATTCCTAATTAGATCAACCAAGAAAAATGTATTTTAGCTACTTTTTATTAAATAGTTGCAATTAATATAAATATGTATATACATATGACAGAATCACAACATTAAGTGGTAATTCATTTTTATTAATTATCATTAAAGTATCGTTTTGTCATCCAAAACAATCATGTATATAAAATTTCCTTTCAACTGAATGCTTTAACACGTGAGAAAAAAACCTTTTCAAATTTTGACATAAGTCGCCAACGTGGCTGTATTTGTAATTTTTTAAATAATTAGTTTTAATCAATTAATTTTTATTAATTATAATTAAATTATTGTATTGTCATCCAAAAAATAATCGTGTACATTACATTTCAGCTCAATTGAGCGCTTTAAAATGTATTTTATTAACGACTGAAAATTCCTCCAAGATAAATAAATAAACAAATAAAATATGTATAGAGATCGTGAGCAAATAGGAATTGAAAAAGACGTAAGTTGGCGTCGAAAATTGATTTTCAGCCAAACCCGGTCTTTATTGTTACCAAAATGCAGACGATTCAAGGTTTTTAGCGTTTTTAATTAATATATTTTCAAATAATCTTTATATATGTAATTATGTGCGTGTGTATGTAACTGAACTTCTCCTAAACGGCTGGACCGATTTTGATGAAAGTTTTTGTCTGTTCCGGTGGACTCGAGAATGGTTTAGATTTATAATTCGGTTTAGAAATGTTTAATTAATTTTTTATTTATAAATTGTTGATCTTGGAATGTTTTACATTGGATGTGGCAGACTGCGCTACGATCGCAGTATCGAATATTCAAAAATCTTTTATTTGGAATTTAAGATGTGTGCACAGGAAAACGTCTGTCGGGTCCTCTAGTATATATAAATTTCCCCTCAAATAAATTTCAAAATGAAAGAACTTTAAAAGTCTGATATTTAAATTTTTTAAAAGAGTCGGCGGACCACATGAGGCCCGCTGGCCGCGTGTTGGGCACCCCTGATCTAGATAGTCAACTTTGATTGAAAACTGACGATCCAGTTCTCAGTCGATGATAGACAGACGAAGCTATTGATGAATATTAAGAACAATTTACTTTATGTGCTGCTTCTTTTTTAGCTTATTCAATATTCACTTATATTGACAATAATCGATATTGTAATTATAAGACAGCAGTGCCGTTTTAAGGTCATTTTGGGCCCTGGGTGCAGAAGATGTACGGCCCCCTTCGCATTGTGTGGCGGATCGTTTTTACTAGAAAACCTGGTTAAGTCCATTTTATACGGGCCCTTTCGCACCCTACCGGGGCCCTGAGTGCCCGCCCCAAGCGCCCAATGTATAAACTGGCACTGTAAGACAGTGTATGTAGTGTATACACTTTTGTATAAAATTTATTTCTTGGGCATATAAATTAGAGGATTGTTGCTTCTATTTTGAACTATGACACTGATAGAATGTATTCATAAGCCAGTCTGACTTGAAGCAGCTTTGTGCCAGTCAACTTGTTTCCTGTTATTACACCTTTAGAGGGAAGAGAATTATTTTCATACGTGAACACAAAGTTGACTGAAAAGGGAATGCCGGACTCATTGGTACAATGATATAATCAGAAAACTTCCCCCATTTTTCTTACACAAGTAGCCCGCGTACAAAGAGTGTAGCTTCCACTATATCCTTTTAGTTAATTCAACTATGGGGGAAGGAAGAAAGCTGTTTTTGAGAGAGTGGCACCACTAGATGAGTCAACTGACCACATATGAAGGTACCTAGGGGCGAATTCTATTCAAAACTAACTCTCAACTGTCCACTCAAGTTAGACGCAGCACAAATTCATGTATAAAAGGGTCCTCTTAGTGATAAACACAACTTACGCTGTAATAATTTGTAATATCTCTTAGGAATTGATGGTCGAGTAATCACCTTCCAGGGGCGTAGCTACCGCCGTATCAATGATATGGGGCTCCCAAACTACAAGGGCTCCATTATGAGATAGAATATAATCATAAAATGTCAAAAGAGCCCCGAATAGGGACCCCCAAGGAATTTAAATACAGGGCCCACTCAGGACTAGCTACGCCAGTGTCATCATCGATGATCCAATATGACTTGAAGTTCTAGCATTCAAACAGGAGCAACATTTAACGAAAAATTATTTGAAAAATGATCGTATTGAAACCCTGCATCCGTGCCTAGTTGGCCCAACGCTTAAAACGTCCTTGCACTTCTATTCGTTTTAATATCGATAACAAGGACTCGATTAAGAATCTCTTTACTATTTTATATTAAAAAGTACTAAGAGTGACAAATTTTTTACTAACTTGTGTGAATACCGGGTGCTAGTAATTTTATCATAGGTTTAAATAAACTTCTTTGAGTTGCCGAAAGGGAAGAGTACCGAAGGCACTTAATAAAAAGCAGAACATAGTTTCCTTTAGAGTATTTCGTTGAAAAAGTCCTAAGTACTACGATTGAAATTATCTCTTGATTATATATATATGTATATATATAATCAAACATTTCCTCTATGTTTCAAAAAGTAAAAAATAAAAATACGAACATTTTCCTGAAATATCTCCATTGTTATAAGTATATGAGAATGAAGATATTTTTTCAATGAATTAAAAGTAAACTTTTTTTAAAACAAGCTTTTATTAAAATGCTCTAAAAAGAATAAAATAAAGTTTTTTTTTTTTTTGCTATCAACTTATAACGTCATTCACTATTTATGATATAAAAGCTTGTCGTGAGATTTAAGTACTCGTATGTGTACTTAGTTTGAAATTTTTAAAAATTAAAATCAATCAGATTAAGTTATTTAATTTGCTTGTTTATCTACACATGTAAATCTCGCGACAAGCTTTTATATCATAAATTGTGTAATGACGTTATAAGTTGATAGCAAAAAAATTTTTAAAAGAAAAGTTTATTTTATTCTTTTTAGAGCATTTAAATAAAGGCTTGTTTTTAAAAAAGTTTTACTTTTAATTTATTTTTAACCTTTTAGGTATCACTGGACAGGTTTTTCAGTCTATTCATTTCATTCAGCGCATCATTGTTGCAAGGTCGTTTGCCGGTTAATTTTGAACAGGCTAACTCAGGGGTACTCAATGTTTTTTCCCGTCGGGCCACGCACATATGATACAAATTTCACTCGAGCCGCAACAAAAGGATAATAGGGGACGGGGATAAACACTATAAGACCAAAACAATATTGGACAAAGCACAATTAATCAAAATATTAAAACTCATTTTTTTACAATAATAAATACTATATTAAAAACGAAAAACACAAAAAAAATTTTAAATCCGTAATTTAAAACCAATTTTTTAATCTTAGTGTAGAATTTGGATAATACTATTCTACAAATGAAAAAAAGGTTTCGTGTGATTATCTTTAAAAATGATGAAGTTTTCAAATGTTTTATTAAAAATTTAAGCATGTTTTGAAAAATCGAAAAAAAAAAAGTTTTCGGTTTTTTTTTAAATGATTTATTCTAAAAGAGAAAAGCCTCAACTTTTTTAGTGGAGAATATCAATTCATTAAGACGAAAAAAAATTCATACGCAACGATTTAGAAATCATATTCATGAAAATAAATAGATTTTGACTCATTTAGAAAACATTTTTTTAAAAGAATTACACCGTATACAGTAGCAAAATAAATGATCTTCCCGATTATGTAATTATTTTTGTTTCAGTTTTATAGAAAGATTAAAAAAAAGATGGGTTTTTAAAACAGGTAGAAAAATCGGAACTTTAAGCTCATTCCGATAAGATGCTAGGCAGAATAAAAGGCTAACAGGGGTAAAGGGTTTTTAATTAATATCTTTTTAACTAATTGCGATATCGGAATAGGAATGATCAAAACATGTATTGTCATCCAAACTAAACGTGTATACAGAATTTCAGCTCAATCGGTTGAAAGCATCGGCTTCAAAATTGAGTTGCAAGATTCCACCCGAAAAAATTACTTTAATTAATATCTTTTTAACTAATTGCGATATCGGAATATAAATGGTCTAAACATACATTGTCATCCAAACTAAACATGTATACAAAATTTCAGCTCAATCGGAAACCGGGAAGTGGATCAAATTAAACTTGCAAGATTTGATTACAGACCGACAGACAACGAGCAGGTGAAACTAAATAAAAGCTTATAAAAATTAGTTGTTGTTTCTTATGCCACCTGATCTTGACTGCGTCATATTCAGGCCCATGAAATTCATCATGGCAAGGGGCTAGATGTACGCCTGTCGTTGGCCGTAGCCTTGAGCACCATACAGGTGACAATACGATTAAGCTCAGTTTCACCCCAATTTTCAGGGAGAACACACTGGGTCAGTGGCATCCCACCTCTCTTCTCCTTCCACCAACCTCACGAGTGGACTTGCAGCTCGTCGGCTATTTAGAATACCCCCATGCCACGAAGGCACTATACATATACGAACATCCATGTCATCTCCGGGATTCGAACTCAGGTCTTACGGCACAGCGGTCAGCGTCGCTAACCATTAGACTGGATGAGCGACTCAAAAATTAGTTTTCGAAGCATATGTTTTTTGTTGAAGAATTTTTTGTATATTTTGTGCTTCATGTTGTAAAAACTTTATTCTTTCTGATTAGTGAATATGACATTTACAAAAATTATTGCAGTTTGAAACACAAAAACAGATTACACTAGGCAACACCAAAAATAGCTTACAATGAAGTATTTGGGCCCGTTAAACACGAAAATCCTCATAAAAACTTCAGATTAGCTCTTGTTTTCTTATATCAGGACTTCTCCTTACTCATAAATAGCTGTATTTTCACTCATCTTTACTTTCTGTGTATAAACTTCACAATGTTCATTTAAGCGGGTAGATGCAAACACGTGTCCCAGGATCGATTTTTAGCTTCTACGAAAGGCGTGTAACAGCGCTACCTCTGCAGATGTGTTTTGAGTGTAACTTAGAGCGTCAGTAGAACAAAGAACAGACAATAGTGCACGAGCCCCCTCACAGACTAAATAAAGCAGAGTAGAGTAACCTTGTAAAAGATCTTGACTTGCCAAAACAGAAGGCAGAGCTTCTGCAGCAATGGAATCTATTCCTACCAGACGGTTAAGATTACAGAGTACAAGACTTGTGAAAAAGAAGAAGAATCTTTATTTCTTTGAGAAGAAAGAACATGTGGTTGCATGTATTGATGTCAAAGGCTTGATGAATTTCATGAACATCAGTTATGATACAAATGACTGCAGACTGTTTATAGACTCTTCCAAACTTAGTTTGAAAGCAGTATTACTACACAAGGGCGACCTTCTTCCTTCCATTCGCGTCGAACATTCCATTTACTTGAAGGAAACTTATGCAAATGTGAAATTACTTCTAAAATTAATAAAATATAAGGATCATAAATGGCAGATCTGTGGTGACTTGAGTCGTTGGTTCACTCATGGGAATGCTAGTGGCGTAACGTACACCCTTGCAACTCCCACATTGTGTGGGCCCCCGGTGCTCTAGGGGACCTAAAGCCTGACTGATGCCAAGTATGTATTTGGGCTAGGGGCCCAAAATCTGACTTTGCAGGGCCATCCTAGTATTCTTCGTCACGTCACTGGGGAATGCAGTTAGTCTATGCCAAGTACTGCTGTTTTCTGTGTTTGTGGGACAGTAGAGATTGAAATTCGCATTACATGCAAGAGAAATGGCCGTACAAAAAATCTAAAATCCGGTGAGAGAAATGTCTCAAATGATTCTCTAGCAAACCCAAATGATATTCTGCTTCCATCCCTGCACATTAAGCTGGAATTAATGAAGAACTTTGTGAAATCCATTAACAAGGATGGAGAGGCTTTCCAATTACTTGAACAAAATTCCTAAGATTGAGTGAAGCAAAGATTAAGGAGAAAATCTTCATGGGCCCTCAAATACACAAAAATTATGAAGGACTCCACTTTTTGATCAAATTATGGGGAAAAAGGAAAAGCAGCCCTGAAAGCCTTTTCAAAGTATGGTACAAGAGCTTCTGGGCAGCAAAAAAAAAAAAAAAAAAAAGAGAGAGAGAGAGAGAACTTTTAACAGTTGGTGAAAGATTTTGTACAAAAGTTCCATGACCATGGATGCAATATGTCTTTAAAAATCCATTTTTCATATTTCCATCTTGATTTTTCCCTAAGAACTGTGGAGCTGTAAACGATGAACACAGTGAACGGTTTCATCAAGATAACGCAACAATGGAACGTAGATATCATGGTCTTTGGGATGAGTCAATTGCCGCAGACTACTGCTAGACAGCTATAAGGGATACTCGGGCTTCAACATACAAGAGGCAATTCAAAAGGAAATGTTCACGGGAAATGTACTAAAATATACTACTGATTTTTTTATATGAACATTGTATCTTGAAACTTGGCTTATTATATTGTATTTATTAGTTAGTAATGTTTTGTTCTTCAATTTACCCATAAATTGATGGATGGGCTGTTGTATATGTTAAAAACAAAACCTAATAAATAAATTTCATTTACATATTCGTTTTTACAACCCAAAATTATTAAGAATAGGCTATTTAAAACTAGGAGACAAAAAATTGTTCTTTTGCTGCCTAGTGTTATCAAATATAAGATCGAGTTAAGGAAATGTCACGTGATTTGAGTACCTTCTTAATGGCATGTGTGTTAGAAATTCTACATTAAACTTTCTCGAATGGCAACGAATATCAAAAAATTAGTCATTTTTTCACCCAACCTATGCTGTAGAGGTTGAAGTTCTTTGAAGAAGCCATTTTTGCTTTACTTTCCTGCTTATTTTCAAGAATTTCTGAACTTTATGAGAAAACAGTTTTTATTATTGGATTAATCGAGTTGAAAATTTTTTTTATCGCTTTTAGCGGTATTTTTTATGTGAAATAGGTAAATTCTTATTTATTATAATCGGCGCCATTTCGTTCTACAAGAAATGCGCCATTTTTTCTTTGCATTGTACTTTTAAATGAATTTAAGTTTTTATTTTTATAACATTATTGTGAAGCTAATTGATGTTGGTTATGTTTATGCAATAAATGAAACTTGAGTAAAGTAAAGTTTATTGTAAAGGTGAAATAGTGTTAATGTCGGTAGTGTTAATCGATGCCAATATCTTTAATGAGCATTTCTAAATCTTGGCGAATATGATTATTTGATCTGCTTATTTTAATTAAGTCGCTTAAAAAGTTTTAATTTCTTTTCTTGCCGTGTAATCATTCTCAATTTGAAACATTGATTCGAAATGTTCTCATGGCGGTTTATGCAATTGTTAGAGTTCTACAGTTTTATTATGAAACTAGTTTATCGAATAATTTTTTCGTTGAAGGTTTAGATGTTCGTAAAAGCATGTAATAATTTTGTATTGTATATTTGAATGTTATTAAATATTTCTTAATTTTTTTCAAAGTGTGCATATATTTTAATATATTGCAATACATGAATGTACACTTTGAATATGATTTTGTTGCGAGAGATTAAAATTGGAATTTTTATCTTAAAATTGCTAATTTGATCGCACATATTTTAAGAAAAATATTAGAAATAGTCTATTGTTATTTAGAATTTTTATTCTCTAGTTTAGTTTTACTAGTAAGGTTTAGATACACTGAAGCGAATTCGTTGCATAAGTTATGTTTTAGTTGTATTAAAATCAACCAACACTTGTTTATTAATTGTAAAGATTATGTAAAGGATCATAAGTTCATAGATGAATAAATATTTTTGAATAGTTTGCTTCTAGTGAATATTTTTTATCCTAAAGTTTTAATTCTTTCTGTTGCTGTGTATCCAATCAGTTTGGACTATGTTACTGTAATATTTAAAGTTAAGGCTTGTGTTAAGTAATTACACTATTAGAACGTTTGATAAAATTTAAGCCATTATGAAAAACTTTCAAAAGATGAAATTTTTGAATTGGCTATAATTAATTTGTTGAATCTTGCTTCTTTATTAGCTTCTTGCAATATTAAGGGTTGGACTTAAGTTCTATTAAATGGGTATCTTAATCTTATTATAATGAGAATTTGAGAAATGTAACTCATCTTTTTTGCTGATTTTTTATGCTGATATGATTTTGTTCCCAACAAAAAAGAAAAAACAAATTCATGATTTTATTAATTTTTAAAAAGGTACTAAGAATTTACAGCAATTATTTCAAATGATTTATAATCATAAAATCAATTTAATATACTCCTTGTTCCAGAAAATTAGGGATTTTGATATGAAAGTTGTATTAGTGTAAAAAGAGTTAAAACTTTTTATGGTTTTATTTATAAATTGTCTGCTAAGTTTAATGTATTTAAAATTTCTGCCATGCGTTAGTATAAATATCTAGTTAACTTTTGAATTTAAAAATATTTTTGTGAATGAAATTTTTAATTTTAGGAAACTTTCTCTGTATAATTTTTTAGGTTTCAAGTTTTCCTTATTGGCTGCTTGATTCTGAATTATAAATAAGTAATTAAATTATTGATGTAAGTTGTCAATAATTGGAAAAATTATCGAAATCAAACATTTTTCGTTTAAATATTAAGGTATAAAACCTTAAAAAGTAAAATACTAGACCTTTTTTTAAAAAAAACTTACCATTTTTTTCTGTTTTAATTGTTTTAACTCTTGAGGGTAAATCTTTTTAATAGATTCAAAAAGTTTAAAGCATTGGTTTGGAAACTATTTTAAATTTTGATTATTTTGTGAAAAGAATTTGTGAACTGTTATTTTCCACTCTTCACTATAGTTAAAGTGAAACTCTTGGATTTGCATTTGTCTACCTTTAATAGAGATCTGAATAAAATAATTCTATGAAGCCATGTTTTTTTGTATTTATGCTAATGGGCAGTTTTAATGGAAATTACCATTATAAGAAATTTTACTATGAGGTTATACACACTTACAAAGAGCTGACAGTTGTGCTTTAACGTTTGGATCTGTGTAGATGATCACAAGCTGTGCGTAACTCTTAGATTCCATTTGATCATAGTTTGGTTTTAATGACAGCTAATTTTAAGTCTTGTTTTATTTGAATAGGTCTATATACTAATTCAATGTGTTAGTTGCCATGTTTTTCATATTCTTTTCCAATTGATAGCCAAATTTTTTGCTAGTCAAATTCAATTTAGTACTTCATTATTTGATCTTTTTTGTTAAAAAGATACAGGAATTAAAAATATCGATTCAATTGGGTAAACATCCCACCGTTTGCATTTTTTGGAAGTTTTTTGTACCTTTTTATAAAGTTCAAATTTTATTGGTAAATTTTATTTATATGGCAGGCAATATTTTTTGATATAAAATCAATTTATATTTTCTCTAGTAACTTCTGGCAAGAATAGAAACATGTCTTTTGTTCATTTCTCCCTATTGAAGTGTCAGCTTATTTCTTTAAAATTCAAATACTCTCATTAAAGTATTTGAAAACTAATTTGATGTTTTCTGCTATCTTGTTTGTAAGTCTTTAACAGCGTTGTTGTTGCTGATCCTTCAGAGTCGAGCATTATTCATTGGGGATCTATGGGATATCTTTTCCAGAGAGATCCATACAACATCAGATATGCTTGGGAGAAGCCTGATAATCCAGAATTTTGGGACAGATGGAGAAAATCTTTTGTTGGGAGAGCGAGTATCATTTCATTTACCCTGGCAAGTGCATGATAGTGTAGTCTGGAAGCATCTGACATATTTGTGTGCTGGTGCCAACTCCAGGTCTATTATCCACTTGCCAATGATAAATGGTAGGCACCTTACATTTTTAAATTTTGAGATTTTTTCAGCGAGTAATATTCCAGGCAGGAAAGAGCAAACAAGGGAGTTAAAAGAATACAGCCTTCTATTTCTAGTTCACTATTTCATTGCTGTAGAGGTTAACATCAGGGGGATCCACTGAAAATGGATATCTTGGTGCAGTGATGCAAAATACATTTTGTGTAGGATACAGAAACTAGCTTCATCGTCAACAAGAAACCAGTTGTCAAGATGCTGGAGCGAACTACAACTATTGAAAATAATCCTTAGTTGACTCTTATTCTTGTTTAGAATAGCCCTGCATTAATGGCTTATGAAAACTAAGAAATTCAGATTACATTTCTAAGAGATAATAGTTCTTATTATTTTAAACATGAAATATCATGAAGGGAATGCTGATTCTTGATGAATCAGGCGAATACAGAATTCAGTAAAAGTAATGAAATAATTGTACTTACACAGTGTGGGGAAAATAGAGTACCAGAAGAGAGAAAACACACACAATGAATTTAAAAAAAAACAATCTCCAAACTTCCTAGGAACTGTGTTCAACAAAGGATGTTTAAATTCTTTTATCAAAAGCAAAAAAAATAAAAATTTATAATTAATTAAATTACTAAAAAAAGAATTATGTCCACAGTAAAGATTTTATAAGCCTTTTTCAGTATTAATTTACACTAAATGTCCTAGTTCATACTTTTTATTAACAATTTTCATGAACTTCCATAACTCAGAAATGAGGCAAAAAAGTCCTCACCCTTGGAAAATAAAATTGACTTTAAATTAGAATGAGTTAATAAACATAGTAATTAAAAGCAAAACCTTTATTCTGTAAAAGATCTTGGGACTAATTGATAGCTGCTTTGATGTTCGTGAAGCCTATTAAACATAAGCTCAAATAAATTTCCGCTTAAAATTCCACTTGTAAATATTCATCCTTGTAAAAATAAATGGCATAAGCACTCCGTATAAAATATGTTACTGATGCTACACATAAGGTCTGATGTAAATGGTTAAAAATTCATAATTTTTGAACTAAAGACAAAAAAACTTGAAGCAAAATCAAGGTTTCTAATATTGCTTTCTGTTTGGTGAATTTTATAGATGTTTGGTGTTAAAGTCAACAACAGTATAAATTAAGCCAAATGTTTTTGCTTACTACCTTGTAGACTTAAATTTTAATATGGCTGAAGTGAACCAAATTTGTAAATCAATCTTTATTATTCATTAAGCAAGCAAATAATTTTCTACTAAAAAAAACTAGCTTTTCAGATTAAAAATACATTGCATTATTTGCTTAATTAAACTTTTTATAATAAAGACAAAACTTCAAAAAAGTAAAAGTGGTAATTATATTTAATAATTTGAAATAGTTAATTTTTCTGAATTAAAAAGTATCAAAACATTTTTCAGTTAAATGGGTTCAGGTCTATTTTTATGTTGTACAACTGATATATTTTTCTAATGAATCCTAAAATTCTGTTAAGTTTTATTACATCTTAAAATTGCTAACTTAAACAATATTTACCTATATTGTAAATAATTATAGTATAAACTAAAATAATACTTATATGAAGTAGATGTGACTAAGATTGTTATAAACATTATAGAAATTGTTTTAACAACTGGTGTAATGAAAGGAGCTAATAGAATTAAAGATCTGTACCTAAAATAAAACAAATTTTTCATATCCTTTTTCTTTGCCAAATTTGGTCATTGTTGGTTATAGACATTCTCATTTCTTATTGTAATCAGTTACTATGGTAACAACTGTGATTAAGTTGTAGCCTTTCTTGCATTGACAATGAATAGAGATTATTGTAATTAAATCATAACATACAAATATAAGGGCATATTTAAAAAAAACACAAAATTTATTATGCATAAGCTATACATTTTTGGAATTTTGTAAAGTTAAAATATATAGGGTGACATAACATGATTGTCGAATTTCAGAATAAACATGGTTTAGGAAAAGGGTTTTTTGTTGTAGCTGTGCCGTAGTGATTTTAACTTTTGGGTGTATTTGGTTGAAGTTCTTGTTCAAATAAATTAATTTTAAGTCCTTCACAGAATCTGAATCATTCACAAATTTCTGAATGTGTACAATCATCATATAATTTTTCTCCAGAGTGAAATATTGACTACCAATTGTTACTTTTTTTCATTGTGCGATCACCCCCTACTTCAAGATGTTTTTTTCCTCTTATTTATTAAGTAATACTGGTCAGCCATATTACTAACATTTTCAGCAAATGTTAACGCCTGTAGTTTAAAATTAACCATATGCAATTTTCTTTCCCTGCTTATTTTTACAAAAAACACTAAGTAAGATTAGCACACACAATTATGAAACAAGGGTTTACAACCTTGTAACTGTGGTATGTCAAACCAATTCAATCTACCATTATGAATCTGGATACAACATAGTGGGAAATATTTGAAACAATTCAATTCTTTCTGCAATACATGTAGAGTTAGAGTATAGATGCCTAGAATACATATTTAGTTTTATTTTATATGCATAGATCATTAAAAATCATTAACCCAAAAATTTTAAATGGAATGGTTTAAGTGTAGATTTAGGGGGACAGTGTTGGTAATTTTTTTAGCCATTAGAAGTGGTTACCAAACTTTAGAAAAGTAATGATAACTGTTCCAAGAAATTATTAAATAGCATTTTTTAAAAAAAGAAATAAAGGGAATTACAAAATACTTTTAAAGTTATCAATCCTGGATTAGAATATTTCTAGTCTGATATCTTTTTAAAGATTTAAGAAAATCTACCTTAGCTTAGAAGAAAAGTACCTCAGAAGGAGAGAGAGAGTAAATCCTTATGAAAAAAATACCAAGATTGGGGTGGATCCTAGTCATGCTTGGTGCCAAAAATTTTGGCAATAAAGTTTACAATATGGCAACCCTAAAACCGGTCAAGCAAAAAAAATCGGGTGAAAAGTGGACATCGTCCATTTTCGCCCTTGACCCTGCTGCAACACGTCGAGTTCACCCCTGCTCATACTTTCTTCCCCACGTGTTCCGACTTTTGGCTTGATTTTGCACCGGTTGTTAGAATGGCTTACGAAATGAAATTGTTTAAAAGAGAGGCAACCACAGGTTTTTTGTTTTGCTTGGAGAACAAGGGAATAAGGCTGTTTTAGATTGGGTTATGAAAAAAGGATTAATTCCCTCCAGATATGAGTGTCCGAAGTGTAAAAAGGATATGCGTTTGATGGAACGAAAGGGTACGATTGCTGATTTTGAATGGCGTTGTCGAGTACAGTCGAAAGAGAATCCCCACTTTGCCGGAGTGTAAGAAAAGGTACGTGGTTCAGTGATAGTAGATTGAGTATTTGTGTGAACTTGCAATTAACCAGGTATTGTTTTGGCAAGAGTATGAATGAGTTTGTAGTGAATGATTTAAAACACAGTGGTAAGTGATTTTTTACAATTTTTAAAAATGCTATTTTTCCTTTATTTTACTGCCTTTATCTCGTAGAAATGCACTTTTTGCCCTTTTCTTTATTTTATGGTTTTGTATAAATATGTTTTCAGCGTCCCTGACGCCATTACAGAAACCCCGTTTTTTAGGATTTTTGAACAGGAACTGAGACTGTCACCCTCTCCCTTTTCCTTTGTTTCCGGCCCCGATGCCATTACGGAAACCCCATTTTCTTAGGGTTTTTGATCACCAGCTAATACCATGAACCCCCGATTTTTCTTCCATGATGTCATTTTTTGAAACATGGATTTTTGGCGTCATTTGGTGAAAAAAAATGGGTGCCAAAAACAGCAGTGTGCCAGGCTAGGATTTTATCAAAGATTGTTCAGATTGCTGGATATTTGCATTTTTCTGCATGCGCTGAAATCAATTGTTTCCCACATGTAACTATTCTATTCCTCATCAAAATCTGAAGCATACTAATACTGCTTTCTTCAAACCAGCGATGCCTTTATACAGGTCTTATCGAATTATGTGCATTCATTCCTGTCTTTTCGCATTCCCAAATATATCCATCACTCTTCCTTTTTAACCAAATGCATAGCATTCTTGCAGATCGTGCAATCAACATTTGGAGCAAACAATCCTTGATTCATACACCACTGCTGTACCTCTGACTTCTTTACCTTTTATTTTAAATCTTGAAAAAAAAATGAAATCATACTTTACAGATATTCTGATCAGGATAATTCTGTAAAACAAACATAAAAAAACTGGTTAAAAAAATTCTTAATAAAAAGTTTATAAATCTGCAAATCTCAAAAAACAATATATTATTGAAAAAGAACAATTTAATGTTTTATCTGAAAATCATCTTTTTAAGCATGCAAATTTTAAATAATGAATAGCAATCAAGTACAAAGGGTACATAATCTTATCAGAGAATAACACCGTATTTTTTCAAAGTATAAGTGCAGCCAAATTAGTTTGCCAGGATTAAATCATAATTACCATGGCATTAAAATGAACTTATCCAAATGTGTAACTGTTCTAATCTACACTCAAGCTAGTATATTCTTTCTACATAAAGATTAAAATTGTAAATGTATTCTATATTATCTATCTCGTTAAACATTTATTAAAACAAAAAGTCAACATATATTTTATGAGAAATAAGTATTCATTCAGAGTAGTTAAATAAAAAAGTTAAATTTTAATGTAAACTTTGACCCTGCAGTGTTCAATTTAATATCACATTATGGGTATAATTTGACCTAAAATATGACAATTCTAAATCTTAAAAAATGTTGCAGTGTCGTTTAATTGGGGAAGTGTTAAGGAAAATGTGTTTTTTACATCACACTAACTTATTACGAGACAATACTTCAACTAAGCCAAGATATCCTGACATTCACTTTCTATTTCTAAAAAATTTTAATTGACTGTGTACCAATAAAGAGTGAAACTAACTATTTTAGCAAGCATGTATTATAAAAATTTAATTGACTGTGTACCAATAAAGAGTGAAACTATTTTAGCAAGCATGTATTATAAAAGTTTAGCACTGTGATGAAATGTTAGCATTAATCTTTCCCAATGCAAACTGTTTGAATTTCAGTGCTTAATGCCCAATATGATTTTCAAGAAATTCGATTAATGCTTTTTCCTTGCTCAAAATTACAGAAGTGGTATCAGCAGTTAGATATATTTTATTTTCAAAATTATTAATAAATGGAGTTTCCTGTTCCTTAGTTGTCCCAAACAGAGAATTCAAGATGTTTAATTTATAAACTTTTGTACTTTACCACAGTATTGTGTAAATCCTGTAAGGCATGCACAAAATCATTTACATCGGTACTTTCATCAGCAGCAATGCTATAAATTGAACTGTTTCTTGAAAAGCAGAATTGTGTTTTGTATTTTCTGCCATTTGAGTTATTTTTCTTTCAATAGTTTGCACAAAAGCCCGTATTTCTTGGAATTTGGGATATTGTTTGAAGATTTAGTAAATTTCTGTTGGTAATTTTCTGTGTCAACATTTATTAAAAATGTTTCCATAATATATTCTCCATCTGGAAAGAAGTTTGCCAATGGTAGTTATAATACAATATGTAATAAAAAAATTATAAAACTTTATTCATTTAGGTTTGGTGCCAGTTGTTTGGCAAACTCATATTCAGTAGTTGCTTTTCATAACTTAGCATTTCTCATTAGAATTCTTATAAATGTGGACTGTTAAGTTTGAAAATCTCTGTGTACAGGTGACAGCAAACTCATATTCAGTAGTTGCTTTTCATAACTTAGCATTTCTCATTAGAATTCTTATAAATGTGGACTGTTAAGTTTGAAAATCTCTGTGTACAGGTGACATGTAACATTGTGCTTATGTGACAACACATGTACAGCATGGTTTTGTTGTACATATTAAATGCTGCCATCATCTGGTGTGGAAGATAATTAAAAAATATGCTAGCTACAGATAGGGTTACTTAATATAAACTTATCGATAAAGTTACCAAACTTGGTAAAACTATCATTGGTATCTGGCACTATACAGCAATTTGATTGGAAATATCCATCCATTTAACCTGTTTGTAGTATTTTTGCACTCTTGGTGACATGTTGCAGGATTTTTCTCATTGTAACTTATACTGAAATTGAGCATTTAGAAATTGCAGTTCATGTTTTCTTTTATCTTTCTATGGTCTTATTATATTTAAACTTGTAAGAGTTGTCACCATTTAATCAAAAAACTGAACTACCATACTTTTCAAATCTTGACTGCCATAGATTTTAGAATCTCACCCGAATTATCAACATGTTTATGTGAAAAATAGTGTAGAAAGATTTATATTTATATTGATATTGAATAATTAAAAAAAATTACTGATGAGTAATAAATCCTCATTTAAATAAGTGAATAGTTTCTTTTACGAGTATTAAAAACTTTTAATTTGTACATGAATCTTATCAATGTTGTGTTCAATTTTTCCAATTTCCTTCAGCATTAACCCTCGCATAGTTATTTTTTCAAAGTAGGTTAAAAAATTGTGTATTTTTTTATTACGTATTTCAAATCTGCATATTAAAACTACATTTGAGTTTAAAAATACGATTTTTGTTAAAATATAGAATTAGATCATGAAAATGTGTATGAACTTATAAATAAAAATGAAAATAGGAACAGTATGCATTGCACAGCTAAATAGCCAGAAAAAAATGCAAACCCGTGGGTTGCGCAAATTTTGCTGCATCTACGTTGCCCATGGAAATCGTGGGATGCAATATGGTATATCTTGCCTTACACATTTGAAAATTGTAAACTTGTTTTAAAATTATAGCAAAATAATTGTTGAAGATATCAAAAATGAAAAGAATATTACAAAACACACAACACAAAACAATTTGGTAACTGTTATTTTTACTGTGACCACAGTTTAAACCAGGGGTACTAAACTTTTTTTTTCTGCTGGACTGCATACATAAGTCAGCTATTTTATATGGGCTACACACATGTTAGTTATTTCATGCGGGCCACAACATGAGAATAAATGGGAAGGGGGGGAGAAATGCTTTAAGAGTGAGATAACATTAGAAATTTAAAATGTGAAATATTTATCAAAATATTGTAACACCTGCTTTTTTTTCAATTATTTTTGTCACTAACACTAAGTTAGAAGCATTTAAGAAACACTCCTTCACAATTTCTGCTTCAGTGAACTGTTTCGTATGATTACCAATAATATAACAAACTTCATAGTATGTCTTTGTTACTGCTGATATATTACCACTGACAAAACTGTTGCTATTACAAAGATTATTCAAAATGGCCTATTTATCACCTCTTGAAAGTGATCTTTGAGAAAAAGTGGCAATAAATGATTCCTGTTATTTGGTATTTTTTAAATACAGCATTTTTGTGACAAATCAAACAATTACTGATCCACATGTTTGTTTTTCATTACAAAATAGTCAACCACCCAATTGTCTTGAAATGATATAATTTCTTCGAATATTTTTTGCTTGTAAAATTATGAAAGATAGTCAAAAATTAGTTCTACCCATAAAAATAGTTCTACTTCACTGTTATCACTAACCACATAACCGTTCCAAATAGAAATGTAATATCAATTCACACCCGTATGACACTCGACAGTAAAAGGCAAAATTGATATATTTGATATCCTGACAGGATTCCCCACCAAATTTTTAATACAATGTTCTTAAATAAGTAAATTTCTCGGAGCAATGGGCCATGACCAGGCCACTTAAAAAAACTTGGTGGGCCGCAGTTTGAGTATTGCTGGTATAAACAGTAAGGTTGAAGCATGTCTAGAATAAAGATTGTGCAAGATTGTTACACTATTAAAAATGTCAAGAGTAATTCAAGTTGCTTCTGAAATCTCAACTAAGGTCAGATAGTGGACATCATCATTTTTGTCAAAATTAGCTTCATGTTGTAGTGTATGTATTCTATATGGTTTTTGTAAAGAATATAGTTCTATTTTAAATATTACTTCTTTTTGCTATTTTACTGGCATTCGATGCTTTTTGAAGGACAGCGTTTTTGTCAAATTTCTTTGAATTTGGTGAGCCACAAAATAAGTATTTACTGCGACTCATAGTTTGCACACCACTAGTTTAAGATACTGATTCTGTGCATTTTTTTTATGATTTGAACTTAGCAAAATGATGCATGTTCAGTGCAGTAATTTTTAATTTCTACAAAAAGCAAAAGTTGGCAACAGCAAAGTGCATGAACTGATTGGTTGAAAACACACTGTAGCGTTTATTCAGGTGGTGGTGTGTGAATTTTTAGCTTATTCAGTTGGTGTGAGGAACATTTACATGGTCTCATCATTAAGTGTTGAATCCATTCTACATCAGTTGTTAGTTCTGTATTCTTTTATTTTGATGGATTTTAGAATTTTTTTTTCTTAATGTGCAAAAATGTATTAAGATCCTTTTTTATCTTTTAAAAAACCAGGTTCTGTTCACTTTTTACTGCAATTTTTCTACTTGCTGTTCAAACTTTAATCAATTTCTACCATTTCATTGTGATCTCCGAACACATCACTTTTAAATACATATTTTCTCTTTACAAAAATAGCAACATTTTTCTTCAAAAATATCAATCAAATGAAAATGAATTATTGGTTACTTTTCATGTTCACATTTTTGTCATTAAAATGTGTTTAATATTAGTTCTTCTCTAATGAATTTTTCTTCATCACAGACCTGAGTGATGATTCTCATTCTACTCTTGGAACACTCCTAAATAAACACAATTCCGTCTCACTTAATTAATCCTTGCAAAATGAACATTCAACTGTATTTGAAATTTAAATTTAGTAATGTTCTGTACTGTAACATGTTGTTTTTCCTTTTTCTCCCAATCAAAAACACGAGTCATACTTTTTTTTTTCAGAACATCTTATAGTGGAACTCTGAATAAAATATAAAGGAATAAAATTTTTATTTATGCCATTGAAAAAACATAAAGAACTAACTTATTTGAATGTTACAATTTATGTCTTTAACTTTTTAACCTTAAAACCAAAAGCTATTTTACTACTATAATTAGTTATGAAGCAATAAAGAAACACAACACACACATGATTTTTGTAGATATTTCAATTTGTCCAGGTTGTGGGGGGAAAAAAAGTCAAAATATAGGTACCAAATTATGCTATTTACAATTTAATAATATTCACTATAAATGTATATAAAAAATATATCAAAAAAAATTATTCAAGTGTATAAAATTATTTTTGTTAAAAACAAACCTGAACTATTTTTCTACAATTTTAACATGTTTCCCCTTTAACTACAGTTTTACAATTATTACTTAAGTATTAACAATATGATTTTTTTAAGAACTTAGGCAAATAAAAGTTCAAAAAATAGGCATTTAAAATTGATTAAATCTCATTCCTTTATTAAAAAAAGGAAATTCAAGTTCTTGTGATTTTTAATATTTTAGTTAAATAATAAAGCACATTTAGGTTTAGATTTTGTTGCTTTTGATATGTGCAAAACAGGCAAAATTATCCACACAAAGAAAAATTGGAAAATGACTGATGAAATTTACTGAATATAAGTTAGTACAATTTTAATTGCTAGTCTGCTACAACAGATCTGAAGCACCAAAAATTAAAGGATAATTTATGTGAATCAATAATATATGTATCAAAATAAATATTAATACTTTAAATTTTTTTGCAAGTGTATAAAAAGTGTTGGGACACAATAACTACACTACAGTAACAGGTTTTCCTCAAATCTTCAGATTAAGATCTTCAGATCCGATCCAAAGCTTATTTTAAAATGATATACTTAATTAAAGTAAAAAATGTTCTTTAATCTTCCAAAATTTTAATTATTATTTTTTTAATAAATTGTAGCATTGAAAGAAAACAAATCTTGTCTTGTAACATGCAATTAATATTAAAATGTTAAACCACATTTCATATCAATACATTACATGTGGGAAATGTTTTTTCAGTCTGTTGCTTGAGCACAAGTCACATTAAATTCATACAGTACATTTATGAGAACTATGCATTCTTATAGTGTCACCAATTTGAGATAAAAGATGAAGATATATAGAGGAGTGTATGTTCAAATGAAATCTGGGAAAAGATCAAGATTAAAGTGGTATGTGTGTGTGAGTGGCATTTCAAAACACTTCCTTTATTCATATTAGACAAACATTTGAGAAAAGTGAGAAGGCAACATGTTAAAAGGACAAATTTTAAACATATGCATCATGAGACAAAAATAATCAAATTTGGATTTGTGTCTGGATAATATAAACTAATGAAGGAAAAAAAATCCACTTTCTTAAAAATTTTCGTACCATGTATATTTTATAAAATCTGCAAATAGATGATTTTTAAATACCCCTTCTACTTGTTGCATGTATTGCTTTTTTGAATATTCAAAACTCAAAATTGATTAAACTCAAGTTTGATTGAATTTTAAAATAAATCATTACAAATTATCACAGGAAAAATTAAAAAATAACAGGTTTTATGTAAATAAATAAATTTTTTGCATTAAAATATTAAAAGCAAAGTGACATTTTTTCCCTACATTCTGATGCTGTTATACCTAAGCTCCAAGATCTGAGTAAATTAAATATTCAATTCCTTGCGATTTAACTATTAACTCTGAATTGATCTGATGTACCAAATTAAATGTAAAGACCATCAGTATTGTGTTAGTTTATTATCCATTGTGGTAAATTCTTAGTAAAGTGGGTTCTATTCTTGAACTTAGATCATCCATTTTAAACTTTTCAAAAAGAAATATGAGTAAATATTTAAAACATTTATTGCATATTACCCTAAGTATTGTTTTCCTTTATAAATTTATTATTTCTGCTGCATTTCTTTTTAAATATTAAAATTTTTTTTAAAATTGAAATAATGAATATATTGCTTAAGTTTATTTTTCAAAAATTAATCATTAAATTGAAAAATATTCCTTAATGGAGCATTATTCTTAATGTTTTCAATCTTAAATTCTTCAAAAAACACTATAAACTTTAAATTCTTTATATATTTCATTAAAAAAAAATTGTGTGATGTTTCATTAACTGATGTTTGAGGATGAAATTCTACAATGATTGATTGTAATATTGATTTCATGCTGCTTTCCCCCATATTTTTAAATTTTTATGTACATTTTTGGTTATAATGTAGTGGTTCTATGTATTAATACAATTGAAGCTACTTTTATTCTGGAAATAGAAATGAAAAATATTACAAAAAAAAAAACTCATTAAAGTAAAATGTACAACTGAATTTGCTAGCAAAAATTCCATTTCTGTACCCATCTTTTTATCAATATTTACAAATTTCTTGTATCCTAATAAACTCAATTTCCTAATTATGTTTTGCCATTGAAATAATTTAAGACATGAATTTCTTTTTATCACAGTCAACAAGACTTTGCATATCCAAAACTTGAGTAAAACAGTTCAGTTCTTAAAGACAAAAAAATAATTGATTGTTTAGTTTTTTTAAACTAGAAGAGAGGAATATACCATAATCTCAGATTTGCGATATCCCCTTCGTAGAAAAACAATTGATTATTTTCACCTTCAAAACACATTAAGTTAAAGTTGGCATAATATTGTACACTGATTAAAATTTCAATATGGAATGAATGTATTAAAATGTCTTAGAATGTCAAGGTTCTTAATAACATCGCTGACAATTTGACAAGGAGCTTGCGAGATCTGTTTGAATGTCATTGTTTACATTGAAAAACTTCTTTTCAAGTTGTTTTTGAATTAGTATTTATAATTTCTAAATTTGTATTATTGTACTTGAATTTTGAAAAATCTGTACTCCCAACATAATTTATTTTAAATGAGTTTGTTCATGTGAATTAGTCCATTTCTTTTTGCAGAAGTTATAAAGAAAATACAAAAGATAAAGCAATTTAAATTGTACTAATCTTTTGAGTGAAATAAACCATTACGATCTTCTATTTTTTGATTTTAGTAGTTTCAGATAAAACAATGAAGCTAAACAAAGATAGCTAACATGTATTTATGGGGAAAAGTAATTTTTCAATGTAAAACTGCTTGCTCTAAGATTACTCTAAATGTACATGGAAAAAAAAAAATCTGGAAAACAATATTAAAACAAATTCATATAATTCCTTGTAATCGTTTTCTGGTCTTAAGTGACTTGTTGAAGTAATTTGTCAAAAAGTGAAAGGTTGACAGTTTTTAATTGAGTACAATTTGAGCTAAAAAGGAAATATAATTTAGAAAGTTATTTTTGAATAACTAACTCATAATATTTGTAAGTATTAAGTAATTTATCATGAAATCTTAATAAATCTTAATAATGAATTCATTATCAAAAACAAGCTTATTCAGTATATTAAACTATTTTTTTATATCCTTTTTAAATTCTCAAAAAATCCTGTAAAGTGAACCAAATTCTATTAATCTGGGAACAATTTTGAATTATATAAACCCAGCAGGATCTCTTGATAAAGGAGTGACAATGATTTAAAAGGTGGTATTTATTGCCACAAATCCTGTATTATATTAAATATTTCAGTGACTATACTATTAAATTTGCACATCAACTTTAGATATTCAAATGTTATATATAAGAAATTTCAAAGTGCTGTGATTGTATCAAGTTTTAACTAATTTAAAAACATATTATAAAAATGTGATTTTATTAATAGTAAATAGAAAAATATTGCAATACAATTAAATAGGAATTCATATTGGAATCAATGTCTTTATGCAAATGACACTTTAAAACCTTACTAATTCTAGATCACAGACATTACACTGAATAACAAGATTTTACTTTGTGAAATTCTGGGTGTTTCTAAAGCTGTTATTACTTACTGGGACAAAATTTAGTCTTGATAGTGACAAATTAAGCAAAAAAGAAAGTTATTGTCAATAAAAAAAGCAGTATGCCAATATGAGAGGTGTTTCTGTTTTTATAAAAACTGAAAATTCATTTAGAATATTTCTTTTATTTGGTTTTTTTATTTTAATTATATGAAAATGTGGAAACTCGATTAAAAAATATTCAGATTGTTTGTAACAATTAAAATGAAGTAAATTTAATTTCAAGGAAAGGTTATAAGGCAAAACATAGGTTTCATAGAACAAGATCTTGAGTGTTATAGTCTTTGATTTTCTGGAAATGTATAGCATTTAATATTTAGGTATTGGAAATTCAGGAAGTTACAATTTATGCAAAATTCTGCATTTTTAATCTTTTAACACTTTGAAGTTTTGCCTTTTTTATACTGTAATTTCATTATAGTTTAATTTGTTAGTTTGCTAATAGTTAAAGCAAATTTTAAATGCAGATTTTATTTGTTTTAGTTTGCTTGTAATTATTTACAAATATTAATTAATTTTTTAGTGCATGATTACAGTTATTGTATTTAGTTTCATAAATTGTTTTTGACTAATTTTGAAGACAGAAAATTATGTTAGTTTTGGGATGTAGATTTTGGTGTATTAATCTTTTGTATTGATATAAAATCTGATTATATTAATACATTGCACATTTCGAATGACTCGCACAATAAATAGAGGCATTTCAAATTTGGCCTACTTAAAAAATGTTTTCTATGAAGTATAGTTTGTATGTGTATTGGTTAATGTAGTAAATTAAGCTCTGAACTATTAATATTTTCATTAAATGGGTTATTTTATATATATTTCAAGACACACTAATTTCAGTTAAAAATTCAAGTTTATCCTTCCAATTTTGCCTTTAAATGATTAAAATGTATCACTAACATTTTTTATTCATGCTCCATTGTTTTGTTTTTGATATTATATTAGTCATTTAAATCTTAAGAATTCAAATGACATTAATAAAAAGTTCTTTAGAATAATGCATCCAGTAACAAAAGGATCTGTAAAAGTTACTGATTTTGATTTGTGGATATTGTACATTAGATTTTTTCTTATAAATTACCATTAAATGATGGTAGCAAGAACAAATCAGTTTTGTATAGATTAATATTATATAAAATACAATCCATATTAAAGTAAATTAAAGATGCATTTTTTAAGTATACTTTTTCTTCTGCAATGTATCCAAATTTTAAATCAGACGTTTTCAATGAATTTCTCTTTCTAGTGTATTTTTGGCTGAAATGAAAAACTTTGTAATAAGGAAGAATCAGTAATAAATATTCAATAGAAATCACTGTTTCTGTAAAAGTAAGTTATGATAGCAAGATTCATTGATCTTTGCATTTTATATTATACTTTCTCATTATGAAAGGAATAACCTTTTAAAGAGCATTGTGTTAAACCATTTTGAAAACAATGCATATAGCATTTCGCAGGATTTATTTTTAATGGGCATTAATGTATCTTGTTCTAAAATTTTTCTTAGGAAGTTGATTTTGTATAATTTTAAATATTGAAAAAAAATAAACTATGAGAAAATTGCTCTTGAAATTTCACTCCTTTCAAACTAGAAACTTTTAATATTTATTCCCACTGTTTAATGTTGCTATAGGTTGTGAAACAAAAAGATACAAGCTCTATAATTATGAAATTACCCTTTAACAAAAATACAAGCTGTACAGAAACAATGATAAAAAAAATTATTTTAACTTTGTAATGGAAAAATGTTTTTAAATGCTCAAAAGTATAAAGAGCAAGGGGAGAAAATCAACTGTGAAGTATTTCGTTTTTATTAAATATGTAAAATTTTTAAAGAAAAATGTGTTTCTCTATTTTCTTGATGCCCAGAAGGAGAATTTAAAATTGTCGGAATGGGGTTTTGAATTTTAATCTCGGTATCTTAAAATAAGATTTAAATTTTGGAAAGATAAAAAAAAATAGAATGTTAAATTTATAAAATCCATATTCATTCCACATTTGGATTTTGCTTATTTGAATTCTTGTCTCTAATTTGAAAAGTTTTGAAAGTTGAATCTTTTTTTTTTGCCTTAAATCTTGACCATCTGAGTGTTTCAAATTCATGGTTTAGCATGGTATTCATTTTGATATTTTTAAAACATTTAAAAATTTTAAAATAAATTCTTAAAAAAATCATTCGTTTTAGATAATTTTTTAAAAAATTCTATTTTTTTTACATGCAATAGGTTTTTCATTGGCAAGATACCTTTTCTTGGCACACAAATTTTCAACGTACAAATCTCACAATTTATGAAGGAAAAATAAAAAAAAGATTTAAACTCACATTACACAATATCCACAACTTGGATCTATCAAATGTTATCCTAATTGTTGGATTTTCAATTATTTAAATTTGTTCGCATGCTCTGCATCAATTGTAATTCTACAGCATTTTGAGCTGGTTCACTTACGAGAAAGTATTCCATGAAAATTAAAAATGAAAAAGTGTACCATATTAACTTAGTCCAAAAGCTGGAAAACAAAATGGGGCCAAGATTTGATGAAATTTTTGTAAACATGAAGTAAAATTTTATTCTAAATCACACCTATAGTAACAGAAAAATTAATCAACTTGCATTTTTTGGTACAACAGTATTTTGCTAATTTGAAAACAAAAGGGTATACAAAAAATAGGATCTAAACATACAAAATATCAAAGTCTTAAAACTGGAAAAGAAATTATAAAATTAACGTGAAGTGAAGTCATCTAAAATAACTCACTAATTTAGTTGAAACATAAACTAAAAAAAGAAATTAAAACAGAGAAATGAACATAATTAAATTAGCATTGATTGAATGTTAAAGAAACCTAAAATAAGCAGATTTGATTTATTACAATAGTAAGTAGGTATGAATTGAAAAAGAAAAATTACATATATTAGTCTTAAGTTTAAAACTATCAAAAAAGTGATAAATTCAACCCAAAATTTAGCCTAGAATTACTGGAGGAAAACATGGGCTTAATTTGCATTTAATTACACTTTGAGGGCAGAAAAATTTTCTTTCAGCACAACTTGTGATGCCAAAAAACTAAAATTGAATTGTTGAAAGTTTAAATTTTTAAAAGACTATTCCAAAAAAGAAACATTTTAATTTTGTCTCAATGAAAAAATGAATGAATATAATGAAAATATGACAAATCAAAAGACTACGTTAAGAATAGATGTAATGAGATCACATTGCTTAAAAATTAAATTTTAAAAGATCCAATGCTCATTTTACTATTCTGGGTTTTTCTGCTACATTACAATCAGTCATTGGTATATATATGAAACTGGGTTTACGACATTACTTATTAATCCTAGAGTATTCATTCATTTTGAATTTTAAAGAAATTCCGATTTTCATTCTTTTAGTTTTGTTAGTGAATTAAAAACATAAAAATCAGCATTTTTTATAAAGAAAACTTGTTTTTTGCATTGTCATTGTAGTACAGCCAACTGACGTCTGTTAAACTACATTCATTGAAGAGAAAAGAATAAATTGCAGTGATGTTTGCGAAGTATAGTTTGAAAAAAGTGAAGAAATACTTGTTTTCACACAACATTATTTTATGGGATTTGCCAAAGCTGATAACTAAAATACTTCATTACAATGATCTTTTAAAATAATTTTCTAGTGCTCCATGGGGAAAACAGTGCAAACATTAAATAATGCAAAGTAAATTTTGAATTTGACATGTTAAAAAAATTATAAAAGTTTCACATACAATATAAAATGATATAAACACAGTCAATAATTTTTATGCTGTAATTTTTTTTTATTATAGTAAACTGTTGTCTGGTTGTATATCTTTTAATTGAAGATTTTTTTCTTGAGAAATGAAATTAGAGTAGTCTTTTCTGATTACAATGTATAGTTCATTCTATGCCTTAAAAGTGGCTGAATATGTTTGGAAAGATATTTGTTATGCAAAAAGAGCCTGATTTCTAATTCAGTTAGAAATTTTTTTTATTTTTCTTATGATTTTTAGTAAGAGCGTTTTACATTGCCAGCTATTAGTGTAAAATGTAAGAATATGTATATATCAGACTGATTTTAAAACTTATATTTTATTCTATAATTTTTTTGATTTGCTGGGTAACATACATATAAATTTTACCTAATAATTTTTTTATAATTAGCCATTATAGGCCAAGGATATTAAGTTTTCCGAAATATGGAATATCAATTTCTTAAATGAAAAATTACCATTGCAGAAATGAAACATTTTCTATTTAAATATTTGTTTGATTAGTAGAATCGTGTTCTTTGTTTATATAATTAGCCATTATAGGCCAAGCATTTTAAGTTTTCTGAAATAATGGAATAACAATTTCTTAAATGAAAAATTACCATTACAGAAATGAAACCTTTATTTGTTTGATTAATAGAATCGTGTTCTTTTATGAAAAGTCTTTTTTTAACTTCCTGAAATTTCATTGCTTAAATTTGTTGTTTTCCGAATATGAGGATACAATGTCAGTAATGAAATAAAAAAAATGCCAGTGCAAGAAAACTGAATCTGTCAAATCACATTTTACATTCAAAGGGTATGTATGATGCATAGAAAGTCCAATTAATTACCTTGACTATAAATGTTCTATGCAAGCTTGCTGGATCCACACTGAAACAAAAGACCTATCTATTTTTTGAAATGAAAGAAAGTTGCAATGATTGATTCCTGCATTTTTTTAAAATGGTGTTATTGTAAAGCATATCACAGACTCTTTAATAATTAACTAACATGATAAAAACGGAAATAATGACTTATTGAAAAATTATAATTGACAAAGTAATAGTTACTTGATAAGCTTTGCAAGGAGGGGGTATTTAACACTATTTGAAAATGAACCTCTTTTGAGTGCAAAATTTAATAGAGCTGTTTACAAGCTTTCTGAATTTCATACCAGTACATAACACGCTTCTTTACTGAACAACAATAAATTGGGAAACAAAATGCTTCTGAATCGGCTTTTATTATTCATCAGTAGTCCGTTTTTATTACATGCTGCTGTAATAGGTGAATGCTCTTCCACACCTTGCACACAACACATGTATATTTTTACAGTATTTTATCATTACTGCATGCTAAAGTTCTATATTTTGACTGACGATTAATGTAAAAAGGAACTGCAACAAGGCTACAATTTTATGGAATCACCGCAATTGTATTGGATCTCAGTTGATTATCCAATTTTGAACCATAATCATGAAAATGATTTCATTCTGAAATATTTCATCACATTTCATAATGATTAGATATTTTACACAAATCTGAACAGAAAGTTCAACTCATGGCCACAATTTTTACTTTTAAATATATTTTTAAGCAGCCTTGATACATTTGCATGATGTATATTCGAAATTATGCACAGAAAATATTGTTCTATTTATTGATTATAGAAATTAAATGATACAAAGTGATATTTTTTATGTATTCATATTTTGTATGTGGTCTAGTTCACAATTATCACAGTTTAAATGTGAGTGTTTTAAAATCAAAATAATTGTAAATGTTAAATATGCATGGAAAATTTCATTTTGCAAAGCAAGTGGCTTTTTAACACGCTTTTATAAGCTTCACTTGTATGTAACACAGAATCCTTGAATTCAATTTTTATCAATTTTAAAATGTCAGATTAATTCGAAATTTTGCACATTTGTGAAGGACCGATGACAATATAATAATTTCAGAATTTTGTTCCATTGTCCTGATCAGGAATAACGATTTCCAGATTTGGCGGCTAAGAATTAAACCCTACAGCGAAAACGCTCATATTAATACAAATACAAAAAAAAAAAACGTGAAAAGGGGGAGGTTGCATCAGCAGTGTTTCTTACCATGATATAAACAATTGCCCAGTTTTTCTGAAAAGGGAAATAAGACTCGAGCATGTGAAAAAAATAATTTGTTCTAATTGCTTAACTGAAACATCAAGTCTGTTTTTCTAAATTCTCTTGTCGGATCTGTGGAATGAAACATCATTCATTGCTTTATTTTACCAAAACAGCTTAGAATCGATTCAGACGTCACAGGATTAAATAACTTCTCACTAACTCTCGATTCAAAACGTGTGCTTTTATGTCTAATGCTGATGCAAGTTTCAGATAGAATATTTCAAACTTAGCTGTTACAGATTTCCTTCAGTTGGTTGATTCTACGTTTTGCAAACCAGGCTGTATTGATGTACTGATAGGATGCCAATGAGTATTCCAGATTCTCAAAAAATGACGCATTTAAAATTCATCAATGAATAAATAATAGTTTTATGTTAAGAACAAAACACGCTTTTATGTAGAACGAGCCGAAAAATAAATGATAGTTTCAAAAAATTAAAAAAACACGCTTGTATAGTTAATCGAACTGAAAGTAAAAAATAATTCTTAATATAAGAATAAAATGATTAACACAAGAAAAACGAAATATTCAGGTCACATTTAAAATAAAATGTGTACATTCTCCAAATGCTAATTTATTTGTAGATCTTATTAGGAGTGGATCTTGTATTTAAAAGTAGTTAATCGACGTACACAATCAGGTACACAATTTTAAGGATCTGCTGATTTTAAGGATTAAACTATGTGTATTACGCATTCTAAATTTCTGTGTATATAACGCAGTCTTGTATGACAGTGGTACCCGGGCAGCTCAAGAAACATTTCCATTTTTTTTTTATCTGTGGTCTATTTCTTTCGAGTTTGTGCGACTTTCCATGGAAATCACTTTATATTCATTTTTTGGTGTTACCGTATTTTATTTTGAAGGCATATTAAAATTATTAAATCAAAATAATCAACGTGCCCCCATCAGCGTGCTGCGGTAAAATTATTAAAAATAAACATTAAATAAAACAAAATAAATTAACGCTAAGCTTTCCATCAGCCAATTTAAATTTGTTATAAAATTTAAAACTTATGAAACACTGTAATCACAGTATCAAATTTTTTAATACACACACACACAAAGAAGTTTAAATTAAAGTTCATGTGTAGAATTAGAAAGTATCATTAGAGAATAGTGTATTCTCGTCAAAATCAAGAAAACTTACTTCCTCAATAGTATTCGTTGTATCATTAGAGAATAGTGTATTCTCGTCAAAATCAAGAAAACTTACTTCCTCAATAGTATTCGTTGGCTCCATACGAAACTAACAAGAACATAAACCAGCGTGGTCAAATAACGGCCCGCTGAGACAGTCGGAAAACCTCATATTCTCTTTATTTTTGGGGTCAACATATATAACCGTTTTTCTTTTATGAAGATCAGTAAGAGAAAATTTTGGTGCAAGTTGACTGGCATCAACTTGCAGGCTATGATGATTCAACAAGCAATCACACTCCTGATTTAAAAAAAATTGTAGAAAATAGGTTAGGATACATTAGTCTCAATAAACTGGTTCTAATGTGATTCTAGTTATAGATGGTATATGGCATTAGTACAGATAAATTGGAATAAAACTGCCAATGTTTTTCCTTGATTTTTATGGTAAAATTTATAATTTTTTTGGGATCGTAACATAGCGAATGAGTACAATTATTTTAAAAAGGTGCTGTCCACATTAGCCAAGTTATTGCCCACCCCTGGCCTAAACCAATATTCTCTGTGTCTATGAGCATAAAAGAGTGGAATGCAAAATAAGGTTGATATGTAAGTAATGTTGATTTTGGGAAATATAAATGGACTTACAAACGTATCTTGACACGCAATAAAACAACCTAAAATTAAGTCGATACCCATTTGTAGTGATTTTAAAATTTGCAGTTGTGTTTGCCTTATTGTAAAAGAGCTAAACACAGGACACAAGCCCACTTTGCAGTTACAATGGAATACAAAATGAGGGACATTATTACCTTAATCTGCAAAATGATTTCTGTTTATTTGATCAATTTTCACTTTGCCGTTATTCCAATTCACTACACATAAAATTCTCGAATTTTAGCTTCGAAATAGGCCTTTAAAAGACTGGAGTTTGATGGTGCAGTTTAAAATGAGAGAATGACCATATCATTCGTGAACATTTTAATACAGAAGAAAATTCCTACGTGTATTAAAATGTACCTTTATCGTCATAATATATATTTCAGAACTAGCTGTTAATGGCAAAGATCTTCGAAAATTTTTTAGGAACATTCTTCCCGAGAAAGAGACATACAGTTACCCCCCCAAAAGTTATTCATAATTTATCCATAAGCTTTGAAATAGTTGTGGTCTATATTGGAATATATCAACTAATAATTTGGAAATTGGCTTAGTTGGATTTCCAAAAAAGTAGTTAATGTATCTTTTCGTTGCAGAAGTATTTAAAATTGATACGTTGTGAAAATAAAATTAGCCAGTTAACAGAATTATTAAAAGTTTTATTTTGAAAGTGTCATCTTGTCGCAGAATACATTAGTACACCTGTTCGAATTTATTTTGAGACAAGATTTAATGACACGAGCTTTGTTTTATTAGTAATTTTTGGAAGAATAATATTAGTCAATTTACAATTCTCGTATGTTAACAAACTAGTTAGAAAGGTCATCACTAAGATATGTAAAGAAATTTGGCAATTCGTGACTAGGGTGCATGTACAAATGAAATCAAGAGGTGATTATTTAAGTTATGTGTTAAATGTTTTATTTTAACTTCAACGAACGAGAGTACACTCTTCTAAACTTTATTTTATCAGCCATAGTCGACCTTGTCAAATCTTGGTACTCTTAAAATCTCGTGATGCATGTTAAATCTATCGAAGTTCAAAGTGCTCAGGTTGGTGTGGTGTGAAAGTTCAGAGATTAGAGTAGTGTCCTCCTCGTCACTTGAAATTGATCTATCGCTCATTACCACGTGCACACAGCTGCGAAATACAACATAAATAAAAAATCAATCTAAACCAAATTAAAAAAATGTTTTATTAGTATACTGGAATTTAGTTGATACATTGTTTACCACTTGCTCACCCTTAAAATCCTTTTTATATGCGAACTAGAAGATAATATTTGTGTGAAACTTTTAATAGTTTTAAACAATCAAATGGGCATTGAAATGCAGACTTGGTGTTTTCAGAATTAGAAGTTATTTTATTAGTTTTGAAAAAGTGGCTTAAGTTCATTTATGGCTATCAAAAACTTCGATTTTAAATAATTTTTGTTATACTGATGGTCACTTTCAAAATAAACAGCTCGTACACTGTTCTGTAGAAGAAAAATTAAATGTTAGTATTTTCAAGATAACACACAAACTCTTCTATAAAGAAAATCATCGTAATTGCTTTTGGGAAACTAAATTTGGGTTTTCGAAAATATCCTTATTTCAATTATTCCTTGAAATTCGTTTTCTTATTTTTTCATTTTATTGTATCTATCTTTTTTTGTTTTGTTTATATTTTTAAAATTGAAATTTGCTGCCTTAATTCTTCAGCACCTTTCAAATAGTCATGTTCTTGCTATAAATTTTTTAGAGAACAACTATTTAGGTACCTTTAGTATTTATAAAAAATTAATAAATTTGTTCCACTCTTTTGTCACACAAGACACTAATCCCTTCATACAAAAGCCCCCAGAAGGCGCCTTTCCTTTTCTAATTCTATAATTAACCCCGCCACAGCATTTCCCTTCTGAAGAGATCGTTATTGCAAATCCAACCAAGATTACAATTTCTGTGATTTCTTGCAACCACCAACGCCATCTAGGAGATTTTTGAGACTTCATAATTTACAACTGGATTTCCAGACTTTCGACTTATCAAAAGATAGTGATTTAATATTGGTAGAAATATTAGCTTAATGAAATAAATTCCTTTGATCGGGGGCATTGTTACATTTACAGAAACTAAAAGAGCTTTTTTTTTTGTAGAAAACTGAAATATTATATTTTTGAATAATAGGGTAAATTCGAAAATATGTTCCATCCATCTGCATTCATTAAAAATGTTTCTTCTGTAACAATACATTGTTCATTTCGAATAATCATCTGATCTTTGTGTACTTGGCATCAATTAGAAATTAAATTAATTTGATATTATTAAGGAGACATTGTACGACTTATAAAAAAAACTTGAATTTAATGGTTTTTACAATTTTTTGATTATAATCCATGTATATGCATTACGTTAAACAGATTATGTACACAAAAAGCTAAATCATTTAATTTAAAAAAAAAAATTACGAAGGGATTTCAAAATGTGCGCGCGCTACTCCTACAATGATTGAGGTACATACACGAAATTTTATTTACAAATACTTTGAACTATATATAACAAAAGTTGGTATGGTTTTTCTGCTAACAAGATTGATATTCAAAAAATTTTGAATAATAGTTGGAAATTCCTTGGAAAAATTTATTTATTATAAAATAAGTATTGGTTCGATTCAAAAATGCATTCCAAATTCTGTTACATATGCTAATAGCATATGCATATTATAAATTCTCTTAAAACCTTAATTAAAATGGTCAATGTAATTAAGTTATTCTCAAGTTTTATAATTCACCAGACAAGAGATCAAAGCTCTGACGGGCTAAGTGCTCTAGAAACAAAAACCAGTTAAAAATAACAAGAGTTAGAAAAGATATCACAACGTTTGACACAAAAGAAAAAAATGCCTTAGCTTTTTAAATAAAGATCAACTAATTATTTTATCTTTCTGAGATGAATCAATTTAAAAGTTTTTATTTGTGTTGGAATGTGTTACAAAACGAACACCAAAGTTATAACCCTGAAATTTTTTAACTAAATACTTTCAAATTCTGTGGTATTGCAGAAAACTGTATAAAGAATAATTAAGGGTAAAAATATATTTTATTTGAATTTTGGACCGATTTTTATCAATTGTGTGTGTGGATAATCCTCTTAATTATATTTTCTCTACTTATAATGTGTGGTTATATTTTTCTACGCTTGTTAAAACAATTACTTCAGGTATTTTGAAATGAGCTGCGATTATTATTAATTTTGAATTTATTCTCTAAAATTCTGTATTTTTTAAATGAGAATATATTTCTACAACTTTCAGGGGGGAAAAGTACCAGCTAAGACGTCAGATAATTTGTTAATGTGATATTCTTTGATATGAACGTATGGAAGTGTAAGCTTAACTAACATTCATTTAATTTGTCGAGTATTTTTCACCCGAGAAAAATCAATTGTAAAAAAAAATAACCAAAATACGTGGTTTTTTGAGCGCCAACTGTTGTTAGTTGTACATAACGAAGAATATAAAAAAAATCATCGGATAACTTTTTTTAAAAAACTTTTTTGAAACTTACAAAAGTGGTTTTGTTAATTCTCGATTCATTACTGTTATGTTTTTGTTAATCGTTACTAAATCCTGGATGGCAACGATCCGAATGTAGTGGTCTGATTTATATTATCAATTTTGCTAAATTTTATGAAATTTTTAAGTTTTGTATGAGTATTAATTGAATGGACTGTAACAAAATTTTAGAAAATCCAAAAATGTTTCAGTTTTAAATCAATTTATTTATTGATGCAACTTCGGACACGAAGTCTTTCGACCAAACTGAAATCTTTTTGCAATAAGCATTAAAGCTGAGACAATATTTGACAGACAGCGGCAACATTATGCGTTGCTATTATTCGCTTATAAATTATAAAAGTAATTTTAAAATTGACAGAGATCGCCAAGCTGTGGCTCAAACATGCGAATTGCATGAGCATTAACATAGATTTCAGGAGGCGAATTGTTTATTCAAAAGAAAGGGGAGGGGGGGATCTCTATATTATATTTGATGTTCAGGGTTCAAATATGCAATTTTTAAAATTCTTAAAAATTGTTAAATTACTGTGAGAAAACCATCAGTTGTGTGTGCCCTCAAAAAAATATTAAAAAATGAGACAATTACCGAATCTTTTATACGTTCTTCGAAAAATCTTGTAAAAAAGATGCAATTTGTACTGGATAAGGAGCATAACAGTTATTCAAAAATAGTAAAATGTGAATAGAAAAAATAAAAAACGTAAAATGAGTCGTGTAAAATGGATTGTAGATGTTTTAAAAATGTGTGATATGCTTATACATCTTTATTTTGATATGTAATTTTATACATCTAACAACTCATTTATGTGGTAAACATTGTTAAATGTCCGTGCATGTTTTAATTAAAATTATGATCGTATACACATTGCGTATAAGAGGGAATAAAAAATTTTAAATTACAAATATTAAAAATTCGAATCAAAATTGTTATCCTCACCAGAACTTTACGGCCTCCGCTATGCTCAAAGATTTTCGTATGGTAAAATAAGTTTTGTGTAGATTCTTTCTGAAATGATTTGCGGTGACTTTTTAAATCAGAAAACTTGTTACTTTTTTACCTTTTCAGTTTTGAAATTTGTTTTATTTTTTCGTTAATATGCCAGCTAAACAAATCTCTAAATCTGTTTGGAATTTTGGGACGCTTGTATGAATCTGAAAAAAACTATTTTCCTAGACATGCGCAAAGTTTAACGTGCTTAAAAACTAAACTGCAGTTAATTGATTATTTTCGCCCTCATCCTTGCAATTATGGTCATCTTGGGTTTTGTATAGTTTTTATCTTGTTTGCGTATCCACAAAACCGCTGGCGTCCTGAGTGGGCACTGTATCATAATTCCTAGGGGCCCTTTGGAAAATAAGTAAAAATGATCGCATCAATAAAACATTTGAAAGTGTAACACATGTTGGGGGCGCTGTATCATTGATACGACAGTACATACACCCCTGCTCAAAATCCTTTTGCAAACTGAGCAGTGATCCTGATTCAAGTAAATGAGAACTTTTTCATGTAAAAACACGTGTCCATAAAATCACAGAATATGTAATATAGGAAGAATTTTTTAACCAGTATTATTTAAGTTCCATCAAAAGCAGTAGAATTCCAACTTACATATTTCTGTGTTTATAGGAACAAAATAATTTAAATGCGTATAGAAATCAGAACTTTAAAACTATAACAAATTCCAAATGTATTGTTTTGAACAAAATTACTCATTTAATATACAAAGACTATATAATGAATACTTAAAATGTATGAACTAGTTTATTAATTTTAAAAAATAATTTGCTGCTTTGCAAAAAATACTATAATAATGTTTTCATGCTTTCTTATTTTTCTTTGAATTTACAAATCATTTCGTTTCCTGCACGCAGATGGCGACCCTATTAATTTCACGAAGATAATTAACTTCTATGTTATATTTTCAAAAATAATTCTTTACGTTCACAATATTTTTTATAAACTCTTTCACTCAAAATTAAAAAAAATTATTTCATTCTTGCTATTAATAATGAATTTTTTTTGTGAGCGTCTCAAATTGGATGTGATAATCTCATATATATATACTGTTGCTGTTTAATGTTTCTTGTTCATTTGATTCGTACTTTTTTCTCAATAATGAATGAGAAATTAGACATTGGCAAACCGTTTTGGTACTAAAAACAGATGAAGGAGGGTTGGTTACCTACTAATACTGGGTTTAACCTCACTAAGATACATCCTCCTCATTATTATGTACTGGTATCTGTATTGAATTTTTCTCTTATCTTTAAGATATCCATGTCCAAAGTTATATTTGCGTACAAAAAATAGTGACATTCCGTGAAATATCCAATCAATGCAATCCATTTTGACTGGGAATATACAAACCAAGGCGTAACGTTTTTAGACAGTGAATTAAATGCTTTGTACAAAATGAATTTACAGGAATCTGGCAATACCCACAAAAATATAGGTAATATATTCAAAATGACTTGAAACAACGGCTCCATAAAATCTGGGAAGTGGCGTGTTGAAGCTGGACAGGCAATCAAAAGCAGTGAGAATAATTTCCAAACTCTAAATCTATTTATTGTGTAAAGAAGTTTGGACGTCGTAAATGTATAAAAGATGCTCTCGGGATCAATAAGTCACTGCCAGCCGTAGCAAAATGTCAGCTGCTTCTGTAATTTTTATTTCACGACAAAACTGTATTCATAAGGCTTGGTGAAAATAGTCTATTTCATGTAATTATGATTAGGGTTTTCATGGAGAAATCGCTTTAATTGGTACATAAAACATCAGAATTGAAGTGAACCCATATTCTCACTCTTTAATATCTGATTCTAAAGGTTTTTGCATCTAGTCGTCACGAGATTTTCCTTCGAACGCTGAGGATTGTGACCGTTTCGATAGAGCTTTTGTGATGGTATGGGGAGGAATTGTGATCGATGGACACATAACACTCACTCCTATACGTTCCCAACAGATAATCTGTGACAGTCTAAAAATATTGGGAAATGTCTCAGAATTTTATCAGTGGTGTAAGACTTTTCAAAAATGTATGGGGATTTGATTTTTTTTTAAAAAAATATATATGGTAATGATGCTTGTCTACATCAAGCTAATCTCGTAGATAAATTCCTGGTGAAAATGAAGCTATCGGGGGAACACCTCGGTGAGCCAAATCTCTTAGTTTACCCCCATACAAAACTAATGGGACTGCAAAGCAATTGGACTGAGACAACATCCCCCTATAAATATAAATGTCTAGAATACATCATTGTTGGAAGATAGGAACTTAATTCTCGTAACTGTGGGTAACAACATAATCGAAATAAAAAAAAATAAACCGAAGAAATTTCCCCTGACTTCTAGAAATTGTACGTTAAATAGAGAAACTACATTCTGATCCTTGTACCAGTTCTTATGCCACTGCAATCTTGAGCCACGCAGAAAAGTCTAGTTTCAATTTACTTGATTCGTCTCTCAAAATGTTATCATTCAACAAATGAGTTTACGCTGGTTTTTTTATGAAAGACAAATGAGCGTATTTTCAGAGCGTAGAATTAGAAGTTTTATTCTCATGAATCGTCTCAAATTGTTTCGAAAAACGAAAAAGTCCGTGAATTTTTTTAAAAAATATCTATATAATCCCAACATATATATATATATATATATTTTGAATTAACAATATGTACAAAAGTCTATAACTTAAGAAATAAATTTTTTTAAAAAAAGGTTGGTCATCTCTCTACTGTATCCGAAAATATGGTGTATTTATATGTGCCGTATTAATAACTAAAAAAAATCTACAACATTTTATATTTACATAATGAAAAATAGGGATTTATTTATTGAATAATAAGTTTATTTGTGCTTGTATTGATTAACAAGAAAGCTGTTCAGCGAATGCTAACCATATTTGATGGGAAGTAGGTCACGGTAGCGTAGTGGTCAAAGTCACGGACTCGTGGCTGGCGGGTCATGATTTCGAGCCCAGTGCCGCTGAAGCCCCGCCGTGTGAAGATGGCTGATGCATGATAAAGCTATTGAGGTTCAAACGCCCTACCATTGGTGTGGTATGGAAATTAGGAGAGGGACGGCAGCTCAGGAGGTCGTCTTCGTCACTTGACCGGGGTTCAAAATTCCGAAGTCCGTGTCACCAATAGCCCTCGTGTTTCTTTATAGTGCAACTTTAAAAACACTTACTCGACGGGGAATAAGTCGCCAAATATCGTTGCTGTTTTGTGTATGTTTTATGTTATACTTCTAATGGCAATGCAATATGAACTTGGGTCGAATTTCATGGATTGATTGATAACTAGTTAACGCCGCTTTACGAGGGCTATTGGCGATGGACTTCGTAATCTTGAATCATGGTCAATTGAGTTGACGACCCCTTTTAAAACTTCCACACCACGCCAACATAAGGAATTGAAGCTTCCTCAGCTTTCACGTGCATCAGTCCCTTTACACGACGGGTCTTCTGGGAAACCTGGACTCGAATGCGTGACTTGACTGATAAAATGCGGGCTGCGAGATCGCGAGCATGACCACTCAGTCACCGCCCTTGGTGGAAGTTTAGTAGTTTTAATTTAAAATAATCAAAATACAGTTTTTTTTTTTAATTTAAGGTTTTATGTAATGAAATATTTAGATTTTTGAAAACAGAATTGATAATAAAATTTAATGTAAAAAAAGAAGGAATTTTAATTTTCGATGCAGTGCATTTATTCTCGAATTTTCGCTATATTATTTTCTCTTGACATTTTAATGAACATATATTTTACTCATGCTTAATTATTTTTTTAAAAAACGAAATTATATTATTTTTTTGCACTTTTTTTTTATCCTACTAAAATATTTAATAAATTAATTTTGTGTAATGCTCTCTTATTAATAACGATTATTCTGAATGTTATTATTTTCTCAGTTCCTTAAAATATTTCATAATTGGGGAGGGAATAATAAACTTTTTTTTATTTTATTTTATAACATATTACAGTAGATAAACGGTTACATAAATTAGTATAGGTTTTATACGATATTTTAAGTTTAGCTTTACTGTGTGTGTGGGAATTTATCATATAAGAGGGAATTTATAATTAGAATTTGCATTAATGAAATTAGGATTTATTACTAAGCAATGAAAGTCAAATTTCAAATATTATCGCAATTCTTTATATCAATGCACACTTGGTAGGTATCTGGTTTTTGAATACACTAGAAACGTGCTTCTGTTAAAAATATTTCTTGTTTTGGGATAGTAATTAATGAAATTAGAACAGTGTTTTTGACCTCTCCCCCTTTGTGTCAGCCTGACATTGGAGACCCCCAGATTTTGAACACCTCTCTGAAACACATGACCAAGTGATTTAAAGGTTCCTCATTAATCCTCTTATACGAACTTTTTCAATGCCTTTTTTTCTTTAAGAAAGCAGTAAGCATCTAATTATATATATATATATATATATATATATATATATATATATATTACTAAATACTAATTAAAAAATAATGCATTCTAGACTGTGTTAGTTAAAATTTTTAATTAATACAATTTTTCACATTTTCAATTTTTCCACAAGGCCTTTCAGAGTCTGTAAAAGAGAGAAATCTTAATAATAACTGAGAGACCTTTGCAGACTCCCAAGAAAAACGCTGGGGACTACAGTTTAAGAACTGCTGAATTAGAATATAGTGCTAATTGTTGTTCATTATACAGTGTGTGTAGCTTTTTTTATGTAGTTATAAAAGTTCATTTGCATTATTTTTTATATGTATGATTTTTCTATGAAATGTATATAAATCAATTCAGTGTATTATTGTCAGCATGTACATGTGTAATAACTTTTCATGTTCTTATTTTAGATATGTCTATTATCATCCGCTTACAAAACTTATCATGGTCGGCAGATTCTTCGGACATCCGCCGCTACTTTGCTGGCCTCTCCATTCCAGAAGGAGGGGTTCATATTGTTGGTGGAGAGAAAGGCGATGCCTTTATTGCTTTCAGCACCGATGAAGATGCTCGTCTTGCCATGGCGAAAGATGGTGGAAAGATTCAGGAAGTGCAGATTAGGTTGCTTCTTAGCAGTCGTACTGAAATGATGCGTGTTATTGAAAAGGCAAGGCAGCAGAACCTTGCTCTGCAGACACAACCACAGTACTTGCCCATTCAACAACCCATTATACCAGTTCAACAGTCTGTAATGTCAATCCAACAGCCTGTGATGTCAGTGCAGCAACCTATTATGTCTATTCAGCATCCTATTATCTCTGCTCAACAATCTGTTATGCCTATTCAACAACCTGCAAGATCAGCACTAGGTGTCGAGAATGATCGGAAAAGAGGGAGGAGCCCAAGTCCATCCCTTCATAGAAGTCACGATAAATCAACCTCAAGAGAGAGACGCCGCAGTTCAGACTCCAGACGTTCATCTAAAAGAGAACGCAGCAGAAGTCCAGTACTTAGGGGAAGCAGAGATGCTGATAGACAAAGCGGAACTGATCGGTATAAAAGAGATGATATTCACTATGATGATAATTCCCATTATGATCGCCAAAATGAGAAAAATAATGATACCATGAGCCATCAATTTCGTGGGATTCCTAATGAGGAATATCATCTGACAACCAATAATCCTGATTATTATGAATCTTCAACTGCTTCTTATGGTTATGAAACATCACAGATTTCTGGAAAATCTTTTCCAGAATCTTTTTATACCCCAGCGTCAAATGAAAAAACAAATGTTCCAGGGGCATCGAATTCAATGATGGCATCTTCAAATCAATACCAGCCTCCTTATTCAAATATGAAATATGATCAAATGGAAGAGTCTACTTTGACTTCAGATTTGGAGAATGCTAGAGAAAGACGAGTACACAACCACTTTGCTAATGAATATTCCACTTCTCAACAAAAGTCATTCTTTGATGACTCAACTCAGAATCAAAAAACTGGAATGACAGATACAGGAAGAGATAACTCTTTTAATGATAAAAGGCCCACTTCTCAAAATTTTCGACCACATCCCAGAAATACTACTTGGCCTCAACAAGATGAAAGAAAATCAGAAAATTCTCAATGGCCTGGAAAGCGTCCAGGGTTACTGGATCCTCCTATTTCAAAAAATCATGATCCAATACAACCCGATCCAATTAATCCAGAGCTGCCTGCTCCTGGAAGGCCTTCTGATAAAAATCAATTTGGTCATAATGATCAATATGCACCAAAAACGAGTCTTCTTTCTTTACCTAGGAATGATATATCTTCCAGAAATGATGAAAGGATGAGAAGAGAACCAGCTTTACAAGGGGACAATCAGTTTCAGGCCCCACCAATGGCTGTTGAAATTAGGGAACTACCACCTGATGTTAAAGTTCCTGAAATATTGGATTTATTCAGGGACATATCAGTACCTCCAGCAAACATTTGCATAACAGTTAATAATCAAAAGGCTGATAAAGCTTACATTCATTTCAGTTCTAGTGATGAATGCAAAGAAGTTTTAAGCAGGCAGCCTTTTTTTATTCGCAATTATTGTTGTCAAATGGTTGCATGTGCAGTACAAGCTTTTGAAGCTGCAATTTCTGTACCCTCTTCAATCAAATCAAGACCAAAACTTAAACCAAGAGAAGAAGATTTATGTCTTCTTCTAAAGGGCCTTCCTTTCTCTTGTTCAGAAAAGGACATTGAGCAATTTTTTAGTGGCCTTAAAATTGTGGATATGTTTATTGAAAGGTCTTTAGATGGTAGATCTTCTGGTGTTGGATATGTTCAGTTAAGTTCTCAGAATGACTTTCGAGTGGCTCTTACCTTGAATGGCAAAATGATTGGCCATCGATATATAAATATATCTGTTGCTAGTAAAGATTACTTTACTGTTGCTAGAAAAATTGACTATCCACCTAAACGATCAAAAAGCCCACCCCATGGTTCTGGACCAAGTGGTAATTATAGCTCTTTGCGACGTAGACCTAATGATATTCCTCCATCCAATCTTGGAAATGGACCTCCTCCTCCTACTCATTTGCGACCTACTAATTTTTCCATATCTCTAAGAGGATTGCCCAATCGGGTGACAAACAATGATATAGCAGAGTTTTTCCATGATGTAAACATAAGCATTCGAGCTTACCACATAATGCTGAATCCTGACAAATTACCTAATGGAGATGCTTTTATTGAAGTGGCTAGTAAAAGAGATGCAGATGCTGCATTAAGCAAGAATGGCAAAATTATGCATGGTAAACATGTTTCTGTGACGCCTATTCCATATCAAAAAATGCAAGAAATTTTAAGACCTGAAGAACTTTCACCTCCACTACCTGCACCAGGGGCTTTATTACGGACTCCTCCAAATCCAGAAAGGTCTCGCAGACCTCTTATACCACAAGTTCCTGGAGAAGGTCAGTTTGAAGATAGACCTCTTCCTGATCATCCTCCTAATGAAAGACTTCCTTTTGATTGCCCACCAAATGACCAATCATCTTATGATCCTCTTCGTGATGATCGAATGTTTCCAAGAGGTGACAGACCTAGACCAGATTTTGCCCGGAGTAACAGACCTAGGCCTGGATTTCCACGATTTGAAAGGCCAAGAATGGATGGACCTTATCGAGGAAGCAGACCTCTCATGGATAGACCAGTAAGACCTCCACATGGTCGCATGAGGGCACCTTTCTCCAACAGACCACCTTTTAATGGTCCACCAATTCAAGAATGTGGTGCTGCCAATTTTGGAGCACCAGGCTGTGTTGTCTCAATCAATAATTTGCATTACCGAGCCAGTTTAGAAGACATATTGGATTTCTTTAAAGACTATGAATTAACAAAGGACAGTGTTATTCGAAGGATAAATGAGAAAAATCAACCAACGGGTGAGGCTCGAGTGGCTTTCCAAACACCAAGGGAAGCACAAAGAGCTGCAAAAGAATTGAATCACAAGACCATCATGGGGCGATCTTTGTCCTTGTCACTACTGTAACCCTTTTCATTTTTCAAATAGCTCATTGTTTTTTTTTTAAATGAACTTGCAAAAAATATCTTGCCTTAGGACAATTGTAAAGCTTTATTATTCTTTTCTCTGTAATGACTGATTGGCTTGCTACATATTAAGTTTGAAGACATTTAACAGATTATTTTGGATAGCAATTTAGTGCTAGTATAATTTTCCCTCCAGATAAGTGCTATTTCATAAAATTGATGAAAAGGGTGGGGAGCCAACTTACCTGCTCTTTTAAACTGTTTCTGATTTCACATGCAGTGAAAAAGTGCTTTAGGACTACACAAATTAACTGAAAAATTGGTGAATGCTGAATTCCTACATTAAAATCTATATTCCTAATTTTTATAGTATGTCCTACGCATAATGTGGTCCATGAAAAAAAGTACAAAATTTCATTGTGTTCAAGAAGAATGTGTCAAAATGTTTATGAAACGTTGTTACGGAATTTTGCATCCGTAACTTATAACTGTATAAAGAAGTAATTTTATCAGAAAAACCTTGAAAAACAACGAATGTTAAGCTATAACTATTTCAAAGGAAATGTTTTGTGACATTTAATATTTTGTCAGAACATACAGAATTGTACTGTGTATTATCTTGTCCAAAACCAAATGAATCATTGTATGACACCCCTAGCATTTTAGTGAGTGCCTATCCTTGAGTTAAACTATAACTGCTTCAAAAGAAATGTTTTGTGACATCTAATATTTTGTCAGAACGTACAGAATTGAACTGTTTAGTATTTTGTCCAAAATCAAATGAATTGTACGGGGCCTTCAGCGTACTATTTACGAGTGCCTACCTTTTAGTAACTTCAAGGAAATGTTTGGTGACATTTAATATTTTGTCAGAACACACAGAATTGTACTGTTTAGTATTTTGTCCAAAATCAAATGAATATTTGAGTGCCTATCCTTTAGTTAAACTATAACTATATCTAAGAAAATGTGTTTTGTCAGAACATACAGAATTGCACTATCTATTATCTTGTCCAAAAACCAAATGAATTGTTGTATGAGGCCTTCAGCATAATATTTGTGTGTATTCTTTAGTCATAAAAATTAATATTGACTTGGAGTTTGTTAAATGTTGCATCTGTTATATATATTCATTATAATCAGTATTGGCTGAATAATGGAAGAAGACATTTATATGATCTGTTTTGAATGTTCTCTTCATGAGCATTAAAAAGATTACAAAGTGCTCATTTTTTAACTGTTCTATAAAAGCAAAATAATTGCTGATGTATCTATTCACTCTGTTTTATTTATGATTTTTCACTACATTAGAATTCTCTCACAAAAATTTTGTGATCTATAGAGGAAGAATTTTTTTAAAGATAAAAAAAATAATTTAGTATGAAATTTTAAGTATATTGTAGCAAAATCAGAGACTTTGCTCCTGTGCATCTACTTGAAATCCATATATTTTCTTTCACTGTAAAAAAATTTGTTTTCTTATTAATTTTATTTTAAATTCTGTGAATAGTTTATAATTTTCATTTTAAAATACATTAAAATGTGTTTTGTAAAACACAAACAAAAATATTTGCTGTCTGAAAGATACTTTTCTTTGTTTTTCATTCTATTATGTTCATTTTCGTTGTACTTTTCATAATGCATTGTATATATTGTAAATAAATTATTGAAATGATAGTATGATTTTTAATTTAGTGGCTCTAAAACTTTTTTCCTTAACAAAGAATCAGATCTGATATACTTAACACGTATAGATATATTTTGTCAGATTAACGACGAGAAACCTCTTTTCTGCCTGTATGCACAAATGTTAAATTCTACGGCAATTAAATGAAAATTTCAAATAACCAAATATTGCTCAATTTCCTTCTAGAAAAATATTTGTGATATATATTCTTGTGTTGTATTACTAAAAGATGTTTCTATTTAAATCAAATTATTCATTCATGAATAACCAATTTGTTTAATGCAATACATCTCTGCAATACATTTGTTGTGATTCATCTCATATTATATAAATGATGCACAGTGCAGATCTCTATCAAAATCCTTGTACAGTAAAAAATTATCTCTAAAAATGCTTGTTTAGAAAGAGGAGAGTGTAGGCTAAATTATATAGAAACCTTCTAAGATATTAGAGCATTTTGAAAAAGCTGATGAGAATTGTGTCTCAATCAGAGTAATTAAAGATTAGCCAAGTAATAATAATAAACCTTAAAGCTAAATTGCATGCAAATTTATGTAATGATAATTGAATTTCTTTTTTATCAAAAAAAGTACAGAGGAAATATATCAAAAATTTGTATTGTATTTATTAGTTTTTTGTGTAGATTATATTAGCATTTGTCAGATTTGTCTTAAATATACAGTGTCGGGTCTTGATATTGTTTTTTAAGCATTGTTCGTCCAAGTCTTTGTTGTATATTTTCTAATATTACAAATAAATCTTTCAAGAGTTTAAATTACTATCCGATAGTTTTTGATAGAAAGAAGACATAATAACAGATTTAATGCAAAACACTCAAGCCATGTTCTTTTGCAAATGAACCAACATTTATTATTGTTTAATTATTATTCACATTAACCATTATTTCCAGTATCAAAACATGTGTATTCAGATATTAAAAACTATTTATCATTATATGATTTATATTTCATTTGTTTAGTAACTATCATATTAAAGTCATAAACGTGTAACTCATTGAAATCGTGAGAAATTTCGGAGGGGAGGTGAATCTTACAATAATTAAAAATACAAAAGCAATTGAGAAATTATTTTTTCAAACACATTTACTTGAATTTTAAAATTAGCAAAGAAAAATATCTCGATAAGCATATAAAGGAAATTTTCTAGAGATTTTTGATGCTTAAAATTCCTTTTTGCTCTGTGAAATTCAATTTAATTATAGTTTTTCCTAAAGAAAAATTGTTACTGTGTGTGTGGTTGCGATTTTTTTATTCTCCATGTAAAATTGAATATGGTAATAAGTTACAGTTTAAGAAAAACCTAAAAAACACTCTTTGTTATAGTTAATCGAACAAAATTGTAACTGAATCTTTTAGTCTCCAAATCTGGAATTAGTCGCCAGATGCGGAATGGGATCTGAAAATGGGAAATCGTTAGTCCTAATGAACCTTATCAAGGCCATGGAGGGCTGCGGTAGCCCAGTGGTTAAGGTATCCAACCATGGCAGGCATGTCATGAGTTCGATCCCAGTACCACTAAAGACCCGCCGTGTAGGGCAGCGATGCACGTTAAATCTGTCGAGAGCTGAAACGTCCTCCCGTTGGTGTGGTGTGGTAGTTAGGAGAGGGGGTGCCAGCTCAGGTGTCGTCCACGTCACTTGACCATGGTTCAAAATTACGTGGTCCGTCGCCAAAAGCCCTCGTGTAGCTGAACAGTGCGACGTTAATATTAACTCACAACTCACTCTCACAAGGCCATGGAACAAAATTAATAAATTATTGTATTGTCATCGGTCCTGGACAAAAGTGAGCAAAATTTCGAATTAATCTGACCTTTTAAAGTGAGTGAAAATTGAGTTCCAAGATTTCATTACATACAAGTGAAACTTATAAAAGGGTGTTAATAATAAAGCGTATGATTACAGTTATTTTTGTGGTGCATGGAGCAACAAAAGCTATTATCCCAAAAGTGTATGATTTTAAAACTTGTTTATCGATGAAATTCGATTTTTTTTTATCGGTATCATGTACTAACACAATTTAATATAATTTGATTCCAGCTCTAATTTTCGAAAACAATTTGAGAAATTGCTTGAATAATAAAATAAATACTAAGACAGGATTTCCCAACCTTGTGTCGTGTCTGGAGCGTGTCAGCCAGCTGAGTTATTTCGTCCGTGTCCTCTTCTGCATGTCAAAATAATTCGAAAGAGAATGGGCTAAATTCATGTTACGATAGTTACACTATAAATCCAATCTTGTGTTTTCCACTGCTTGTGCTTATTGTTCTATTTGTAAAATTTAGATAAAACTTCAGAATTTATAATTAGGTAAAGATATTCAAATATTAAGATTCTTCAAAAAGTTTTTTAAAAAAAATTATATTGTATTTTTTTCAAGTTCATTTTGTTCACTTACGAGCGTTATTGTGCACATTTTCACAGAAAGTTTCTGCAAAAAGCAAAAGTTGGCAACAGCGAAGCTCATGAACCGATTGGATATTAACACGTGATAGCATTTATCACGCGACATTAACGTCACATGAATTTATAAGCTTATTGGTATGAAACATGTGATTATAGTCATGTAACTATGAAGTCACATGAATTCAGCTCATTGACGTAAACTTTCTGTGTCTACCTACAGTGTTAACCCATCCCGACCTTATTTCACCGTCATGCCTTTAAAAATCCCATATATCGGCATGCCACTATCTCGAATCAGCGTTTCTGTTGTTACTAGATAAGCCTTGATTTTCGTGTTTTGTGTTAGAGCATTATTTCCAATAATGTAATAATAGTCACTAATAGACCAATGAACATCAATATTAAACAAGTAATATGAAAAAAATTAAAAGTCAATTTTCCTACTTAGGTCAACAAAGAAGAATTTTATTTTAGTTACTTTTTGTTAAATAATTACAATTAATAAAAATATGTAGAAACATGTGACAGAATCACAATATTAAGTAGCAAATCATCTTTTAAATTAACATTAGAAATTTTGTAATTATATTTTTTAATAAAAGTTGAGTATAATAGGTAAGAATTTATCTTAAAACTTAATTTACTTTACTTAATTACTTAAATTTACTGTAGTGTAAAACGGATGTTGATGTCTAACGAGCATATGATTATTCACATTATAAGTTACATCTTCATCACAAATTTAACACAAGCTGTTTTATCCAATGGTGCTGCCATCTAGAGAAATAACATCGACTGAAATATCTCTTAAACTATAATTAATTAATATTTGAAAAACTATTAACACAAGTGTCATCCACTACAAGTTTAAAATGAAATGTATTTGAACTTGAGTGGATGAATAAAAAGTGTTTTATTAACGTTTGAAAAAGATATGTACTACATTAAAGATATACTATATAAAAGATATTGAAAAGAGTATATAAATATATAAAGGGAGAATGTGTGTTATCTTTAATAGTATAGGAACTCACTAACAAAGGATTTGTTCACACATTATAAATCAATATTTTAGGTAATCTCTTGTTTAAAAATTAACCATTTAAGAGATATTGTTATTATTTTTTAAGAAAGAGAAAATCGTATTTTAAAAGCATTTTAACAAACTGCATGCAGTAGAATCTTGATAAATCAAGTATCCATAAATCAGCTAAGAAAAGTTAAAAATTCATTGTGTGTCTGATTTTATAGAATCAAAGTCGTGAAGCAATTATTACAAATATGTTCCACTGGATGTAATCTTTTTATTCAATTTTTTAGTTTCAGCTTTATTAAGATGTTTACAATTTGACTCATAAAACAGCACATATATTGTTGATTAAATTTATTTAATTTAAATTTTCTTTTGTAAATTCAATGGTTCTATAGTTAGCGATACTCTACTGTAATTATAAATATATAGAATATATATGTCCTGTTTCTTATAATTCACTTAAATCATTTTGATCGACGCAATCTGAAACATATACAATGCCTCTCAAGAGTTCATATTCATAAAATTGTAGAAATCCTATTTCAGTCTATGATTAAAATTCGAATACATAGTCCAATTTCGTTTTTTGTATTCTCCATGTGATTTCAAATGAGGTTTATTTTACTTTTCTTTTTTTTTAAATACTCAATTTATTTATAAGAGAATTAAAATGCAAGAAGGTGGAGGGGGAAAACGTGTCACAAAAATCTAATAGTAGACCAAAAATATTTTGGGATAGATTCCTTTCATTAAAATATAGTCAGTTTCTTCTTTTCTCTTATGTATTGTGACAACATACAAAAAATCGTTTGCGTGCATCTTTGCTTGTTTTCTTTAAAATATTCCATTCTTTTATTACTGTATTATCAACAAATGGTTTGTAATCATAAGGAGACAGTGAAAAGCGTTTGAAAACTGATTATTTTTCACTTCTATCAAGATAAATAAGTTGCAGAATATTGTGAAATTAGTAAATGCTCCTCATTCGATGTTACAGTATGTGATAAAACGTTTGAAAGAAGATAGAATCAAAAACAAGAAAATAAAACACTGGCGTAGCTAGTCTTGTTTGGGCACTGTATCGAAATTCTTTTGGGGGGAGGGGAATTCTTTAACATTTTACGATTTTTTGTTAATACTTATTGTTGAGGCTCCTGTTGCTTGGAGGCCCCGTATCGTAGCGGTAGCTACTCCCCTGAAATAAACAAGACTTCCCTGACATAAACAACTGATAAGACCCTGAAATAAACACAATTGAGACTTCTAAAGAAGTTAACTCAGCCTAATCAGCGATTAATTGTAAGAAAATACATAAAAAATCCACGCTTAATTTCTGCAAAAATTTCTTCAGAATTAATTGAATTTTTACCTCTGTCTCATCTGAAATTGTTTGAAGAGAACTCAGATCGGCCGGATTACGAGGGCGTACTGTTCGAAGAAAATTTTTTGTAAGTACAAATAATAGAAATTAAAGCTTAGACTTTTCTTTGTTGAATCCTCCATAAGCAAATCTGAAATATATTGGAATAATTATTTGAGAGAAAATTCAACATTTTTGGATGCGTAGAATAGTGTGAAGAAGAACAAAGAAGGAACTTAATCCCAAGAAAAATAAGCAGGTACATGGAGATGGTGGCGTGTTTCTATGGTGGTGTAAATCAGCTTCATGGTTAGGTTTATGGTTTTTTTTTTGATGGTATTATGAATCATGAGTTTTATTCAATTCCTACTATTAGCTCACACTCTCTATATATTTATTTATCGGTGGAATTTTCAATCGTTAAAATACATTTTAAAGCACTCCATTGAGCTGAAATTTCATATACATGATTATTTTGAATGACAATACAGTAATTTAACTATAATTAATTACAATTAATTGACTGAAACTAATTATTTAAAGAATTACAGATACAGTCACGTTGGTTTCATTTTTAGCAACCTGGGTCAAAACTTTAAAAGATATTTTTTTCTTACGTTTTAAAGCATTCAGCTGAACTGAAATTTTATATACACGATTATTTTGGATGGCAATATAATACTTTAATGCAGTGTTTCTCAAACTGTGGGGCGCCCCCCCTGGGGGGCACAGTAACCCTGCGAGGGGGCGCGAGCATATTGAAAATAAAAGGTTTAAAAAAATAATTTTTTGGAATGAAGTAAAACAAAATGCTTTCTGACATAAAAAAATACACATTTACACTGATATAATTTATTTTTATCATCTAGTGATCATCAAAAATAAAAGATTCCACTTCAAACGCTCATTAGCCATCTTTGATCCTATAACCAAATTTCAAAAAATATTTTGTTTGTTTTGCGGTCTATATGAGAACGATAAGAGAGATATTTTTTATGTTTCTTTTAACGATATCAAACGATGAGAGATTTTTTTGTTACGTTTCTTTTAACCTAAAATATTACTTTAGCTGACCTTCGAGCTTACTGGTATGGTTATCTCCGTCTTTTTTTAGGGAAGTTGTAAATATATATAATATATTTCTGTTTCATCTTTTTCCATGCGAAATAGTTTTATGATATATGGATAAGCATGAGTATTCTGAAATATATAATGCATAATGAAAAGCGTTTTACACAATTATTTTTTAGAACATGCTACACTTTCCCCATGAACAATTTTGTAGTTTTGATTGCTGTGTTGTACGACTTATTATGGTTTATTAATGTAAATAAGCAGAACATTAAAAAAAATGGGCATCTGTAATCCCTATTGAAAGAATTTGAAATTGATCAAGCAATTGAAGAACCTACTGAAATAATGCATATTAATCAAGATATATATATATATATATGTGGGAGACAACAAGGGGTCCAAGACGTTTGTCTTACTTCACATTTATTTTAAAATTAAACAAAAATTAATTAAAAAGGTAGCTATATTTTAACAGATAAGTTTGACGATGATATGCAGAAGGTAACGCCTGCTCGCGCACCTCTCTCGTTCTCCGCTGCTTCTCTCTTAAAAGTTTTTTGTTCTACCTTCACTAGTTCAAAAGTTTCCACAGTTTCAGTTCTCATAGTTTCAGTTTTTGTTTCACTTAGCTGCGCCTGCGCGCGAAGACTGCTTGGCTGTGGCTGCATGCCACAACGGCCAGCCTGACTGTACGCTGTCCGCAGCGGTACTTCCCTTTTTTCCTTTTACATCGAGACTAGAGGAGAATCTGAAACATACAAAAAAGACGGAACAGACAAGGACTATACGACAAATATACAAAGATTAAACATATCATAATTTTTCTGAACTAGACATTTTCTCCATCATGTGAAGGCATCTCTTCGACATCCGGAAGGTTCCACAGGAAAACATTGTGTTTCACAGGCATAAGAACGTCTTTTTTAATGAGTTGATCTGTGGTTAAACGCATCGATATTTTCCTCTATAGAGTTCTGGACGTCTGTTCAAAACGATTTCTCTTTTTCCTCCGTTTCCACTGCCAGGGCTGGAAGATTTTTCGGAGCATTGTGAACCGACGATTTTTACTCTTCATAGGTAAAGGGTTGGGTTGCTGGGAGTTGAAGTCCACGGAACTCGTTTTCATGGCACCATTTACTTTCTTACACAATACTATATCAGAACATTTTTCTCTTATAATACTCAATTTTAACTTAGTACTCTTAATTTTATTACATTTATAATCCTTAATTAGAGAACTCAAATCATTTCTAGTATTAAAGTTTTTAACATGTGGCAAATCATAACTAGAGTTTTCTATCACATTTGAAACAGAAACATTTGAAAAAGAAACACCAGAATCTGCACTCAAAGAGGATCCACTTTCACTCAATAAAACATCGCTCTTTGCGTGGCCTAGTTTCTTTATTTCAGCATATATACTGGGATGTATAATAAATTCTTCGGTCAAGGTCGGTGATATTGCCGTTCGAACACTTAGACCGGGAGAGTGTTGATTAAGAGAAATATTTATGGGTTTAACTTCTACCATACGCTGTTCGCCAAAACATGAACTTAATGTTATTATTTCTTCGGAAGGTGTTTGCACTCTAATTAGTGAGGAATTTAAAACTGGGATCTGGCAACCTGAATCGATCAAGGCTGTTACGGGCTGATTTTCCACAAAAATGTTTACGTATTGAAGATTTGCGAATTCATCGCTATTTTGTTTTTCGCTCTCGATTTTCAAAGTATTCACGTTTATTCTATTATGGATGTGGTCATTAGATTCTTTAGGTTTAAAACGCTTCTCACAGTCTCTTGCGTAATGAGATGAATCACCGCATATAAAGAAATTTTTATTTTCTCTTTCAAGATATTGGGGATAGTTCTCTTTAATCTTTGTTTTAAAGTTTTGTGATCTATTTTTAAAGGGGTCTTGGGTATATCCATAAGTAATAGGAATTTCTTTATGTGATCCGCTTCTAGATGAAATATAAATATCGCACTCTTTAGCTAAATCAATAGGCCTAAACCAATCTTCTGCTTCTCGAATGCCAATATGAGTTGCAGTTTCCTTATTTAAAGTTTCATATACTTTATCAGAAATTATAAGATCACATAGAGATTCAAAGGAATTAACTTTTCTTAACGAACAATAATATTGGAAGTTTGCCGTCAATCTTGCAGCAAATTGGATGTATGTCTCGCCTGATGATTTTACAGCATTTTTAAATGAGTTTAAACACTCGCGAGGGGTTAATTGGAATTCTCTGAGTACTATAGATTTTAGTTTTTCATAGTCATTTAATTCCTCTTCTTTAATATACAGTAAGACGTTATGAGCTCTTTCGCCCAGAAGATTTATTAAAATTTCAGATTTATATTCGTCATTTATTTTCTTGGTTAAAAATGCGCGTTCTAATGATTGGAAGAACAGATTAAAATTTTCAGATCTGGTGGGAACAGGAAGAGATAAAGTTCTGATACTTTTTATCATATTTTCTAGGTTAGTTTCGAACTGTTTCTCTTCGACTTTAGCTGCAGGATTTAAACTTAATGCTTTATTTTTAGCCCTTTGAAGTTCGACTTCTTTTTCTAATTTTGCTAACTGAAGTTTCGCGAGCTCAATTTTCTGTTTTTCTAAAGTTACCTCTCTTTCGTTTCGCGATACTCTCTCATCTATACAGTTTTGAATTAAAGTTTTAACGAAATCTGGATCACTTTCAAATGTACTACTGTTCTCAATTTTAGTCTTTAGTTTAGCTATGGTGTCCGTACTCTCCACAGTACCGTCTAGATCCTCAACAACTCTTATGAGATCCTCTTTAAGAGCGTTTTTATACATTTTAGAAAAATATGGAAAGATCCTACCTTTTTTTTTTTTTTTCTAGCTCCCTTGTTGCTCGCACGTACGATGTATCCAATAATTGAAGAAAATTTCGATTCCACTGTGATTTCACCTCTTCGCAGGTAATATAGTTGAAATTGTTCGAATTGACACCTCTTCGCAGGTGTTTGTGAGTGATTCCAACCTCTACACAGGCGGAATTTTCGTCGATGGGTTCCAACCTCTACACAGGCGGAACGAAGTTTCCGAAAAATGGCGGCGCGTCTCCTCCACGGACGGCTTTTTTTTTTCACTGTCCAAACTTTGATCAAAATCGAAATTTTTTTTTCAATCCCGGCCTCTACACAGGCAGAGTATTCATGCTGAGTTCAAACCTCTACACAGGTTGAACGAAGTTTCCAAAAAATGGCGGAGCGTCTCCTTCACGGACGCTTTTGTTCATTGTCCAGACTATGGTTCAAAATCGAAATTTTATCGATCCCGGCCGAGCCCCCATAATTTGTGGGAGACAACAAGGGGTCCAAGACGTTTGTCTTACTTCACATTTATTTTAAAATTAAACAAAAATTAATTAAAAAGGTAGCTATTTTAACAGATAAGTTTGACGATGATATGCAGAAGGTAACGCCTGCTCGCGCACCTCTCTCGTTCTCCGCTGCTTCTCTCTTAAAAGTTTTTTGTTCTACCTTCACTAGTTCAAAAGTTTCCACAGTTTCAGTTCTCATAGTTTCAGTTTTTGTTTCACTTAGCTGCGCCTGCGCGCGAAGACTGCTTGGCTTTGGCTGCATGCCATTTATATATATATATATATATATATATATATATATATATATATATATATATATAGCGAAAGTAAATATCAGAAAAGCGTTAGACATGAAACGTTTGAGTTGAGTTGAAATTTTCAAATGCTGCCTAAAGATCTCTATGAAGAAAACTATGAAGCCATAATGTAGCACTTCGCCTTGTCAAAAAGACACAAGGAAGAAAAAGTTCAAAATGCTATTTGTAGATCATCAAACAACAGCAAAACTACAAAAACGTGAACAAAATATGACAGTTTAGCTGTAAAATAACGTTCCTGTGTTGTTAACGAGAAGTGTCTCTGTGATTTATGTCCTTTATTAAGGACACGCACATTTGGAACATTTTCTTTAATTTTATTTGATTTTTTCTCAAATTTTCTAAGAAAAATTGAAAAGTCCTTGAAAGTAGGTAAGTATATTTTCTCTTAGTGAAATTATTCACTGGAATTGTGATTTTTATCGCGTATAGTAAAAATAACTATAAAATAAATTATAGTTTTAAAACAAATTGAAAAACACGCTTTTATAGTGAATCGAACTGAAAAGTAAAAAAAAATATATATATTACTTAAAAGTAACATATACAAAATTTAATACTTGTCTTGTTAATTTGTACGGTTTATATTTATGATCGTATTGTAGCTTTAGCGCCAAAGAGCATTATTATTGCATTCAATACATTATTTTTAGGGGGCGATAAGAATTATGATTGAAAATTGGGTTGCCAGTAGTGAAAGTTTGAGAACCACTGCTTTAATGTTAATTAATAAAAATTAATTTTCACTTAATGTCGTGATTCTGTCATATGTATATACATATTTATATTAGTTGAAACTTTATGTAATGAAAAGTAACTAAATAAAATTTTTCTTTGTTGATAGGAATTGACTTAACATTTTTTTTATATTACTTGTTTAAAGAACGAAGACTTTAATGACGTAATTTTTTCGTCATTTTTTATTGTTAATATTTTGAAAATAAAAAATTATACTATAATTTAAAAATTGATCATGCTATTCCATTAAGAACACGTAACAGATATATTACTTAAAAAAATCAGTTCTTAATATATTAATTTTTAGTAATCGATAGCATTATATTTTTTAGAAAATTATAAGTGTGCGAATACTTTTGAGATTATATTGGGCTGTCTGTCAAATACTAAAAATAAATTATCAAATCTCAGAATGTCAAAATGGAATATTTTGTCAAATACAACAAGTCAATGTTGTGATTTTCTACTGAAAAAAACCCAGATCGTTTTAGGTTGGATGTGAAAAAATGCACACATAGTCATATTCATAATCTAAACAGCATTAGGAACGTTTTTGATGATACTGGGCATTGCAAACTTGAAAGGAGTGAAGTTCAAGAAAAGCAGTCGTAAACAGCACATGTTACCAGAAATCTGCAAATTTTTGTGACATTTTATAAAAAAGTAGATTATAAAAGCTTGAGTGATCTCCGAAATTGAATCTTATCAAGTATCGATATCCCCTGATATTCGTTCAATTAATATATTTTAATACCAAAATTGAACCCTTGTTTCTAGAACACATCTGTTTAACTTAGATCTTCAACTGTCTCTGTTAACACAAAAAAATCAAGAGATGCAGCATATAATGATTATTTTATACATTAATAATTCGAAATATTCTTATAGACACTCACACACTTATAGAAAGAAAGTACAGTATTGTTTATAATTGCTATTTAATTTGATATTAAAATATAAATAATATTTCTTAGATAAATTTATATATTTTTTATTTAAAATTCATATATCAGTTCCATAAATTAGTAAATATTTTAAATATGAATTGTACAGCATCTAGAAAAATTAATTTTATAAACATCTTCACACACACAAACAAATGATAATAAGTGCATGTCTTTTTGTAGCCGTTGTCATGTTTTGAATTATTTATTTATTAAATAGGTTAACAGTACTTTTTAAATGATTAAGTATGAACGTTTTAAAAATTCAAGTAACTTAAAAAAAACCTTTAGACATTTTATTAAACAAATACAAAATAAATAATTTTTAAAGTAAAAAAAAATCCTATTCATTATGGTTTTGTATTTTATGTATTTAAATATCTTTGAAAAGGAATTTACTGTTTTTTCCTTTAAGAGAGAGAGAGAGAACTATACATTTGCGTTGATTCAATATTTATATTACTTGTTCCATTTCAGGAGCATAAATTCAACAGCTAAAGTAGAGTTATTTTTCACAAACACTTTCCACTGGTCCGAGGAATACACGTCCCGCTCGTGTTTTCGAGTGTAATCCTGAACAGCCTTCTTCAAGTCCTCGTCACCGTGCATGTCAGCGAGTATTGCAGTAAACCACGCAGATCCGTGCGACCTTCTCGAGAAACGCGAGGGCTGCATATATTTTTTTACTTAAGCACATATAAGTGCACAAAAAATAGGGTGGAGCTGTGTCATGGACATGGCCGTGTGTTGTTCGTAAATACGGATTGTAACGAATAATATGTTTTTAAATAAAATATTATAATTTATGCGTCATAATCATGTTTGAGCAATAAAAAGTCCTCCGGGTTTCCATTTTTTTGGTTTTTGATGGCAACTATTTCTTTTCAACGGGTTCATGAAAAAAATCAAGTAAATAAATAATTACTGTGTTATAATGTAGCTTAATTAATTATGTGTTACGAAAAGTACCACACAAATGGCATACAGGATACATCAAGATTTCTGGTAAACGTTAAATCAATATGGGTATCACCAAACATTTGTTGGAGAAGTTTCGATGTATACACACAACACAAGTTGAACTCGCTGAGCATGAAGCTGGGCAATGAGCGGTCTTGTGAGACGTTAAGATTAGTCTCCGACTATCATAATTGGTGTAGAAAGATCAGAATCGTTATTGGGTATAATTTTTAGCGATTTTTTTGGAATATTTTAATAGTGATCGTAACATAAAGAGCGAATTTCTGTCAACGCTGCGCCCGGATGGACGAACACACACTTGAAGATGGCTTTGACCTTTACGTTTACTAGACAGACATCACCAGCCTTTGCGTCTTTCATTCCCAAATTAAATTACGAAGTGTCAATATTAACTCTATTACAATCAGTGAAGCTATTGATGTTGCGATATGTAGTGACTCCACCGGTTTTACTACTTGATGATGATGATACCGCAATCAATGATGTAGTTGAAATCTATCTTCTCTTAGCAGTATTACAATATGATCTCAGATTAAAACCAGGCTCATTCACTCTGCATGGAATCTTCCATTAAAATCTCGCTGATTGCAAAATAATGAGATCGGCTGATGATGGAATCAGTAGAGATGTCTTCTGAGTGCGAGACCAAGCTATGTGCATTAATGACGTTGATAAGTATAAGACAACGTTGATCAGGGACACTATCATAAAACCTTTTTACTTTGGCGACAGCAACGGTTATGGGCAAATCTCTGGTACTCATTTTGTACCTCTCTAGCTGTAGGAGATGCCAGACCAATAACTGCTGCACCATTGTGTTCACATCCCTATGCATTAATGACGTCGCAACCAACGTAGTTGTATGAATGACAGTCGCACTAATCGGATTTAATGCAGGCAGCTCGTGCCACTTAGGTGGATACACAAATCCTTTTGAACGTGGGCACTTTGTCCGAGTTCAGTGAGTTTTTACACGTAGCCCACAGTTTAAAAGCCACTAGCTCTTCAGGGAGGGGATTATAAAGTAGCGGTAAAATGTTTTTCTTTTGCTGGCTTCAATGAGCGCAGAAACCATAGACGATCACCCACATCGCACTTATGTCCGAATGGATTGGTGACAAACGTCGTAGTGAAACGTGCACTAGCTGTTGCCCAATGTGTCTTGTAACGTCGTGTATAGCTAGTATAAAAAAATGTTACAGCCTAATATAAAATAAAAGCATTGTTTATTTGCTAAACAATTTGTTAATGAAGCAATAGAATTCAGTTCATATGCCAAGCCGGTGCAGTCAGTTCATATTCTATTCTCAACGCCACCGGCGTTCATCGTCTTTCCACTCCAATCTCGGACTAAGCCCTTTTCTCCATCCAAGGCTGGCTCCTCTCTCTCTCCCGACTCTTTTTCTTCTCCTTTTCCGTCTCCTCTCTTTTCTCCTGAAAAAGAACCCTTTTAAACACCAGGGGTGTGTTCACAACACGCCCCTCGTCCCTTCTTATTGGCAGGTCACAAAAGTCTCTTGGCCTCCCTCGTCCTATTTGCTCATCACACGCCAAAACACACTCGGGCCGTCTGGCCCAAGGTGCCATAGTTCCTTGTCCAACATCTGGGCACACTTGTCCATCACGCCACCTGTTTCTAGTATGCCCTTCACTCAACACCAGAAAAGAAGACATGATTATTTTAAGATAGGCTTCGCCTATTGTCAATGGGGCACCGGCTCTCCTTTACCATTATGGCGACCCGCCAGGCTGTCGTCACTCCCCGAGTTCAGACAGTAAACAATGGCCCCACGGCCACGTGCACTAGTCATTTTACAGTTGGTGGATCTTAAAAATGCACGGTGTGAGTTCACAACAATCGAAGGCGTCGTACTTGTCCTTGAACAGCTGGTGAAACTATAAAACTTATCGTGAATCGAAAGATGGGGATTCACAACAATCGACGGTGTCACAGTCTTCATAAACGACGATCGTACACAATCGATGCTTGCACAGTCCGGTGCCAATATAGAAGCGATTTCAGGATCCACTTGCATAATTTCAACTGCCTCAGCTACAAATGTACTGGCAACTTCGTTGATCCGCTCGGCCGCTTTCATTCTTTTAGGTTCCCAGTACTGCTCGAATCTGTCTTACGGTGTTTTCAGTAGTACCATTTGACTGCTCTCGAGAAGGTCTTTCCAGACGTATACTATTTCTGTATTTGGACTTGACTTTTTGACGCGTGCAGCCGACATTATATATTTTTGGTAATACTTTTTATTTTTTATTTTAACGCCTTATTATATTCATTGTCACTATTTTACACTAATGTTTTATGTACAATCGATAGATTTTGATGAGAGCTGGATACTGATAGTAAAACGAACGTCGTAGCTTCTCCGAGTCAAAAGTTATCCTAAACGAAAATCTCGACACGCAGCAAAATGACCTAAAAATGGCGGCGCTTCCCCCCTCCCCCGCATGCGATGAGTCATACTCCGAACTTAGTGCAATAAATTCTTTGCTCCTTTAGCTATCAAGTGGTGTAATTGAATTTTGGATGGAGATGATATATATGTAGCTACAAAACCAAACTGTATCCCCCGATTTTGTTATCATTCGGATTTTTTGAATTGCCTCCCACCATAGAAACATTTTTAAAGACGTATTTACGTCAAAAATTCTACGTTCATATTTCATAAAAAAATATATATTAATTTTCTAATAATTAAATTCTTAGAAAATGTTGACGAGAAAAAAAGTTTTATAATATAATTTAGACACAAATTAAATCTCGGGATCAGCTATTTTAATCCCGGGATTCGAAGAAACACCATGATCCCGGGGGCTGCAAAGCCTACTCACATTCGAAACATTCGCACTCCGAGAGTGAGTAAATTTTCTCAAAACTCATTCTACGCGGTTCTCTACCCTACCGAAAGAAACAGGCTTCCCACATTTCAAGTTTGTAGATGTAATAGTTCAAAAACGGAATTTTTATCACCTGTGGCGCCTCCGTCAACCCCTTTTAGAAGTCTATTTTCGTAAAAATCTTTCTTAGTGGTCCTCCACACAAGGAAAGGAACAGATTTCCTAATTTTAAGTCTGTTGGTGTAATAATTCAGAAATGGAAAAGTTTTTGTCTTTATCCCGCAATCCACTTCGAAGATCGATTTTCGCAAAAACCGTTCTTAGTAGATCCTTACGCAACAAAAGAAACATGCTTACCAAATTTCATATCTGTGGGTCTAATATATTTCCGGATATCTCGTGATGAGTGAGTGAGAGTCGCGCTTTTTTTTCTCCTTTTTTATATAGATAATAATCGAGCTTCCACACCACAGGTCCGAGATTCTAACTTCGGGCTGGGCAAGGTTGATTCAGCCTTTCATTCCTTCGGTGGGTCGAAAAATGAGTACCAAGCTTGTTTGGGAACTTAACACTGGGGGTTTCGTGTCAGACTGACCATCTGACCGGAACATCTGATCATGCACTTCAGGGCCCAAGGTCACGTATACTTGTTAGGTACAGTAGGCGTTGGTGCTCATGGGCAGTTGCGCCACTGAGTGAAGCGAATAATTAAAATATCCACACGCGAACGCACTCGCGAACACACACACACACAGTACAAGGGTGAAATGTCATATTCATTAGAAAGTAAAGGAACATAAAAAAATTTCTTATTTTAGAAGAATGAGTAGACTTGAATCAAATCCTTTCTAGACATTTTTTCAAAGAAGTATTTTGAATCCTCGTCTCCTTATAACTAAAATGGAGTAGTGTGCATGGATTTTTCATCGCAGCGAAGATCAAGTCTGAGTAGGTGTGAGTAACAGATATGTTTACTGTAAAGTAACACGAGGGTATATGTGTGTGTGTAGCGAGTTCTTCGTTCAGTTAGTACCTACAAATTACAACCTCTGACAACAAAGTTCGGTGAATAGTATTGCAACATAAACGTAGATGAAATATTAACGAAAGTTATCCTACTGTGCTTCAAAATAGTCACCTCCCATAACTATGTACTGCCGAGATCTACTGTTCATGTTCTGGAGACTTTGCAATAAGTCTTCCTTTGAGATGGAGTTCAAAAGCCTCAACATGTTTCGTTGGATGTCAGGAGTATCGTCAAATCTCTTTCCTTTCAAAGCGAGTTTGAGTCGTGGGAATAGGAAGAAGTCTTGAGGATTGAAATCTGGCGATTATGGTGGATGTTCAATTTGCACCACCCGCTTTTTTTTGCCAGGAACTGTTTGACGATATTGGCTGTGTGAGGACGAGCATTGTCGTGAACAAAAAACCATGAATCTTAAGCGTACTGAAGTCGAACCCTGTGTAGACGTTTCATTAAACGGGTCAAAATTTCAATGTAGCTTGCAGCATTCCTCGTCGTTCCCTCAGTTAGAAATTCTTTGTGGATAATGTCTTGACTATCAAAAAAGATGAAACTCGTAATTTTGATTCTCGGTCAAGTGACGAGGACAACACATCAGCTAGCAATCTCTTTCCAAACCACCATACTACCCCAAGAGTTAGAGCTGTTGTTAGATTTACGTCATACTATACAGCTACACAAGGGCTACTGATCTGGTGTACAGAAAAAAAATATTTGTACAAATAGAAGTATTATCACTGGGTACATAGGATGCAATTTCATCATGTAATATGGAAAATGTATTTAAACCAGAAATTTTGAGACAACTTAATGTTGAGGCTGGTGATTACACGGTAGAGGCAATGGAGCGCCTCGACAAATAGAAGCTGTCAAAGACTAAATACTCATGTTTACAAAAAGGAAAAAAAGTTAGGAGAGAAAAAAGACCTAAAAGAAAGAAAGAAGATGAGATTCAAACAAATATAGAACATTTGGAGTATGGGGAGGAATGCTTTAATAAAAAAGCAATTATACATTAAAATTCATTTACCTCAAAATGTAAATTTTTGATGTTCGATATACCTTTTCTTGGAAAATAATGTTCACAGATCTGTACGTTTTTCACGACTTATTTATAATGATGGTTAATATGTACTGAAATGAGCTTTTTGTAAAAAACTCAAAAATTTATTTCTTACAAATTTTTTTATGTGAAAAATGGGTCAAATTTCTTGATACTTGATAAAATATTTCATAAATTATAAAAAAATTCAAACTCAGCTAAAAGCTCATTTCAGTATAATGAGAAAGGTGTACTTTAATCGTATGAAAATTTTCCAGCATGTACATATAACAGATTTTGAGAAAAGGTACATCGAAAACAGCCAATTTAACATTGTCAGTATAGAAGTTTCCGACTTTCCTTAAATATTCTACATGAGAATATAACAATAATTATAATGAATTTCTTTAAATATATGTATATAAATTAGAACTTAGATTTAAGAAAAAAATGTTAATTTAAGGACAATTGTAAATAAAACAAATAACAAATCAATCAATCTCGAATTAGCACAAAATATAACCAGATAAAAAAATTTTTGCATAAATTTTATATATTCCTAAATTTTTAAAAGTTGTGTGTGTTCACTAAAATATAAACACCATGGAGTACATATATTCTCGCTTATAAAATTAAGTATATAACTATAAATTAGCAAAACAAGCATCATCGTCATAAAAAATAAATTATACACAGAATTTCAATTTGAATGTTATTTGCATCTGGAACCGAATAACAACCATAGGGGCACAAATGTACACCTCAAATTTACTTCTAAGTCGAATTCTACAACTGCTAAAAGTGTGATTATTATATGATCTGTCAATACTTAGAAATCATCGACATCAAATGAAGAAGCATGTTCAAAAATTTTAGTTAAATATTAGAAAAAAAAAAAGCACTGCCGAGTCGGTCCCTGCTACTTTGTGTGTTGGAAATCTTTAGGAAAAGAATACAAGTATCACTCTTTGGTAGTAAAACTGAAAAGTATGAACACGCACGAAAGATAACTCTCGGTCTCAATTCATTGATTTTATCTGTTAGTAAGACAGGAAGTTAAAATCGCAGGAGCACACATGTGTACCTTGGGTCTGAAGATGTTATATTCCCAGTGGCGCACACAGGAATTTTTCAAGGGGGGGATACGGGGTCGAAAGTTCACCATTCTTGTATCATGTTTCTTTTGATTTTGTCGATTTTCGGGAACAAAACACAGTAAAAAACTAATTATTGAATACATAATTAGCATTAATTAATAAGATTAATTATTAATAACAAATACTTAATTAAATTTTACGTACTATATACTTAGAATTATAAGCAATCGGAAAAAATTCAAGGGCTTGGGGGGAGGGGTCCGGACCTCCAGGATTCCCCCTTGAGTGCGCCACTGTATATTTCCAAATATATATATATATATACATACGGTATATAGACACTCACATAAGCATAGAAAAGGAGATAAAATATTATTTATAGTTGACATTATATTTGAAATTAAAATGTAAAAATAACTTTTGATTGATAAAAATTTGTATCTTCTTATTTAATATAAAAATTAATTCGATAAATTAGTAAATGTTCTTAAAATATGAACTATACAGCCTCTAAAAAAATTACTTTTATAAAGATCTTCACACACAAACAAAACTTTACATATATACTTAGAATAATGATGCATGTCTTTTTGTAGACGTGTTGTCATACTTTAATTAATAAATTAAGTAGGTTAATATATATATATATATATATATATATATATATACATATATATATACACTTTTAAATGATTAAGAATATACATTTAAAAAATTCAACTAACCTGAAATAACGCTTAGAGGTTCTATTAAACAAATACAAAATAAAGAATTTTTAAAGTAAAAAAAAAAAAGAAATCCTTTTAATTACTGTTTTATATTTTATGTATTTAAATATCCTTGAGAAGGAATTTATTTCTTCTTCCTTTAAGAACCGTGCATTTGCGCTTTGATTCAATACTTATTGTTTGTTCCATTTCAGGAGCATAATTTCAACTGCTAAAGTATTATTTTTCGCAAACATTTTCCACTCGTCCGAGGAATACACGTCCTCCTCATGTTTTAGAATGTAGTTCTGAACAGCCTCCTTCAAGTCATTGTCACCGTGCATGTCAGTGAGAACCAAAACTTCACATACTTTATTGGGACATAGATTGCTCTTCAAAAAGGAAGAACACTTACTTTTCAGGCAGACGATTCCGTACTTGTCTGCTGCAGCGTATAGATTCAAAGCACTGTCCCAATGCAAGTCCTCTAATGTGTTGGTATACATGTACAGCAGCATTCGGCGCACGGTGTCATCTTCAAAATCTGGAACGTCCACACATTCTTGTATTTTCTCCTTCATGTCGGTCGTGAACATTGCACGGAACACCGGAGATCTGGCAGCAAGGATGGCCTTGTGCGCCTGGAAGGTTTGAGTGCTTGTGAGGAGTTTAGCGTCGCTGAGGATGCCTTCATCATATAAACATTTCAAGTCTTCTTTTAAATCAAGCACTTCATTAAGATGCCTTACTTCAGGGTTTGGCGAAGATGATTTGGCACTAATTTGATTACTAGTGATAGGGGAAGTAAGCCCAAAATAGATTCTTTCAATGACCCCAGCTAAAACAAGTCCGTTCGACCAAGAGCATTTACAATACAGTGAAAGAACGTCATTCTTTAAATACTCATTTTTGTGGTTCATCAAATATTTCTTGGTAAATGGCAGTGTGCATATGATATTCTTTTCAATTTCCTTTCGTCTATTTTCATATTTTCCACAGTCTATCTGACTTCCCTTTGCGTCTGTTATAAATGATTGAAATTTCAAAAACTCCACATTATTGTCGAAAGACTCAAAATGTATCGTAATCTCATCTTCTTTATTCACTCGAATGCTGAGAATCATGTTACTCCTTTCCATATCTGACATTGCATAAGTAATTTTGCGATCGAGAGAACTGAATCTTTCAATGTTCCACAGAAAATATCTTTTTTTTACCTCGAATTCTGTTCGAGCAAAAAACTTAACAGGTGTCATGGCTTTTCCGTCAGTCCTCCAAAATCTACAACGAATTCGCAGTCTGCCTCCGGATAAAAAAGCTTCTTTTCCGATTGTCGTCAAATCTTCGTATGACACTAATAATTCGGATCCCTTTGCAACGTCTTCTCTCAAATCTATTTTTTTTCTCTCTTTTTTCAGCAAAAACGAATCGTCCTCTGCCAAGATCGCGAAGTCGTATTCAACCTTAGTTCTTTCCGAATATTGACTAGGTTGTCTCCAAAGGAAGTAGTAAGAAACCAAATATTTGTTTCTATATCCTGACACTCCTAAATTGCCGTTCCACTGGCCGCTGTTTATAGAATCAAATCTGAATTCAGGACTCTTCATAATAGGAAACCAACTGTAGTTGTAATTCTCTATTGTCCATATAAAAGTCACCCAAGCTTCGCATTCAGCCTCTGTTTTGCTAGACATGGCCAAAGATTCGTTGTATCCTTCAGAGACATACAAGAAACACAATTATTATTTTTCTACATTTGAATAGACACATCTACACTCCTTATCGATCCGTTTTATCAGACTTAGCAAGGGCTTTATCTGGTTGATTGCGCCTCGATGAAACCTAAAGTAACGCATATCATACTTCTGTGATCAAGCGATTTCACTTGCGTCATTGTTCATAGCAATCTCAATATCATTTTTTCCATTCGAAGCAGTTTTTTTAGCGATCTTTTTCACTTTCGAAACATCCGCGCCATCGTATTTTAAATTTTACATTTTACTAGCTGCTATACCCGTTCTTCGAATGGGTGAATTGAAAAATTAAACATTTTTTTTTATTTATGCATTTAAAAATTCTATTTTAGCATTGCATGTAATGTTTATATTCAATAAAACAATATGAGGTATAATTTTACTCATATTATTCACACAATTTTAAAAATTTAAATTTTTAAAAAAAATTTGGAAAATTTTAAAAACCTACTTCTGTATTTATTAGTATTTTGACATGGATTTTTTTAACATTCTTAAGGATGTTTTAAACAACTTTAGGGATCGATTTTACAATAACTTAATAAGTTTTGGAAAAAAAAAATAAAATGCTCATGTAGATATGTTAAAATTCAACAAAAAACACAATATCTCCTACATTAAATTTTTTTAAAAAAAAGTATTCAATGTATAGCAAAATGGATTTCTAATTTTGTTACATGCAGGATATATAACACACAGAGAAAAAATGAAAGTGATTGGTCAATAACTGTGGAAGGAGTGGAAGTCATTTTGAATGCACTAATGTATCGAAAAAACACAAGCTGAGAAAAACCATTTTAAAGTTTATACTTCTGAAAAAATAATTATAATAAGCTTAAATAAACTTAAAATACCTTTTTAAAACATTGGGTCTACATTTTTCTTCAAAATAATTGCATTTTCATATTATTTTAACTCTTATTTTCTATAAATGATACATTTTTACACATTAATAATTGCAAATAAATATAAATAAAAATAAAAACGGTAAAATCGCCATTTTTGGGGTACCAAGTCTTCTTAGCATGGAAAAATATTTCAGTCCCTTCAGCTTCATGTGAAACGATTTTTATTGTACTTTGAAAATTATTTCGGTGTTCCGTTCCCTCAGAACTGAAATAGAGCAGTGTGCAAAGATCAGGCCTATTAAGCGAGAGTAAGAGATATGTTAACAATAAAGCAACACGAGGGCATATATTTATAGCGAGTTCTTCGTTCAATTAGCAAAGGGTGTTTTTTAGAGGTATAGAACTTTAAATTGCAATAAAACAACGATGTATTATTCGATTGACATGAATTTTTTTTATTCGAAAGATAATCTTGTGGCATTACATTTTAAATATTATTTATGGCATAGGACTGCCACGGCTGGCTCGGATGTAGTCCAATCTGGACGTCCAATTTTCGATGACTTTTTCCAACAGTTGTGGCCGTATATCGGCAATAACACGGCGAATGTTGTCTTCCAAATGGTCAAGCGTTTGTGGCTTATCCGCATAGACCAATGACTTTACATAGCCCCACAGAAAATAGTCTAGGGGTGTTAAATCACAAAATCTTGGAGGCCAATTCACAGGTCCAAAACGTGAAATTAGGCGGTCACCAAACGTGTCTTTCAATAAATCGATTGTGGCACGAGCTGTGTGACATGTTGCGCCGTCTTGTTGGAACCACAGCTCCTGGACATCATGATTGTTCAATTCAGGAATGAAAAAGTTAGTAATCGTGGCTCTATACCGATCACCATTGACTGTAACGTTGTGGCTTTCATCGTTTTTGAAGAAGGATTCCACCAGCCCACAAAGCGCACCAAACAGTCAGTTTTTCTGGATGTAACGGTGTTTCGACATACACTTGTGAATTAGCTTCACTCCAAATGCGGCAGTTTTGTTTGTTGACGTAGCCATTCAACCAGAAGTGCGCTTCATCGCTAAACAAAATTCGCTTATGAAAATTGGGAACAACTGCAATCTCGTTTTGGGCCCATTCGACGAATCTACGCCTTGCTTGATGATCGTTTTGATGAATTGCCAAACCAAACTGAGAATAAATCGCTTGACAGCTGTTAAATCGGTCGTCATCTTGGAAAGTAATGCCAACTTAAACTTCTATTCCTGGAAAAAAAACACCCTATACAAGTTATCACTCTCTCTTTTCTTGTAGATAATTACTTTTTTCCTCATACAGTAAGACCTGATTTATCCGCATCAATCGGGATTCAAGGATTTTCGGGTGAAGGAGGGATTTTTTTAACGTAGCTATATAAAGTAACACGAGGGCTATTGACTATGGAATTCGTAATTTTCATTCTCGGTCAAGTGACGAGGACAACACATGAGCTAGCAATCTCTTTCCAAACTACCATACTACGCCAAAAGTTAAAGCTACTGTGAGATACAATACTATCTATTGAAAATTTGAAGGATTTTGTTACTAAGAAAGGAAGAATATTACAAGCAACATTAGTAAGTGTTGTACAAAGAATATTCTCTGCCGTCATACAGTCTAAGGTCTCTCTGGCTAAATATTGATTGGTTTTAAAACTATACATTTATTGCTAGTACACACAATTTTAATTCGTCTGATCAAATATCGTAAAAGAATATCGATTCTTTCACAGGGTGATGGCTGTATATATGTATATCGTTCATGAGATATTAAAATAAAATAGTCAATAAAATATTTTTGAAGAACAGCAAAATAATTTCATACAACAATTTATATAATTGGTCTTTTTCACAATTGGACGATAATTAAGGTTTGATTTCATCACTAATGTTTTTTCACAATGGAAATGAATACCGTGCTTGTAATTTTAGATGGTATTTATTTTGTTATTGTTTTACGAATCTGGTATTGTTGTCAGTGTAGAAAGATCTAAGAAATCCCCGTGTCATAGGCTTTTGCGTAAATTTAAAAAAAAAAAAAATTGCGACTTCTTTTTTTTAATATATAAATCATAAAATGGATACATTTTATGGTTAATTTAATGGTTTTTTGACACACGATGTATCAATACGAAAAATAAAATCCCTACATAAAAAAATAATGAGATACACTGAAGTTAGTTGAAATTCTATTGTGAATTTTAACACTTAAATATACAGTAGAACGTCGTTTATACGAATCAACTGGGACTCGACAGCGTTTGGATACGCGATTGTTCGGATAACCGAAAACCGAATGCGATCTATGCAGTATATGAAACCGGACACTATACGAAAATTGAAAATCATCCCATGTGGGAAACGTGCTTGAAGAAAAAGCAAAATAGGTGAAAAATGTCGCAATTTTATCTTTATTGTGCAAAATAATCACTTATATTTTTCGCTGTGCCATTGTAACCTTCGTTTTGAACTTTGAAATCAGCCGAACCGCCTAATTTCTCGTTAAGTTTCAGAGCTTTTTCACACAACAGAGGGCCCGATATCGGGTCCCCTATGCTCTTTGTGAAAACCACAAGTAGAGTGCACGATCAAAAAGAACATCGTTTGCTTCCCTCAGGGTTTTCCTTTTCTTCGAGCCATCTTCTGAGTCAAGTTTTGAAGCAAAATTTAAAATGGTTTCTCGGTTTTTTTCATGTCAGAAATTGCTGACTTTCCAACATTATATAAAACTGTGCTAGAGACGTTCCACTTTTTCCCTTTGCAAGAAGGTTCAATATTTCAAGTTTTGACTCAATGTTCAAGACGTTGCGCTTCTTTTTTGAATTCGAAGCCACCCAAGTCAACTCACAACTAAATAAAAGAGCACGTATACACTTCCTCATTTGGAAACAAACTGACCTAGTATTCCGCGCAGATGTTTACCAAATCACACAACTGAAATTCCCCAAATATCCCTGACCTTGGGTTTTTCCGTCACTTCTGGCCTCACGCGAAACAACTGTTCAGCATTGCACTGTTCGAAAACATATTCATATACAGTACATGTAGTTGACAAAAAAATACTGGTCCGGATATTTGTTCTACTGTATTATATATATATATAGTCTAATTCTCTACAAACAAGATATAAATATCCATCAATCACATACGGAAAACACATAGACAGTAGGAAAATCACACAATGAAGGACTCATGAGCAACCGAGATTAAAAATTATAAAATGGATGCTACAGTATTATTAACATTGCTGACTTGGGACAGCTAATATATAAAATAATTTATATAAAAGTGGGGTTGAACATGTTTTTTGACCAGCCAACCTTCCCCCTTTATATAAATAATCCTGAGCAAAACCTATTCAAAGTAATGGATAGGAATATCTAAATCCATTACAAGATAGAGGTAACTTACCTAAATATTGCACTTAAAAATGCAAAGCCCACGCTAAATCTGAGTGCAATAAAGAAGTTATTGCCAGATTCTGGACCCTAATACAGATTCAAAGCTTGTGAATGGCTGAAATGTAGAACTTAACAAAAGTATAAATAGAATAGAAATAAAAATAAAAAGAGAGTTACAAATTACCATAATTTTAGTGACATTAGAGTATATATATATATGAATTAAATAATAATATGTAATTTTATCTAATATTAGAATATGGAGGTAAATATAACTAGGAAATATGTAAATTATAGTAATAAACTATTATTGATCTAAGAATTTTGAATCCTTACTATTTCGAATAGCTTTATTCATGTAGTAAATAAAATTAATTGGGTATTTCTGATTTAATCAATATTTAGTAAAATGTTTATAGTTATTTATTATTTCTGATTTTTTTGACACTCTAGAAATTTATTGCGTTGTATATAATTAATAACAATATTTCTGAATATATAGAAACATGTACATTACTCTCCCAATGAGGAACTTTTATATATATATAATATTGAAATTAAATTCTTCTCTCTTATCATAAATATTAGAAACTATTACATTATCTTTTAATTTGATATGTATATCAAGAAAATTTGCTTATTGTTGTTACTATTTGTCTGTATTAAATTAAGATGCTGTGGATAAAAATTAGTGTTAGGTATAAAATTGACTTGCTTGCCAAAAATGATTATATCATCTATATAACGATAAATGTAATATTTAGAATTATTAATGTAACTATTTTCAAAATAACATAAATATAAATTGGCAAGACAGTTGCTCGCAGGGCCACCTTGTGACAAACCTTTAATCTGCAGATAATAGTTACCATTATAATATATATAATTCTTTTTAAGTACAAATCTAAGTAATGAACTAAATCTATCATAATTAATATTATTAAATAAATTATCTTTATGTAAATTTACAAGTATATTAATTATATCATCAATATTAATAGAGTTAAAAAGATCTTCAAAATCTAAACTATAGACTGAATAAATCTTTTTATCCTTCATTTGTTCAATAAGCGATTTACTATTTTTAAGTATGGCTGTGGATTTAAGATTATAGATTATATATATATATATATATATATATATATATATATATATATATATATATATATATATATATATATATATAAAACTATTTCATGTAAAAATGTAGCCTCTGATTGATTCTCATTAGTTAATTAAATTACTGATAATTAATATGGGCTATGTGCATCGATGTGTGTAAATTACCAATGTTGGCTCTTTTTTTGCATTTGGCGACTTTATGCGATCTTATTGGCTCAAAAGTTGTGGCCATGGTATCCAAGTGATCAAGGTCGTGAACTCGTGACAAGAGTTATTTAGTCGAGTAGTGGTTTCGAATTCTGGTAGAAACAGAGGCCTACCATGCAGAAAAGCTGATGCACGTTAAATTTGTCAAGGCTGAAAGACCTCGCGTTGGCGTGGTGTGGAATTTTAGAGAGGGGGTTCACAGCTCAGGTGCGGATCTCGGCATTTTATCGAGGTTCAGAATTAAGAGGTCCGTTGCCCATACCTCTATTGTAATATATACCTAAGAAATCCGAATTTAAGTTATTTTATTTCCCAGAAAATATAATTATTGGCGTCATAATAATAAGGAAGAAATATGCTTTTATTTTACGTATTATACCAGCAACTTAAAAATTATTAAAAATATTCAAAAAAATTAATTCGTTGTCTTAAACATTTCAAGGTTTTTTAATTTTCTGAGATTATAAAATAACTCATTTTCCTATTTTATTTAATTTAGAGTTGTGTGTTTCTACATTTTAATGATTTAATATCATTGCTTAATCATTATCGTTTTTATAATGCTACGGAGAGCTAATAACTTGTTCTCTACCATCTAAATACTTGTTTCTATCATGCGGAAAGGGTATTATAGCCGATAAAATCGTTTGAAGGCTAAAAAAAGAACACCCTTTCAATTAAACTACTTAAATAGGAGTGATTTTGGCGTCAAAAGTTGGTCGCCAAATTTCTTGCCAAAAATTTGAAACTTTAGACTAATCTAAAAAAAGATTATTATTTAATGAGACGACTTTGAATTTTCAAGAAAGTTTTTCCCAGCATATATAAAGGACAGAAGCAATTTAGGAGTCAAACATTTGACAACGACTGTGCGTTTCATTTGTGTTATGAGATGTTGTGACTACACGTATTTGAGGTGCGTTCAATATTTGAGTGATTTTTGAATTTGTGCTATTGTGTACTATTTATTTAATTTTAAAAGAAACCTATTATGTTTACTTTTGAGTTTCACAGTAAATTGCGATTTAGTCAGAAAGAACCTGCCTACTAATTGCGTAAGCCTTTTCTACACCTGAAAGTCATTAAATTACAGGACAATGTTTTATGAAGTAAATATTTCTTATTCTTCAACAAAAAGCATTTCATGACAACCATTTTTTTCCTTTTAAAAAATCCTTAATAATAAACAGCTTAAATATAATTTTTAATTAAAAAAAATCCTATTTTTCTGTTCACTTTAGAAATAGAAATGAAATGCAAGAATTTATCATACGAAAGTAATTCTCGCCTGGCAATGAAATATACCAGTTAAGAGACAATTGCTGTTTACTCACATGATACTAGAAATCATTCTCAAAAATATAGGAAGCAGAAATCTGCAGAATAAAAAGTAATGTACGTGTAAAAAAGTAAACTTTCTCGTATATCATTTGGGTGCTAATTAAATGTAAACACTTATTTCTTCTCTATTGTTTCTTTTTCTTTGACAATAGCTAATGTTTATATATTATTGTACTCTCCAAGTTGAAACAGTCAAAGAGCATAGACCAATTCATCCAAATGATATAAACGATGCTGTATAAGTAATTATATGATTATAGGTCAAGGACACACACACACAAGAACCGTTCAACCACAAATGCTGCCACCTGTTACAATAGATTTTCTTTTGATATCATTTAATTTTTTAATGGTTTATTGAATTATTTTGAAAGGAAACCACTCATATGTTGAATTGTTTGTTGATCTTGCGATCATGAATCATGAATTTACATTTGCTCAGTGGGTGAGTTCTTTGTTTGAATCACGTCGTTTTGTAATTGTTCTTTGTAGGCCTCAGAATGCAAGGGATGTATTCAATGTTTCACTTTTTTAGGTAAATAATGGAACGGTAAAGTGGTAGTTTTACAATTACGAAACACGGAGACAGTTGTCTGAGAAATTTTAACTGTAAGTTTGTTACGTCTTCATGTGACACGAAAAAAAAATGGCCATGCAGAAGCATTCGACTGTGAAGCGGAGTCGGTAAGATAAATTATTTTGTAATGAAATGTTCAAGAAATGTAGCTGTAAAAATCCTCGGAGTATAATCCATGGCAGAGGGGTGCAGATTTTTCCAGGGTTCTAATTTTTTCAAGGTGGTGCGGTCCCCCCAGTGGCGTAGGTGTAGTGAGCTAAAAGAAAGTATACAATGCTCCATTTTACGATCCTCTATTAAACGAATTTCTCTATTTATCAAACATTTTCCTGGAACCAAGAACATTTAACGATTTTCTTCGTAAAATAACCTTTCAAATAACGAAGTGCATTTTCTATTCAATGAAATTTTCTCTTACGCGATTCGATTTTTTTTCTTCCGACTGTTTTAAAATACTGTATTTACTAGAATCTAAGCCGCACTTCCCTCCCAATGTTAATGCTACTGAAAATCGGGTGGGCTTAGAATCGAAGGGGGAAAAATTGTTGGGTGGGGTATTTAGAGCAATTACAGTTTCATGCATTATTTAAAAGTTTATAATAATATTTATAAAATAACTAGTTATTCACTTCTTATTAAATTTTCCGTTTAAATTTATTTTAATTTCGTAAAATTGGACATCGATAAGCAATTTTAGACTATTTTTCAATTTTCACAAAATCTTGTTGAAAATTTGAGGCGAGGCTTAGAATCGATGGAGGCTTAGATTCGAATAAATACGGTATTTCAAGACCCTTCGTATGATGGAATGATTATTAGGTCTTAGTGAAGGTGGTCACCCCAAAATGTCTTGGTGGTCCACCGGTTGATCGCGATCGACTTAATGCCCACCCCGGATCTATAGGCAAGGGAAATGATTCGTAGGGCACCTGTCGCGACGTGATTGCCTACTGCTTTTAGTTTTTTGTTTGTGTTATTTAAATACCCTCGAATAATAAATTTAACAGTAGACGGATTGGTTAGATGACATATTAATGCTTTGTGCAAGTATACTGGATTTTTTTCCACTTCATTACAATAGTTGAAATTTTTGAAGTGAAAACTTTTTTTAGGCGCGTTTTGCTGGAGAGTGAGCTTGAGTGATGCGTTTTAAAAGCCAAGCATTGTTATGCTCGGGTTTGTAACGCTCGTAACAATGGTAACAATAATACTGAATGGTATAACAATACTACTGAATCATTTGGGTTTAATGAGTCATGTATCGGAGAAATTTGTGCAGTGAAATGTAGAGCAGAAAATGGACAAATAATTCTAATGGTTACTATTCATATTTCACCAAATCAAAGTGTAGAGAAAATTATCGAATTCATTCACAAAAATTTAGTTGCCTACACTGTATGAAGCCTGATCAACTCTTCTGAACAAATTGCCTATTATTTTAAGTGTAGATTTTTCAAAAGACAAATCAAAGCCTTTAGTAGATTTTTTAAAATCATAATTCAATTTAATTATGTCAAATGATCCAAATGAAAGCACGACAAAGTATGGAACAACGCTTGGCGGAGTTTTTCTTAGATATTTAAATAATTTTGAATCTTAAGTATTTATAACCTATTTCATCTACCATAAACCTATTGTTTCCTTCTTAGAATACAATTAATTCACAAATAGGATTATATATTTCCTAAAAAATATTACTTTATGTGTACAGACATAGGAATAAATAATTTTATATGACGATAGTGACATCCGCTTGTTTTTTATTCACCAAACTAATACCTGAAATAACATTACAAAATTTGAAGTTATCAGTTTTATCGTATGGTCATAAGCCCACACACTTTCTTTTTTCAGTGACATTAATATAACTCTCATTTGCAATTGATACAGTTTTATTCTTGCGTAGTGATTAAATTTTTATTTAACGTTTTTTATAGTGTTTATTTGTTTCATATTTTTACGTTTTGTAATGGGCTGGATTAAAGTGACGTCATAGATATATGATACCAACAGTCTCGTGTTTCTAGCCAATCAGCTCATAAATTACTATGACGGCATAGTCACATGATAAATGCAATGGCATGCTTCCAGTCAATCAGTTCATGTGTTTAGCTGTTGCCAACTTTTGTTTTTTGCAAAAACTTTCTCTTAAAATTTACATATTAATCTATAGCAATAACGCTTATAGGTAAGCACAATACCCTTAATTTAAAAGTACGCGCAATATAATGGAGAATTTGCTTTTTAATTTTGAAAAACTTTTTGAAGAAAACCTAATACTTGAACATCTTTACCCAATTTTAAATTTGTGTGAAACTGTTTCTCAATTTTACAAGTAGAACAATAAGTGCAAGTCTAATGTCAGTTTTAAATTCAATGCAGATCTTCATAAATTTAGCCTTTTCAATTCCTATTAGTATATATAGTTTTCATATGATTGTAACTAAACAGAAAATTCAAAAACTGTACTAGACACATTTGTCCTGCTGGCATTTTTTTTTTAAAAAATGTTCCCTTTAACGACCACTATTGAACTAAACATTGAAACAAAATAATAACTAAGCACTAATTACTACAATTTTTCATTGAAGACAGGAATTTGGATTCTTGGAAATATTCGATAAAGAACAAAGCAATGTGCAATTTGTTTCTTGAGAAGAAACGAAAATGGAAAGATAGTCCAAAAAGGCCGACGTTATCTCTATCTGCAATGCAAAGTAAGTATTACACCATGCTTCAAATTGCGTGTGTGTACAAATGCTCACTCTCACAAAATCGTCAACCGTTTGAAAAAAGAGGTACGGACATGAAATTTTTTAGTAAGTATGAGAGAAATTCGCTTGAGGTATATGAAACATTTTTCATAGCCTACAGAATGTATTTATAAAAGGGTTAACCTTTTATCTACCGCATTAAGATTTACTATAATTTTTTCACTCAATATATTTTTTTAATAACTACATTGAAAAAATTAAGGGATATACATAAACAAAATACTCAACTTTGTGAAATGTAATCCGTTAGATCTAATTAATTATATTAAATATATTCAGCTGTGAAATTAATTATATACACTGTTCACTTTAAATAAATAGTCAAATCGTTTTGAAAGGTCTTCATTAACATACAAAAAGAATAAGACACTTAAATTTTGCGGGACAAAAATGATAATCTTCGCAATCCGCTGAAAACGCAATTTCTGCTATAAAACTATTCACCTTCCACCGCTATTCACCTTCCCTGCCATATTTCTTGAAAGAGTGGATTTCAAAGATTATTCCTGCTAAGTATCGTCAAAATATTCTCAAAAATCGTTATTCTATGTAACTTGAAAGTTAGTGGTATTTATAAGTACCGTCGGTAGATAAAGGGTTAAAGGTACAATTAAAGGTTTTTGTATTCTACAATTATAAAATAAAAAGTAGTGTGAAAACTTTAAAATTAATGTTCCCCCTTTTGGAACATTTTGGGCAAAAAAAAAAAAATGGATTGTTTAAGGCTGTGGTCTGCAACCCCCAGTCCGTGGATCAAACATTTTCGGGCAGCAGAAGGAACAATAAATTATTCCTATTTGGGGCCGTGGGTAGCCTAGTGGTTAGAGCATCGGACTCCAGACCGGAAGGCCTGGGTTCGATGCCCGATGCCACCAAACACCCTCGGAGTACGTGCTCGTTAAATCAGTGGGTCATAGTCTTGTGGGCTGAATCACGAGCGCAAGAACTGGAGAATATTTCCCTCCCCTTCAGTTTACATGCAGAAATTGTGGAGGTGGAGATAGAGGTCGTGTCGCCATCTATCGTCCCTTCGGGGAATTTCGCCGAGCTAAATCGTACTGTCACCTGTATGGTGCTCAAGGCCAACGACAGGCGTACCTCTTGCCCATGCCACGATGAATTTCGTGGGCCTCAATCTGACTACGTCAGACAGGTGGCATTAGAAAACAACAACATTCCTATTTTGTTTCATGCGGTATGTTTTTCTCGGGCTAGTGTGATTTTCCATTAAAATCATTTTATATTCCATGTTAAATCAATTTTTTTGGTGTAACTGTATTTTATTTTGAAGGCATGTTTAAGGTATCCAATTACGTTCGGAACCGTGATTTTGCAAAAGCATATAAATGGATAATATTTATGATATTTAGTGTCACTTAGATTAGAAAATGTATATAAAATTGTGTTAAGAATAGTATTACAATAAAAAATTATTTAAGCACAATATTTTGACAAAAAATGAACATAGCATGACCCATTTTCAAAAGATTCTCCTTTAGTGAAATGTGGTTCTATTAGAATAATATTTTGCCTGTATATAGCTCTGATCTCTGTACAGAGGCTCTACTAGAATTTTTGAAATATATAACTTAGAAGTGGGTTTATCCATGTTTTACGACAACAGAGAGGAGAAATTTTAAGAAAAAAACGCCGATAATTACTTCAATGGGCTGTAATTCTAAAAATAATGTGAATTTTTCAAAAATCATAGTTGAGCCACAGAGGTCAGAGCTATATACAGGCAAAATATTATTCTAATAGAAGCATTTTTCACAAAAGGAGTACATTTTGAAAAAAGGTTATTCTAAGTTAATTTTTTGCCGAAATATTGTATTTAAATAATTTTTTTGTCAAAATGTCCTTAAAACAATTTTATACATGTATTCTAACCTAAGTGATACTAAATATCATGAAAATTATCCATTTATGCGCTTTTTTTAAATCACGGTTCCGAACGTAGTCGGATACCTTAAATACAATTAAGTTAAAATTATCAAATCAAAGCATTCTAAAATATAAACAGTCAACTTCAGTCCTCAGCAGGGCCGCGGTCAAATGTTGACCGGTCCGCGGAGATAAAAAGTTGGGAAACAATGGCTTCAGGGATTAAAAGGAGAATTATCAGAGTAAAGGTATTCACTCTTCTCTTCAAATTTGCCATGACAAGTATATGTATCTATAATTAAAATAATGTAGCGAGAGTGTAAATTTTATGATGAAATAATTCATTTAAAAACAACTCACTGAATTATTGATCATTTTGTCTGTTGAAGGTAGAAAAAAACAGTCAATTTATTCTACCTCAATCGACATTTGACTGTAGAAACATTTAACCTTGAATGCACCTGTCATACATTTATGAACAAGTAATGGCTGCAATCAAATAACGATATAGAAGCGAGAACAATATTTACTCTCAATGCACTATAATATTGTACGCATTACTTATCTTTGTTTTGGTTTCTCATACAATACTAAATAATAAAGGAAAACTCATTTTGTTCTCAATCCAAAAACGGAACTTGACATCAGCAGGATGCAAATGTGTCTCAAATGTCAACAGAAGATAAATACTGCGTCGTCTCTACTTCCTTTGTTGAATGATTGGTTGTTTATTTCTGACGGATATTTAACGGAATTCGAACTCGAATATTGAACTAAAATATCAAATTACAATAGTTTGATTACATTGAAACCTAACTTATCCACTCCTACGTGTTCGGTGCAATTCTAGGTTATTATTATATTTTTTTTGGCGCTAAAACACTTTGTTAAGTGTTGCCACAAGAAATACCGCATTTTTCTAAATGGAAGAAAAAAGTTTGAAAAAACGAGGGAAATTATAGGAAATGAATGCTACGGTTGATTTAAGCTTAAATATACTTTATAATCACCACAACAACACCCCCCAAAAAAAAACGACGCACCGAGAAGGAGTTTCCCGATGGCGACAAAAATTGGTGCTTATGAAAGAGATAAATAGAAAAACAAACGATTAAAATTTACGAACAATGTTATGATTATTTCATAAATTGACCATTACAAAGGGAAGAAGATAATTAGGCGTTGGTCCGCCTCTGGCCTAAATTCAAGTTGACCCCCGGCGAGTCATAAACTGACGAAGTTCCAGGATGATGCCCTACGGAATTTCGTGCCAAATTGTCTTCAACTGTCAGACTAAATCGCTAACATTCAGGGATGGTTGTAATCACTTTCCCATAACGTCCCAAATGTGCTCTATGGGAGAGAGATCAGGTGAAATAGCTGGCCAAGGAAGTTTAGGTTAAGCTTGAAGACAATTCGTAGCAATATGTGCCATGTATTACTGGCCATTATCGTGCTGATACGTGAGTCCTGGGAAATCAAGAGAAGATAGGCTTAACGTGCATCAGCCGCTCTACACATAGGATCTTCGGTGGCACCACAGCTCGAACTCAAGACAACACAAAATCAACGCTGGACCCTGACCTGTCGGCTAACCCAGCTTTGTATGCTGTAAAAATTACCTGGCAAAAATTCAATATTAACTTAGATATATTGTTAACATCGTATTTCAAAAATATATATTTCTAAATAAATGATCCAATCATCAATTCGTTGATTTAGTTAAGCAATAGCCATTACAAAGCGGTTGACTATGCTGAGAAAAAAATCGAAGCAAATAGATAAAAAGCCGAATTATGTTTTAAATCTTATTTTTTCAAAAGGAACAAAAAAACTATTAAATTTAATGCACTATAATAAACTTCTAATTATTCTGCTTCTTCGATATGTAACTGCATGTTACAGTGCAATTTTTAGAGCCTCAATTGAATTCTACATGAGATACTTTATGAACTCAGCGAAAAAGAATGTTAAGAGCGTAATAATAAAAAATAGAGAACATTTAAAATCGATTTTCTAAGAAAAATTAATGTATTAAAAGACATCACTCGCGAAAATATGCTAAATGAGCATCATAAAAAGCGATTTAACTTAATTTTTTCTTCCCCAAACATCTTGAGCAGTGATTTTCAACCCCTGAGCCAAATTACTTTTATGTGCCACCAAATTTTTTAAAAATTTCTAATTGTGCTCTGAGAAAAAAAAAATAAAACCCGGAACCCCTAATCATTTTCGGCCATTTTATAGAAATAAACTAAGGGTTACTACTCGTGGTTGAACTTATTCTTCCACGAATAGATAGAGAGAGAGAGATATGGAAGTGTATTACAGATTAATAAAATTCTTTTAAACTTTTTTAAAAAAAGGTTGAGAATCATTGGTCTAAAGATTATTCTTTCATTTCCTGTTAATAATACGTAAAACTGTTGTCCTTCTGATATTTTATGGGCAGTAAAAAATTGCTTTTAATTCTTGATCATTTCTATAAATGTTTACTCACCTGCTTTAAGATTGAACGAGCTTAAAGTCTTAAACTTTCTTTTAAGCCTTAAAAAGAAACACTTGCAGGTATATTTTCTCATTTTCGGGTGACATTGGGTATGAATAAAGTTCTTAAATTATGTGCTTGTGTGTGTGTCCTACTTATTTCTATAACAAAAGCATTTTCCAAACATGATGGAGGTACTATTTAAACGGGAAAAGTAGTGACATTTGTTGACTTTTTTTAAATTTAATTTTCTGTGTACAATTTTTTTCATTTTTCATGTATTCATGAAAACCATCGAATTCGATTATAGCAAAACATTTTCTTGAATGTTGTATTGCATGTTTCAATCGATCATTTTATGCCCAACGCCAACATCTACTAATCGTACCCACACAATTACATTTTGCAATTTACAATTACAGTCAGGTGAGGTAGTTTGAGGTAGTACCCCACTCTTCAACGACTCCAGAGCTTTGAGGGCTAACAAACTCATCGCGTATCAACCCTCTTCATGTGATAGATCTTTAATGAAATAATGACCCGAATGAAGTATCATCGGCCATGATCTCAATTTTGATTGATTGTTAGTTATCCTCACACTTACAACTAACTCAAGAACTATTGCCAACAAGTATTGAAATTGTGGTCGGGGATAAAGTGTCGACGAAGACACCCGAGCTGGTATCCCATTCACCAAACTTCAACACCTCACCAACAGTTCGTTCGAAGGACCTTTGATAAAATCAGCATTAAAATCTCTACAACACTTAGCTATCATCGATCGTGAAATTTTTTATAAAAAGAATCACGACTGATTCCATCCCTCATAAAAATGTGACATCGGGTTGTGTGATAAAATTTGGAGTGATCAGGGTGTATCACTAAATAATAACAATTATTTAATGATAACACTTTAAATAATTCCTAGTAAAATATTACAATAGTAAACATCAATATACGTTAGATATGTAGATACATGTAAGAACATTCGTTGAATGTGCTTTCATATATTTTCCCTTCCAATATTCTCTCATTAAAAGGAGGATGACCACAGTAGCCAAGTGGACATGGCCGACGATGTCGAGTCACGAGTTCGAGCCCCAGTGCCACTGAACACTCAACGTGTTGAGGGACTGATGCATGTTAAATATGTCGACGCTCAAAGACCTCCTTTGGCGTGGTGTAAAAGTTAGGAGAGGGAGTTGTGAGCTCAAATGTCATGCTTATCACTTGACCATAAATCAGAATTACGAGGTCCCCGCCTATCGCCCCCTGTTGCTTTATAATGTGATGTTTATAAACACTCACTCGCTCATTAAAAAAGAGAAAAGAATAAGTTTATTAAAAAAAATTACCATAATTGAGTTGAATCAACATTGAACTACTATTATATATTTATTTCACATTGATGAATTTGCATTTAACTGCAACGAACATTACAATCCCCTTAGTAACTGCCCACAAATTGACCCCCAAAAAAAAAAAAAGAATGCAGACAAGAAAAGGAAATTATGTTCTTTAAGGAACTTGTTCCTGATAACTATTAATTCTAAAATAGTATTCGTTCGACAATATAATAGCTTAGATAACTTTTAGCTGAATGATGTATAAAAAATAAAGCCTATATTATTTAAAAATACATTGAAACATGTCATAAACTCCTAAATTTGTTTAAAGAAACAACATCTGATAAAAATGTCTAGCACCAAGAATTTTCTGCACAATTTTTATGCCAAATTCTAACTCAAGACGACGCAAATGTACAACTATGCGCTTTCTAAGATGGTTGCCACATCATTAAACTAGTTTCAGAGCTTTCGATTATTCTCAATACCATAAAAATCAAACTTTTTAAATGTCTAACAAATGTGTTCTTTTCAGTTTATACGATTCTCTCCTATTGTATTCCGGGAACTACACATGTGTTCAAATTTCGTTGTTTGTTCATCTTTTTTTTTTTTGCGTAAACAGTGTGAAGTCACGGTTGCAACACGAGCTACTTTATCAGAAACCTGCAAACTCGAATCATCTGCTGACGCCAATTTTTGATTCATTTGGCCGTTAAAAATAAAAGAGCAAACACCGTTGCACCAATAAAAGAGTGGAAGAAACCACCTCACTCAATGTATGCTTCCTCTGACTTATCCTTTCCAGAGTTTGCTGTACATCAGAAACGATGAAGAGAACGGGACCAGACAGCTTGAACAGTTGGTTTGTGGCGATTTATAGCAGCCTTGTCAGCATGCTTCTCTATGGCGTGGTCCGGTTGTCCGGCCTGCTGTTCGTTGCCTCCATGGACCGGTTTCAGGTGGACCGGCAAGAAGCATCGCTGCCCTACATCTTGTGTGACACTCTACAAGGGATCGCAGGTTTGTGCCAAATGTATCTTTCAACCTTAAGCTAAAAGGATTATTTGTTGATGCTTCAATCGTTTTCTTAGAATGATCCATTTTAGATGGCTACTGTAATTTCCTTCTATGGTCAAATGGTTAAAATTGGTGTTTCATTCTCTCATCTTCCAAGCTATGCAATGAGAAAAATTTGAAAATTGCAGGATTTTCCATGAACTAAACCTATCCCCTGTCTTATTTCGCTAAATATGTGGAATCAGAAAGTGAATAGTTTAGAAGGAATCCAGTGATTTGCAACAGTTGCTTTAAATTAAACCACTATGGTGAAATGGTTAAACCATTATGGTGAATCAGTATGTAAATACAATACTTCAAAGAGCATCAAAACTATGGTTTAGATATATTAATGGCACATTATGCCTACTAAGTTACAATGAAAAAAAATCCTGCAAAAGTAAAAAATCAAGGACGCTCAAAAACCTCCAGTAATATGTAGCAAGTTTAATCTATGTACATTTACCTATATTAATATAATTCACTTTTATGCTATCTACATTCGCTCTTACTTCGATTATACTAGTTCCACAATTAATATACAGATGGTGTCATAGATATAATTAGCTTCCTGTTCACTGTCTTCCAAGACAAAACAAATGTACTTAATGTATATAGTTTCTTGTTTCCATTCTTTTTACTTACTGTATAAGAAAGCTTTGGTAAAATCTTGAATTAATGTTTGCTTTTCGAAGTGTGTCTTTTTGATACTATTTCCATTTATAAGAACCATTCTTTTCAGTTTAATAGATTAAGGTATGTTTACGCGTGTGCATTTTAGGCCTAAGTGCTTTTCAGTCATGATTTTTTCTCTTCAATTTTTTTCTTGTAATTTTCGGCTGAAGGGGAGGTTAGGATCATTTAAACTTTAAGCGACAACTTTAGAAAAAAGTGACAGTTTTTCATTTTGGTCAATTGATTATTCTTTATTAATTGTTTTTTTTTGTTCTTGGTTTTTTAATTTGGGTCTTCTCTTTTTTATATAGGATACTGAATTTCTTCATCAAATAAAGGCCAATAAGGCAATAGTAGACTGATACTAGGTTCATGGCTTAAAACTTTTGAAAATAATTCAGGGTTGTTTGGGTTCCGGTTGACATCCGCATTTATGTAACACAGCAAGCTTCGAAACTTAAATATTATTATTGTCATGTGTATATAGTTGAAAATTTGATGTTACTAGTTAAATACCTGGGTTTAACTTTCAAAAGTCAAAAAGCAATGTAAATTTAACTCGAAGATGTAAACAAATTCCTATTTGTTTAATATAACTTATAAAGGGTGTTTTTTTCGAGGTATAGAACTTTAAATTGCAATAAACCAACGATGTATTATTCGATTGACATGAATTTTTTTTATTCGAAAGATAATCTTGTGGCATTACATTTTAAATATGATTTCTGGCATAGGACTGCCACGGCCGGCTCGGATGTAGTCCAATCTGGACGTCCAATTTTCGATGACTTCATAAGCGAATTTTGTTTAGCAATGAAGCGCACTTCTGGTTGAATGGCTACGTCAACAAACAAAACTGCCGCATTTCGAGTGAAGCTAATCCACAAGTGTATGTCGAAACACCGTTACATCCAGAAAAACTGACTGTTTGGTGCGCTTTATGGGCTGGTGGAATCATTGGTCCGTACTTCTTCAAAAACGATGAGGGCCACAACGTTACAGTCAATGGTGATCGGTATAGAGCCATGATTACTAACTTTTTCATTCCTCAATTGAACAATCATGATGTCCAGGAGCTGTGGTTCCAACAAGACGGCGCAACATATCACACAGCTCGTGCCACAATCGATTTATTGAAAGACACGTTTGGTGACCGCCTAATTTCACGTTTTGGACCTGTGAATTGGCCTCCAAGATCTTGTGATTTAACACCGCTAGACTATTTTCTGTGGGACTATGTAAAGTCATTGGTCTATGCGGATAAGCCACAAACACTTGACCATTTGGAAGACAACATTCGCCGTGTTATTGCCGATATACGGCCATAAATGTTGAAAAAAGTCATCGAAAATTGGACGTCCAGATTGGACTACATCCGAGCCAGCCGTGGCAGTCCTATGCCAGAAATCATATTTAAGATGTAATGCCACAATATTATCTTTCGAATAAAAAAAATTCATGTCAATCGAATAATATATCGTTGTTTTATTGCAATTTAAAGTTCTGTACCTCTAAAAAAACACCCTTTATTTCATATACTGAAGTGAAGCTTGTTGTGCAATCCCTCCAATATGGAAAAAATACATACTGAATTTTTGTTTACTGATTGAAAACTTATAATAAAATAGGTGAGTTACAAAGCCTGTATAAATCATATTAATTGCAATTACTATATGTTTAATAGCTGATTCTTTTAAAACACAGTTTGATTTAATTGAATAAATGTTTAATACACACACACACTGCTATAAATTTATGCTATTAAATCCTTAGTATCAATTTTAATATTTCAGATTATTTTATTATTTTTATATAAAGGGAGTATAGAAATTTTTTTTTTTTTTTTTTTTTTTTTTAATCTCTTGACAAATTCAATAAGCGTGTTCATCTTTGAACCTGCCAAAAGTTGGTAATCCTAAAATAAAAAATAAATGAAAAAAAATAATGGGAAAAGTAAGATAAAAATTTATATTTTGTTTGATTACCTTGAGAACGATTTAATAGCTGATTGATTTTGACGTTAGTAAATGGTATAACTGATTCCTTTTTTTTTAGCGCAGAATGCATCGTTCGCGATCTGTATGGTTTCCAGAAACTTTTATATTTTCCAGTAAATAGGTTAAGTACATAAAAATAATTTATACTATTGGAACTGAACATTTTCAAAAATATGAGGCAAAAAATGTGTTCTCTGAAAATGCTTAGCGAATCTTCAAGTAAAACTTTTAAAAATAGAAATTTATGAGCATGTATGTTTTTAAAAACAAAAAAATTTGATAAATATTTAACACTGACGTTTTTTTAAGCGTTTTAAACTTTAGAGCTTTATAAATAATCGTAGTACTTTTCCATTTCACAAGCGCAAACCTCGCCAAGCAGGCTTTATTGGCGACAACACACAGTATAAACACAAGAAAATGTTAATCAATATTAATTCGCATTTTGGTTTTTCATCCATTTTTGATGTATTATGAAAAAGATGTTACTGCTGAAAAGACCATGGCTTGTTTAAAACATATGGCGGTAAAAGGTTACCTGAGGTAATATTCCTTTTGGAGTTGGTTGTATCATTTTTGGCGACTTTATCACCTGCGCCGGCGAAACAGAATAGTACCATAATTGTTTTAAAATAATTTAAATTCTAGTTTATATTTCTGTAAAATAATTAAACAATATAACGCCGAAAATTAGCTAAGTTGGCGGCAAATAAAGGTGTGCACTTAAATAGGATTCAACCACAGATTTTCTCAGCTCCAATTCTATGCTATCTGTGATACTTATAGCACTTTTGAAATCGTTTCAAATAGTAGATAATAGCAATTGCAAATACTGTAATGTTATTTATTTCCCCACCTTGGGAAAAATGTACAACAATTAGGTTAAAAATTTCGCAACAAATCGATATAACGTCAGTTACATGTAAACATGAAGTTTCTTATTTCTAAGCTCTATTTTTACTTCATTCTTATTTCGAAATACGATAAGAGAAAATAATGTTCTTACGTATTATACCGTCGATTAATGTCGCCAAATAAAAGAAAACATCACCAAATGCTGTCATCGTAATTTGTTTTGGAGCATAAACAGGTACGGTTTTCCTCTATTGGCGGCATATCGTGGCATTTAGTGACGTCTTTTAATTTGAAAAAAATGTTCATAAGTATCGGATAAAAGATCTAGTACACCCTGAATTATCTTCCAAATTTGCACATTATTAATCAATAGAATATATTAAGGGGATATTGAGAATATATTGTAGGAAATGAATATATTGAGAATATATAGAATATATTGAGGGAAATGAACAAATTCTGAAATATAAAAGATTCTGAGTTTGATGGTAACAGAACCACAATAAAAATTTATGCAGAGCTATCTATATTCTGCTGTACATGCATGGTAGTATGGTATTTGTCCAAGGGGATTCCCTGTCCTTTCAGTGTAGCAAGTAAAGAATGTCACTTTTACTCGCTTTTTCAGTGAACATCGAAAGCCTTTGATTTTTTTACAACGGAACTAAATCTTTTACAATCGTATCCCATGATGCATTTATCAAAATTCCCCTGACGATTTATTTGTTATGTATTTTCGGCTCTCCAAACAAGATCTTTTCAATCCATTAATGATGATGGATTTTCCTGGAGTGTACAATAATATGAGCTTATTCTAGCATTGATAAATTTTGAGAACTAGCAACAAAAAACAAAGTAAACCCTTAATGCATACAAATATATCAAGGGGGGGCTTTAAAGTAACACTTCTTCCCCAACCTTTTTATCGCCGCGGACCGGTCAATGTTGGATAATTTTACCGCGGCCCGCAAGAGAGCGAGGGCGTTGATTGTTTATATTTTAGATTGTTTTGTCTTAATAATTTTATTTTAATTGTATTTAAACGTGCCTTCAGATTAAAATATAGCTACACCAAAAATGAATGTAAAGTTATTTAACAAAGAATATAAAGTGATTTTCATAAAAAGTAGCCAAAACCCAAGAAAAATATTCCGCAGTAAATAAAATGGAAATAATTTAATGTTTCTTGTGCGGACCAGTAGTATTTGATCCACGGACCGGGAGTTGGAGACCACTGCTGTAACACATATAAGAACAAACAGTTTAGAAGTGTGCGTTTATGTAGAATATCTCACATTACAACAGTACGTAAGAAACAGTTTCATTTTCAACTTCTAGAAAATTTATAAATTTCTAGTACATTATACAGTTTACTAATTCGTCAAATAAAAAAGATGTCGCCAAATAGGGCGATATGCAGTCATTAGTGGAAAACTATTCCCATGCTTGTACAAACACAATGACCTTGTTCGACAACATTTGACGATGTTTTTTGATTTGACGGTACTGGTAGACGGTATCATACGCAAGTATTACATTTCTTAATGAAATTTATGTGTTTTATAATAACTTGAGGAGTAAACTGATGTATTTTAATTAATAGTTTTTCTCACGTTATATTGAATCTTTGCAGGTCCTATAGCAGGATTCCTTGGTCTGAAATTCGGAGTGCGGTCTGTGATAATGCTGGGATCTTTCATTGCTGCCGTAGGTTCGGGGTTGTGCTTTTTTGCGGAGAACATTTTAACGATTACAATCCTCTGGGGAATTGTATATGGTATGAGAATTCCATTTGTCTTTTTCTCTTTGGTTATTCATGGTCACGTAATCTCTGTCAAGGGTATACACGGAGCTCTAAATGCCGAAATCTCTCTATTTTGAAATTCGAAACGAATGGTAGTTATGTTGTGTTCGTATCACGCATACAATTTTGTTAAAGCGCAACATTTTATATTAATAAAATTTGGTAATTACGTATTATACAGTCACACAATTTTTCAAAATAGAAACACGTCCCCGTACATGTTACAAAATAATAAATACATTTTCAGTATTTGGCGAATTCTTTTTTATTAGTGACGTCCTTTGATTTGAAGAAATTGAGATAGATGGCATAATATGTAAGTACCAGACATTATTACGTAGAAAGACTTTTAATTTATCAAAACATCCCACTACATTTTCTTAAATTAATAAGATACTGTTTTACATCATTCAAATGGTTAGTATATAAAAGCTTATAACTCTTATAATCAACACATATACGAACGCATGTACGTCATATGTTCTATGTTTGTTTTTCATGCTTGGCATCGAACTATCGTACATATAGAACACATGACGAAATACAGTTAAATTAGTTGCAGTTACAGATTTTGTGAGATATGGAGCAACAAAGGCTTGAATATCCCTATGGTTGAATCATAGTTGAGCTACCTGATTTGGCAACATATTTGGTGTCAATTTTTTAAAGGTTTTAGCTCCAATTTGGCAATCCTCGCACGCTAGTTGTATGCTTAAGGTTCCGCTCAAGTCGGTCTGAAAAACGCACTTTTTCCTATGGCACCTAATTGCGAAAATTTTCGACTCCAAAAAATATCAGGGGGTTCAACTAGGACTGTAAAACGATTTCTTTGATTTTCTGTTAAGAATTAATATTAATATAATTTATTGATTTCTTTTTAATCATACGAGCACTTTCTTTCTTAATCTTATTGGACTATAATATAAAAAAACAAAGGTACTTAAGCGTATTATCGCAACAATCGTCTATGTTCAAGATAACTCGCCAAGTTGGCAACCCCAATTTTGCATTTGTCGTATGTGCTGAATCGGCAATCACGTGCTTTGTTTCATATAATATTGCTAGTAGGTTGCGATAATACGTAAGTGCCAAAACAAATTCTATGTTAAAATTACATGTATTTTTGAACTATCGTAACCATGCCAACAAGAACTACCAGATTAAAAAAAAAACGACAAATTCCGATAGTTTGATGCCAATGCATGAAAAACCCTCATAGAAAGGCAAGTGATTCTCAGTTTTTCTTCGGAAAATGGTGGAAACATTTTCGCCATTTTTCTTCACCCGGAAAAAAATCGTCTAACTTCTCTAACATGGTTACGATAATATGCAAATAAAAAAAAGTACATTCCAAGCGATTAATTTAACTTTTAGAAACATAATTTAAGTGTTTTTATCTATTATGCTAATACCTACCATTATTTTCAGGCTTTGGTTTTGGACTTGGCAGTCTTTTACTACCGGTGGTCATCACTCAGCACTTTTTGAAGAAACGAGCAACTGCCATCAGTGTCTTATACGTAGGGTCCTACGTCGGATTTTCTATTTTACCCACCATAACAGAGGTCCTCATCAAAACTTACGGCCTTTCTGGAACTTTTTTGTGGCTCTCTGGATTTTTACTGCATGGCGTACCTTTGGCGATGTTGCTGCGTCCTCCTGATTTTTTTCCTGATCCTAACAAAGATCAAGAAATATTATCAGTTGGAAATATTAGTAGCCGGAATACAAGCATGAGAAGTGTTTGCAATTCTTTTAGTCGAGCAGGTTCAAAGAGGAGCTATGTTGATTGTATGTCTCTAGATTTCCAGTGCATGGAAAATGAACTACACACAATAAGTGAAGGTGTCGAAAGCGATTTTTGTGCTGACTTTCAACGGAAGCAAATAAGTACCGCAAAGGATACAAGCCTTGATGAAAATGATTTAGATTCAAGAGAGAACACAAATCTGAGCCATGTAGAAATGTCAGATACTACAAAGAAACTAAACCTTGGCGTCGAAAATGGCTGCTTCGTGGCTGAAGGCATCATGGAACAAAATGTAAGCAAATCGCCTGACTCCTTGACAGATTCGAATCTCCTTAAGCATAATCACTTACATTCGGAAGAGAGCACAAAACTAAATATTACTGCCACCCACTTATTACATACGATTGGGCAGTCTAATCTCGGTAAGGAAAACAAAGGTTTCGTACCTGATGAATTTTCAGAACAGGATGTAAAGGAATCATCGAATGTTCTCAAGCGTCAGACTCTTGTACGTAGCGACTCCTTTAACTCTGGGTATAGTACAGAATACAAGGACAAAGACTTGAAAACTCAAAAAGAGCATGACTCTGATAGAAGACCATCTAATCAAAATCCCGTCGTTGGTCTTCGATACCTGCCAATGAGTTCTCAGGTTAATTTAAATCCTTCAAAACATGACGGAAGTGTGAGATCTGCTTTTAATAGAACTTCGAGTCACGAAAAGTGTTCAGAAGATGCTTATTGGGCGTCTATGAAGGGTGGATTTACCCAGGATAGTAAAAAAAGAGAGAGGAAGATGTCCATCCTCTCTAAAAGTTCAGAACTTCAAGGTGCCATCACCACGAGGCTGGTGAAACAGAATCTGCCGATATGTGAGGCGCTTAAAATATTCATCGAACCTATCTATTTGTTGGTTTTGTTTGCGGATGCTGTATATTGCTTTTCTTTCATTTCTTTCATCACTATCATTATAGACTTTACCAAAGACATTGGTCTGCCAGAAAGCAATGGAAAGTACATCATAATGTCCTTTTCCATTGCGAGCAACATAGGTCTGCTCAGCTTTGGCTGGGTGACAGACGATGGTTACTTGAGCCTTACTAATTTTTCGGGGTTTATGTTCCTCGCAAGAACTATTACTTTGTTCGTTCTTCCCTACTGTAAAGGATTTGTCCTCTTAATGGTTGCTGTGGCCATTCAGGGTTTCTGTGAATCCTCTCTGGCAAACATGTTTCCTCTCATAGTTGCAGAATATTTCACAGAAGAGATTCATGAATTGGCGATTGCATGCACTTTGTTTTTGTGTGGTCCTATGTATTTAACTGCTCCTCCATTAGTAGGTAAGTACATTTAAATTATGCATTTTTCTTTAATATTGTTACCCTGGTAGGCATTTATGTACTATCGCAACAATGCCAGAGCAAAACAGAGGTGACATCCCAGATTTCGCATGTGTCGTACGCGCTGAATGGCTCGATTCATGATGTCACATGATAAAAACAAACACGTGTTTTCCATTGAATTCAAAACAAACATTAAACTAATTGTATTTGTTGTTCTATTAGTAAAACACAAATAAAATTTCAACTTTCATTGGGTAAAGATGTTTAAATGTTAGGAAAAAGAATTTCTTCAAAAAGAATTTTTTAAATTAAAAAAAAATCGTATTTTATGCTTATACATTTAAATAAAATGCATTTTATATACAATGTACTTTTTAAGAGAAAGTTTCTGCAAAGAGCAAAACTTGGCAACACCGGAGCGCGTGAATTGATTAGCTGGAAACAAAAGATAGTTTTTATCGTGTGACTATGGCGTCACATGAGTTTTTGAATTGATTGGTTAAAATCATGTGACTATAACGTCACATGAGTTTTTGAATTGATTAGCTAAAATCATGCGGCTTTCACTATCGTGACTATGACGTCACATGAATTGAGCGCATTGGCAACCATTTGCTTCATTTCGTATAATGTCGCCAATACCATTGCAATAATACATAAGTACCCGCTGGTATTCAGAATTAAGAGAATTAAAAGCTGATTACAAAAAGACTAGGTATAGTCGATTATACCGTCGACCAAATTTCCCAATCCAAAAATTTCGCCAAATGTTGTCATCGTTACTATTATTTTGTTCGAACATGAACACAGGATGACTTCCACTATTGACTGCATATAGTGGCATTTGGCGACATATTTTGATTTGATGAAACTGGTCGAGGGGATAATACCAAAAATTTGTTTAAAAATTGTAAATGAAATTTTTTTGCTGATTAATTGCTCAACATTTTTTTAATCGTTTTGTTGTGAATATCTCTGAAATTATCAATCGAATTTAAATAAAATTCGAAACATTCGCTATTAAATAATTCTTCTAATTCTGCATACATAATGTCATCAATATAAATTGTGTTTACTTATTGATCCATTATTACATCCCCAATTAAGTCATTTTTAGTTTTTACGAATGATATAAATTTTTCCCCGGTGTGAAGAGAGTTATTGAAACATATATTGTACATTCATTGAATATATTCCATGTTATGCAACACAATCTATTTAAAACGCAACGCCCCATTATATCTCGCTCATTTTGTGTTGCGAATATGTTGTACTTTTATTATTAGACATTTATTGCAACATTTTTTATCTATTTATTTGCTTTTCTGTTCTAACGTAGAACTATTTTCAATTTACTAAGAGTTATTACATTTATTGAGCTGTTATTTCCGGACTACTTCAACAGTAAAATGTATATTCAACTTCCATGTACTTATTTGAATATCTTTAATATTTTCCCCTGCTGGTGTTGCATCGCTAAAGTCGTTTGCTTTAAAAAAAAACCTAGATTTAACACTACCATTTAACGACCATTTTGAATTCGTGAAATGTTAAGGTATCCGACTACGTTCGGAACCGGGATTTTAAAAAAGCACGTAAATGGATAGTTTTCATGATATTTAGTGTCACTCCTATTAGAATACATGCATAAAATTGTTTTAAGGACATTTTGACAAAAAAAAAAATTTATTTAAATACAATATTTTGGCAAAAAATTAACTTAGAATAATCCTTTTTCAAAATGTTCTCCTTTTGTGAAAAAAGCTTCTATTATAATAATATTTTGCCTGTATATAGCTCAGACCTCTTTACAGAGGCTCAACTATGATTTCTGAAAAATTCACATTATTTTCAGAGTTACAACCCATTGAAATAATTATCGGCGTTTTTTTCTTAAAATTTCTCCCCTCTGTTGTCGTAAAATATGCGTATATAATCCCACTTCTAAGTTATATATTTCAAAAATTCTATTTACTGTATTGTCATCCAAAATAATCATGTATATAAAATTTCAGCTCAGTTGAACGCTTTAAAATGTATTTTATAAACGATTGAAAATTTCACCAAGATAAATATATAGAGAGTGTGAGCTTATAGTAGGAATTGAATAAATGCTTTAAACATGGGATTAACTTGAAATATATTATTGAAATCCCAATATCTATAATTTTTACATTTTTTACAAATTTCTATGGATTTTCTTCGATTTAAATTTTTAAAAAAAGTTACAACTATTTTTCAAGTAGATTGGTACATTTATATCTTTCTCAACGTTGCCAAGTTACACTGAGATGGAATATTGTAGAACTTCTTTAAAAAAATTTATGGAATTTCGTTATTTCGAAAATTTTCTATTTTTCTGCTTTTTTTGCACATAAAATATTTTTTAAAAAAGGCACTTTTCCATTTCAAGGAGCCATAAAAACGCAACGAAAAAAAATTGCTAAAATCCTCAAATTACAGTAATAATTAATTGTAATAAACCTATGACAGAATTAACCAGTTTGAGGTTTATGGAGCATGTGTAGAAAGATAACTTTTTGATACATTACTATTCATTGTTTTTTTATTTTTAAAAAAGCGATTTAGAGTCAAAAACTTTAATATAAGAAAATGCTGAAATGTTTTCATCAGATGGTATTATTTACACGTTAAATCTTTCTTTATACAGTGAATGCAAACAAAAATGTCTTGGTTCTCTCTCCCATACGTAATAATAATAATGTGTGAATAAATAATTTTATATGACAATACTGATATCCCCTTGTTTTTTATTCTCACCTAACTAATCCCTGAAATAACATTACAAAATTTGAAGTTATCACTTCTATCGTGTGGTCATAAGCATACACATTCTTTTTTTTGTAATTAATATTTAAAAGTGTAGTCATATTTTTCGGACATCCGGTATTTTCACTTCCGATATTAGGAAATATTTCTAAGTGTTTCTGAAATTTCTGAAACAAATCATTGAAATAAAAAAAAAGTATTTTCAGAAATGGGTGAAAAAAATGCTACTCCGGAGAACCCTTTGTTATTTTCTGCTATTTAAAATGCATTTTTGTAATCATTCAAATCTATGCACTAGTCAATGTTCGTCATGAAAAGTAGAATTTCCGTAGGCTTAACATTATGTTCACATACTCAAAATTGCCTTATAACGTTAAATTTAGATTTATTTTGTGATAGACAGAAATTTTACCATCTCTTGTATTAAAATACTTAAGGGCATCTATAACAAGTGAAGAAAAATATTGATGTCACTTCTATAGAATTTTAATTATTTTTAAAATATAACTTATCGTATTTAGTTGAAAGTTACGTACACCACAAAGAGTAAAAAAATAAGGTGACATTTTTAAAATTTCTTTTTGTTTTATTTCCATTTTGTCCTCATCAAAAATTTTTAGAATATTTCCCCCTCCCCTTTAAACTGAAAGGAAGAATTCAGACAAATGTCCAAAGTAGACATAAAATTATTTTCGAAAAATGGAAGAGGGTTAGCAGGTAGACAAAAATACCTTTTATTCTTTTTTTTAAATGCGTTTTATATTCCTCTGTAAATATACTAGTCTAGACTTATACTAGAGATTACTTAGACTGGATATTAGAAATTCCATAATATTATCATTAATTCACGAATTACAGACGGCCATGAGACGGACTTCTTAGTGTTTGTACATCCAACCTTAAGCAATTTTTATGAAAGTATTCTGAAAAAGTCATGTGAAAATTTCTCCTTATTTTTATTGCATAGAATTCGTTAACCCTTTTTTCTTAAAAAAAATGGAGTTATCATAGAAAGGCTTAATAGGGTGTATACTGTTACGAATTTTGTGTAAAATAGTGTGAAAAATTTGTTTTGAGATGTGTATATAATGCCTTTATCTTACTCTAAATTAGATTTAATTTACGTTTAAAGTGTAACATTTACCAGCAACGCCGTCCCTTACGTTATAATGGTGATTCAATGGGAACTTGGCGAAATCTTGGCGATAGAGCCAAGTTGGCGTCATTTTTGGTGACCAAGTTGTTGACTTGGCGACCATTCTGGTGATCATGTTGGTGACCATTTTTGGCGAGTTCGGAATCCTCTGGATTCTTCTAGAAATTCGTAGAGAAACCCACTTATTTTAAGATCTATGACGCAAGTGGATCTTTCTCGAATTATCTGCGTGGGATAAAAATAGAGATGTTCGCCGGAAGTCAGTCAGTCTGGTTTTGACTAGCGATCAGTTATTAATGCTCTGATTATTGAAGTGAATAGTGATTACTTCGGCTGTAGAACGATCGATTGCTTGTGAATAATTTTTTATATGCGTGTATTTTTTTTAGACACCGATAACTGTGTCCGAGTGCTGCTGAAGGTATGAAGACTTTCTGAGATTTATTCTGCGAATATTGCTGCTGAATCCTGTATTTCAAGGATTGGATTTTCGACATTTTAAAATTCTCATCGCTCTTAAAGAACTATCTTGTTCTTCGCGACTGATTGGCATAAAATCCTCGGACCCCGATTTAATTAGCAATACTAAGCTTAAATTAGTGGTGTATTATTGTCAAGCAGTTTTTATTATTCCAAGATCTAGTTTTGTTCTTAGAACAAGGACTTGATTGATTGTTAATTAACATCGGGCTTTGAGGTAACACAAAGGCCATTGGCAACGAACGTCCTAGTTTTGAACCACATTCAAATGATAAGAATGGCACTTATGGCACCACATTCACGACACTACTTCAACGTGAGTACTTAGAATTTTAACAGGTTGAATATGCATATGCTCCACTACATGGCGGGTTTTTAGTAACACTTGGATTCGAACCCATAATTCGACAGAAACACCGCCGACCATGAGTTTTCGAGAGTATAAACTCTCGGCTAACGTAACCTCATTCAAATGTGGCACATATGTTACTTAGTGGAAAAAATTTATCGAAGCAAAAATCTAATGCACGATTTTTTTTAAAGCTTGTTTTTCTTTATGGGCCACAGTTTCAGCCTGTGTGTGTTTACACTAATGTAATACATTTTAAACTTCTAAGCTAGGCTTTTTTTTATAACAGTGCAAATTGTGTTTCGTAAAGGTTTTTAGAACATTGGCATAAAACTCGTTTAAAAACTGAATATTTTTTTTAACATATTGTGAATGGTTGTTATACTACTTTAATCTGTATATTTAGAAATCTAATAAGCGGCCGAAATTAGAGTTTAAATTGCTTCGAACTTTAAGGCAATCATAAGATTCCTATTTTTATCTCAAAACCATCAAGCTGCTTCTTTTTGGTTTTAATTTGGCTTGTTTCTTGGCATATTTTGGCGCTAAACGTAAATTTTTTATATTTCAACGGACTGTCCTTTTATCGTTTTTCAATAATTACTCTTTCAATACAGTAAAAAATCCCTGCATACGGCAGATACAATTCAGTTCATTAATTTTTTTAATTGCCAACGAAAATACGTAGGCATTTGATGAATACTTAAAACTTTTGGGACCTATATTTTATTCTCATAACAAAATTTTTTACTATATATATATATATATATATATATATATATATATATATATATATCCAAACATTAAACTCCCACGAAACACTGAGTATTTCAATTGAGTTTTATGAATTAAAATATACAGCATTCTGTACAATAATAAAGTCAGAATATACTATTGGTTTTGGAAAATTTTCCTGTCTGAAAAATTACTTCACGTTTGGGACCTTTGTTTAATTTGAGAGAGAGACAACATTAAAAAAGGAACACGTAATAAAGATTATCTCTCGGGGATGTGTCTTGGCAACTGCCCAACATGAGAATACAAATTTACATTAATCATTTTTTTTTCACATTCGTCTGCGAAGTAGTAAACACGTTTTGCATTTATGGAAATATAATTCTTTTTTCTTTTCTTAATTAATTTGTTTGGTAAACGATGCTATATAGAATAAATTTTTATTCCCTTGCTTTATTTTTTTAATAAATACAAACAGTTCAGTTTACACCTTTGGCGTTGGAGAAGAAACATCGCCAAACTACGCCAACAGTACGTTTTTTATATTGAATTTCAATCCGTTATGCCGACAATAGTTTGTCAAGTTGGAGATGAACTGGATTAAAACAAGATTCAATCGAAATGTTTAGTTACATTACATTACGTACGCACTGTGAAATTATTTTAATCCCACCACTCTCTTCATCAGTAAAAGAAACATACTTACCTGTTTTTATATTATATTTCAGCCTCCTCTAGGAAGGAAACTAGGCGTCAAAATTCCATTGCGGCAGTTGATATCCACCTATATCGTGCCACATTAAAAAATGTACCGGCTCCCTGTAAATGTACTGGGTCTGCAATGGTAATTCCTAATCCACAGCCCCATAAGAAGGAAAGAAAGAAAATATTATATTTTAATTTAGAGGCAGCACTAGTTTGGATGCTGTTTGCCGTAGGGGCTGTTTCTTTCTTCATCTATTATTATAATAATAAAGAATGTTATCTATAAAAACTATTCTCTGCATATCCAAGATGTGCATCCATTTATAATTTTACAAGTTTATAATGTACTATATAAAAAAGAGAAAAGCAACTTACACTCTCACTCTTCACGAGATCTCCGGAACCACACAAGCTTGAAATTTCCCAAAGATGTTTCTTTTGTACAGCATGTAACCACTAAGAACGGATTTTGTGTGTGTGGAAATCTTCTCCGAGAGAGTGAGTGAGTTTTTACGTCAATCTGTTAAGCTAAACGAGGGCTTTTGGCGACGAATCCCGTAAATTTGAACTATGCTCAAGTGACGAGGACGCACCCCTTCTCCTAACTACCCCACCAACTGCAGCTTTCCTACACTGCGGCCTCTTCCCCGAAGGGGGTTTATGTAAGCGTAAAGATAGATATACTTCAAAATTAAAAATTTAAGTCTTGTCATTTTTAAATCAATAAGAGGAGGCTATATGAATATTTTTCAATCAAATTCTAAGACAAAGATAACAATAAACGAAAAATATATTGTCTTACAATATTATGAAATAGCCAGCGAAGCAGGTGGATAAGGTTTACTTATATTCTTCTCCAAAAACCCAACAGCCTCTTACAGGCCTTGTCTGCCTCGACCATGCGCTCTTTTCAGCGTTCTCTATTTGGAGCGAATCCTCTTTCCAATTTTTAATTTTCAAAGTACCTAAGTAATTCTCAATGACCTCCAACCATCCAGTTGGTGGTCTTCCTTCAGCTCGGGTTCCGCGTATTTTTTCAATTTCTATTATCTCACACTCTCCGATATTTATTCATTTATTTATTTATCTTGGTGGAACTTTCAATCGTTAATAAAATACATTTTAAAGAGCTCAATTGAGATGAAATTTTAAATACATGATTATTTTGGATGACAATACAATAATTTAATTATGATTAATAAAAATTAATTGATTAAAACTAATTATTTATAGAATTACGAATTACGTTGGCATCATTTTTGGCGACTTAGTGACCCTTTTGGCGACTTGGGTCAAAACTTGAAAATGTTTTTTTTTTCTGTTCCGTTGAACTGAAATTGTATAGACACGATTTTTTTGGATGATAATACGATAATTGAATGATAATTAATAAAAATTATTTACCACTTAATGTTGTGATTCTGTCCTATGTATATACATATTTATATTAATTGTAACTATTTAATAAAAAGTAGCTAAAATAAAAATTTTCTCTGTTAATCTAAGTAGGAATTGATTAAAAATTTTTTTTTCTTCATATTTCTTGTTTAAATGTTAAGATCTTTATACACTTATATTACAGACCTGAAATAAGATAAGAAGTGAAAATACAGTTTAGAAACTTTCGTAATGCTGAAGTTGTGTGATTTCTAAAATATTAATTCTCACAAATCCTATTATATAAAAATAATCAACGTATTAAAAAGCAAGTACGAAGTTTAAAAATATTGAGAAGGTCCGGCACATGAATTTTCGAAAAATTATCGGTTTTTACTTTTTATATTTTCTAAAAGTTCAAACATTTTTGTTTAAAATGATATATGATGTGAGGAAATATGATAATTAGAAGTATTTTTTATTTATTTTATAAGTGAAGCTACTCCTTGACGCGCATTAAGTGAGCTCTACTAGGAGCACCTGTTTCCCTTTGCATAAATTTCTGATGAGCGTGAATCCATGTGATGTTCAAGTGCAAAGATTTCACTGAATTGAGCTTATCCAAAAGTGTATGGGTACAAGTCTTTTGGATCTTAAGATCGAAACAGGGAGAAAAAAGTTAAGTGATGGGAAACGCTACTCACCGGCATTTTAATATCAAAAATTCAAAGATATTATTGTATGGCTATTGGAAATATTATCATCTACACAGCATGAAAACAACTTCTGTTTGGGCTGTTTATTTTCATCTTCTGTCTTCAAACGAGAGTCCTCAACATGAACTGTGTCCCGCGGGTATAAATGCAAAGTTCAAGTTTCAAAAGACAGAAGCTGAATGTAACGAAAGGAACTATGATCACAAACATATACACACATGCTACATACTACAATGAAATAAATGAGGCCAATTTTTAGATATGTAAGTGATCCTATGTTATTAAGAAAATGTTTACATGGAAAGACCCAGGACCTAAATGAGTCAGTTAATAGCACCATATGGTCAGTGATTCCAAGGTCTACCTTTGTCAAATTAAAAACTACAAAATATTAAGGGTAAATATGGCTATTGTACAGTTCAATACGAGTTATGTAGCAAGATTAATGATCTTAAAACATTTTGATACTGAACCAAGTTATAACTATGTGTCATGCTTCTAAAAATTAGATGCACCTAGGATTAATGTAGCCCAACGAAAGCGTATTCAGATCCCCCCAAAAAGGCAGAATTGTTGAAAATAAGAAAATTAGAAGAATCTTTCGAATGATAACAGAGTTAAAGAAATGGCTTCATTTGCTTATGGCAAGTACTAAAATGAGTAAGCAATCAAAAAATTATAAATTTTTACTTTAAAGCCAATTTTCTCAAAATATAATATTTTTCACTTTATATATATATATATATATATATATATATGTATGTATATATGTACCTTTTTCTCTAAAACTTCTTATCATATAATCCTCAAATTTTCAGCGAGCAAACTTTTAATATGTTTACACATTTTAACGGAGGGAATTAAATATATCTAGCAAACGCGCGCGCGCGTCTTTAGATATAACTTTCTTAAACTAAGTATTAGGGGAAAATATTGGACAATTTTTAAAAAAATTCATAATTAATTTAATTTTTAACAAAAAGACAAAAACCTGCGTTAAAATGTTATTGATAGTACACATAATCTACTGTAAAAATTTTATCCATGAGAAGTAAATAGTTTGAGAAAAAGGTACACATAAACTTACGCTATTTAACATGGGTCTCTATGGGTCTGCCGGTCCCCCTTAAAACTAATTTATATAATTTAATGACTACATATATCTGTATATACTTATTTAACTCTCTATATAGCTACAAGTAAATTATTCAGATCATTCTTTTTATAATTTTATCGTAAAAATTTGATTCATTAAAACCGTAAAAAATGTTTATTCATGGTCACTTAGTATAAAACGCCAAAAAGAGTATACCTTCAGTGAAAAATAAAACTCAATTGTTCAAGAAACATCAGATTGAGGACGAAGAAAAAAATCTATTTCTAATGTATACAAGCATTTTCAAGAAGTTTCTGATTTGCTATAAAAATACATATTTATATTTCATTTCGAAATAGGAGCAACACTATCAAAAATAATTTTTGTTAGTGTGTGTTACTCGAATGTCTCAAAAAGGTCATAAAAAGAAATTTTATAAGCAATTTTTTTATAATCTCTCACACATTTTTAGAATACTTATTTTATGTATTAATTACAAATTTTTGTCTTTTTTTTCTCCTTTAGGTTATTTTAGAGACGGTCTTGGATCGTACGTGTATCTATTCTTCTTAATGGCTACTATGTCCCTCATATCCAGTATTATGCTTTTCTTTGCGCCATTATTGGCGAAATGTAGATGTGGAAGAGACGACTGGATACTAAGGAAACCAAATTCCTAAATTCGAATCATTATTGTTTTCTTCTGCGAGTTACAGAAGACATAATTAAATCAGCTGAACCTAATAAATGTAACCATCTGTACTATTGTATTGCACACGATCCAGAAATAGTGGGAAGGCGAACATGTCCCAGGTTTTGAACTAGTAGCTTACAACTGTATAGAAAAGTTTCAGATAGAGACATTTCTGCTTTCTGCTGTGCAAGATTTATTTTTAAATTGCAAAAAAAAAGACTTTAGGTTAAAAATGAAATAATATATATAATACCGAAAAAGTTTGACTAAGGGGAGCCTATTTAGTGACAAATTTATGGAAAGTCCTAAGTCAAAATGAAATATTTGATCAAAGCACAAGCACTGCGATTCGATAAAATTACTTAAATGAAGACTGCCAATATATTAAAAATATCTCTATAATTCTGTACATATATTTAACTATCAATATGCTCACCTAAAGATTTTCTTACTGATTGGCTGGTGTGGACAAACCTTTCTCTTGTCTAATTCGATTGGTTGCGTCTATTGAATATAATTATAAATCTTAAGGTCAAGTTAATGACACCTGAGCTAGTACCAGTATTTTAACGTTTACATGATATGAATATTTTGGAAGCTCATTTCTATTAAGCACGCCCCCAATATTCCACAAAGAAGCTTTTTGGTGGTATTAGGATTCGAATCTGTTGCTAGACTTGGTTATTGATTGTGTCTACTAAGCTAAGTGTAGCTAATAATTGAAGTCTTGTTTAGTATTTTTCTACAGTATGTGGTGAGCAAAAATCTATCTTTTGGCATCAGTATAATTAGCTTAAAAGAAATTACATATCTAATGTTATCGTAAACTAAGTGGAGAAAAAAATCTGTCTTTAGGGTGTAATTAAAACATAGTACCAACAATGTGTTTAGTATACTTTTAATTAAATTCTTGTCAGTTTTCGGGAACGACAGAGAGGGAAGAGTGAAACAGAGAAAGAAAGAGATAGAGAGAGGGAAAGAGAGAAGGGTAAGAGAGAGAAAAAGAGAGTGAGAACGAGAGAGAGAGAGAGAGAGAGAGAGAAAGAGAAATATATTAAAAAATTGTTCTTTAAGCTCTTGATGGGATAAGTTCATATGACATCATAGTTGCATGAAGTGTTTTCAGCCAATCAGTTAATACACGTTACTGTTGCCAACGTTTGCTTTTGGGGGAAACGTTCTTTTAAAAAGTACATACTTGTCAATAATAATAACGTACATAGGTAAACAAAATCAATAGGTTTAAAAGTACACAAATCTCTCTATAAAACTGAATGTTTGTATTATGAAATCGCATCACTCCGACACCGTTCAACCGATGACTATGAAAATTAGCACATATATGAATTTTTTTTGTGGAGACGTTTTTGTGATACCCTCTTTGTTTCGGCTCCCCACCAGATGGCGCTACAGCATATCAATTTCTACACCGTTCAATCAATCGCCAAGTTGCCAACAGGATTTCCAAAAATGATGTCAACTTTGCTATATCGCCAATATTTCGCTATGTTTCTATTGAATCGTTATTATGATGTAAGGAACGGCATTGCTTGAGAATCTTACAAATTTAACATAAAATAAATACAGCAGAAAGTAATATTAATGTATTACACATCCAGATATAAATTATTTACACTTTTTTTAAGCCTTCATTGCACAAAATGCGTAACAATGTGTTTCTTTTGCTGAGAAGCTTAGGAAGGTGTTTTCAAAAATCGACCCCCAAGAGAGTTACGGGGCGTTATAAATAAAAAAATCCTTTTTATCAGCTTAGATCTACAGACTTAAAATTTAACAAATAAGGGGTTTTGTTCAACTGAGATATGCAAAAAGCTTTTTTTTGTTTAATTTACAGTTCACGTAAAATCAACTCATCAGAAACTTCTCTATCCTTCAATCTGTTTTGTTTAATTTTTTAATTCACCCGTGCGAAGAGCGGGATACCAGCTAGTAGTATATAAATAGATTTTAATTTTTTGAAAATTTTTTGAATTTGAAATGTGTTCCCACCCAATCTACTTATTTGAATTTGTATCTAAATTTTACCAGTAGAACAACAAGTAAATGTCTAATTTCAGCTTGTTTTGAATTTAATGAGAACGCGTGATTGTTTTTTTCACGTAACCGCCATGAATTGAGCCGATTGAACGAGAATAATACGTTCTAGTTTATGAAACAATTACTACGGTAAAGTTAATCATTATACTATCAACAATGTTTCAATTTTTCTTGTGATGAAATCAGAAGTTTTTTTTTTACAATTTGTAGCGTTAGAATAGTAAACATTTCTGAAAATTCACGGCTGTGCGTGTGTAAATTTTTGATCATCACGTAAAACGATCTTTTTGTTTTGAAGATACTAGATGTTTACAATTCACCCCGCATTCATAAATTGCATACCTGACACCTGAAGTTTTGTGTAAGTTATTTTAACAGTCAATTATTTGTAACTCTAGATGTTGGTTGGGAAAATTTGACTCAGAACCTTTCATCCCTTTAGTGGGTCGATAAATGAGTACCAAGCTTTCTTGGGGATTAAACACTGGGGGTTTCACTTCAGACTGACCTTACTGATCAGGATATCTGCTCATGCACCTCAGCGCCTAATGGTCACATATACTGAGATGGGCACTGTAGGACTTGGGCTCATGGGCTGTTGCTCCACTGAATTTAGTTTTTGTAACCCCACTTCTTGCTGTTCCACCCATTTTGTAGAAGACTTTTAATTAACATCGATAAATAAAAATGATACACGAATTGAATTATTGCTTTTCTTGAAATCCTTCATGGCTAATAAAGCATCTGATATTTTATGTCTTCGCGTATCAGATTGCAAATGTCGACGACTGTAACATACACTTGAGACATATTTCAAGTAATACAAAGCTGTTTTATAGTAATCAACATAAGAATATGTGGCAATGATTTTAAGCGTGGTTTTAACGAAGTAAATTGATTTTTTATTGATTCAACATTACATAGGTCAGGCCGGGAAGTTCAGTTAAAAAAATATTTTTTAGTTTCTTTATCAATGTAAAACAATTGAGTTTGTCGCAGCCAGTGGCGCTCACATGAGGGGGGAGGAGTCCTAGGGGTCCGGACACCCCCATAGCCCTTGATTTTTTTTCGATTGGTTATAATATTATGTTTATATTATGTAAAATTTAATTATGTATTTGCTATTAATAATTAATTTTATTAATTAAAGCTAATTATTTATTCAATAATTAATTTTGTATTGTATTTGTTCCCGAAACTCGACAAAATTAATATAATATGTTGGGCGGCGTATTGGAGCATGATTCCAAAATGGTGGACTTTCCCCCCCCCCCCCACACTCTGGACTCCCCTTGAAAATTTTTTGTGTGCGCTTTTGGTCCAAGTACCTTAAATTTTTTAATCATTGTGAAGTAACACATGCCATCAGAAACTTGGAATTCAAAAGAGATTTAGTACGGTACATGTGTACTGCTGCACTTTTTACGTCTGGGTGGCTATTTTTTTATTTATAATATTTTAATAAAATCTTTTTCTTTTAATATTGTAAAATTTTATTTTTGAAGTTTTTTATCACTGTATTTTTCAATGTGAAATATTTTTTTTTATAAGTTATATGTCATTGCATTTATTTTTAGCTTGTGTTTTAATTCTTTTCAGTGTTTTGAGAAGTCATTTGAGTGTTTTTTATAAAAGGAATGTATGTTTTTTTTTGCAATAAAACATTTTATGTGTCTAGTGAAGAACTTTTTGCTCAAAATAATTACAATACAATTTATAAAAGAAGCCTCCAACCTTTAGAGCAGCTCAAATTCCATAAAAACTAATTGTTTAATCCAAGGCAAAGTATTAACGTACTTTACATCTTGTAATTATTAATTTTTACAATGGGGTTTTGGAAATTATAGAAGTTTCTTTAAAATAATTAGTAGATCTCACATATGAAATGTTTGCAAAGATCTTAATTACATACAATCTGACATGCATATTCGAGAAAATAAAAAACTAATTATAGATATTTCAAAAACAATTTTTGTAATTTAATCAATTAAAGTAATTTTATAAAGGATTATATATATATATCTCATTTATAAATATTATATATATATGTGGGAGACAACAAGGGGTCCAATACGTAGGTCTATCTTCTATTTTATTTTAACATTAAACAAAAATTAATTAAAAAGGTAGATAAGTCTTTACAGATAAGTTTGACGATGATATTCAGAAGGTAACGCCTGTTCGCGCACCTCTCGCGTTCTTCTTTCTCTCTAATTCTCTGCTCTAATGTAATGTCCAAAAGTTTTAGTTTTGGTTTGCTGCGCCTGCGCCTGCGCGCGAAGACTGCTTGGCTTTGGCTGCATGCCACAACGGCCATTCTGACCGTACGCTGTCCGCAGCGGTATTTCCATGGAGACCAGAGGAGAATCTGAAACATACAAAAAAAAAAAAAAAACCGAACAGACAAGGACAATACGACAAATATATAGAGATTAAACATATCATAATTTTTCTGAACTAGACAGTTTCTCCATCATGTGAAGGCACCTCTTCGACATCCGGAAGGTTCCACAGGAAAACATTGTTTCACAGGCATAAGAATGTCTGTTTTAACAAGTTGATCTTTGGTTGAACGCATCGATATTTTCCTCTGTAGAGTTCTGGACGTCTGTTCAAAACGATTTCTCTTTTTCCTTCGCTTCCACTGCCAAGGCTCAAAAATTTTCCGGAGCAACACAAACCGTCGATATTCACTCTTCATAGGTAAAGGGTTAGGTGAGCGGGAGATAAATTCCACGGAACTCGTTTTCATGGCACCATTGGCTTTCTTACACAATACTATATCAGAACATTTTTCTCTTACAATACTCAATTTTAACTTAGTAATCTTAATTTTATTACATTTATAATCCTTAATTAGAGAACTCGAATCATTTCTAGTATTAAAGTTCTTAACATATGGCAAATCATAACTACAGTTTTTTATCACATTTGAAACAGAAACATTTGGAAAAGAAACACTTGAATTAAACTGAACACCCAAATCTGCACTCAAAGAGGATCCACTTTCACTCAATAAAACATCGCTCTTTGCGTGGCCTAGTTTCTCTATTTCAGAATATATACTGGGATGTATAATAAATTCTTCGGTCAAGGTCGGTGATATTGCCGTTCGAACACTTAGACCGGGAGAGTGTTGATTAAGAGAAATATTTATGGGTTTAACTTCTACCATACGCTGTTCGCCAAAACATGAACTTAATGTTATTATTTCTTAGGAAGGTGTTTGCACTCTAATTAGTGAGGAATTTAAAACTGGGATCTGGCAACCTGAATCGATCAAGGCTGTTACGGGCTGATTTTCCACAAAAAATGTTTACGTATTGAAGATTTGCGAATTCATCGCTATTTTGTTTTTCGCTCTCGATTTTCAATGTATTCACGTTTATTCTATTATGGATGTGGTCATTAGATTCTTTAGGTTTAAAACGCTTCTCACAGTCTCTTGCGCAATGAGATGAATCACCGCATATATAGCAATTTTTATTTTCTCTTTCATGATATTGGGGATAGTTCTCTTTAATCTTTGTTTTAAAGTTTTGTGATTTATTTTTAAAGGGGTCTTGGGTATATCCATAAGTAATAGGAATTTCTTTACGTGATCCGCTTCTAGATGAAATATAAATATCACACTCTTTAGCTAAATCAATAGGCCTAAACCAATCTTCTGCTTCTCGAATGCCAATATGAGTTGCAGTTTCCTTATTTAAAGTTTCATATACTTTATCAGAAATTATAAGATCACATAGAGATTCAAAGGAATTAACTTTTCTTAACGAACAATAATATTGGAAGTTTGCCGTCAATCTTGCAGCAAATTGGATGTATGTCTCGCCTGATGATTTTACAGCATTTTTAAATGAGTTTAAACACTCGCGAGGGGTTAATTGGAATTCTCTGAGTACTATAGATTTTAGTTTTTCATAGTCATTTAATTCCTCTTCTTTAATATACAGTAAGACGTTATGAGCTCTTTCGCCCAGAAGATTTATTAAAATTTCAGATTTATATTCGTCATTTATTTTCTTGGTTAAAAATGCGCGTTCTAATGATTGGAAGAACAGATTAAAATTTTCAGATCTGGTGGGAACAGGAAGAGATAAAGTTTTTATACTTTTATCATATTTTTATGTTAGTTTCGAACTGTTTTTTTTTCTTCGACTTTAGCTGCAGGATTTAAACTTAATGCTTTATTTTTAGCTAATTGAAGTTCGATTTCTTTTCTAATTTTGCCAACTGAAGTTTCGCGAGCTCAATTTTTTGTTCTGAAGTTACTTCTCTTTCGTTTCGCGATACCCTCTCATCTATACAGTTTTGAATTAAAGTTTTAACGAAATCTGGATCACTTTCAAATGTACTACTGTTCTCAATTTTAGTCTTTAGTTTAACTATAGTGTCAGTACTTTCGACAATACCGTCTAGCTCCTGAACAACTCTTATGAGATCCTCTTTAAGAGCGTTTTTATACATTTTAGAAATGGAAAGATCCTACCTTTTTTTTTTTCTGGCTCCCTTGTTGCTCGCACGTACGATGTATCCAATAAAAACGTTGATTCCACTGATTTCACTCTTCGCAGGTTATATCGTTGAAATTGTAGTTCCGGCCTCTACACAGGCGGATTATTCACACTGAATTAGTTCCAACCTCTACACAGGCGGGATTTTCGTCGATGGGTTTTCCAACCTCTACACAGGCGGAATATTTGTCGATGGTTCGTTGAAAAATACCTCTACACAGGTTATTTTTGTTATTTGTTCCGACCTCTACACAGGCGGAATGAAGTTGAAAAATTCAACCTCTACACAGGTTGAACGAAGTTTCCGAAAATGGCGGCGCGTCTCCTTCACGGACGCTGTTGTTCATTGTCAGACTTTGGTTCAAAATCGAAATTTTATCTATCCCTTGATCGCGGCCGAGCCCCCATAATTTGTGGGAGACAACAAGGGGTCCAATACGTAGGTCTATCTTCTATTTTATTTTTAACATTAAACAAAAATTAATTAAAAAGGTAGATAAGTTTTTACAGATAAGTTTGACGATGATATTCAGAAGGTAACGCCTGCTCGCGCACCTCTCGCGTTCTTCTTTCTCTCTAATTCTCTGCTCTAATGTAATGTCCAAAAGTTTTAGTTTTGGTTTGCTGCGCCTGCGCGCGAAGACTGCTTGGCTTTGGCTGCATGCCACAATATATATATATATATATAAAGTCTAACTCTTTACAAACAAGGGATAAACATTCATCAATCACATTCGAAAAAAAACACATAGACAGTAGAAAGATCATACAATGAAGGACACATGAGCAGCCGAAATTAAAAATTATGAAATGGATGCTGCAGCATTATAAACATTGCTGACTTAGGACAGCTAATATATAAAATAATTTATATAAAAGTGGGGTTGAACATGATTTTTGGCCAGTCAACCTTATATATATGTAATCATTTTACTAAATTACCATATATTTAATAAAACATAACAATGAATAGAAAAATAATAAGACTGTATAGGTTAAAAAATAACATAGCTTAAGTAATATAATAGCAAATTAAGCCTTAGGAACAAGAATGTAGGGTTAAACACGGGCTTAAGACCAGCCAACCTTCCCTTGCATTTGCCAGAAAGGAAAAGAAAATTAAATATATCTGCGTGTATATTAATTATATATATCGTAAAATTCGGCGTATAACGCGCACTTTTAGCACAAAAATAAGATAAAAATTTAAGGGTGCTCGTTATAAGCCGAGTATAAAAACAAGAGCCTTAAAAATAACAAAAAAGATGAGCATAAGAAAAATTTTAGTTCTGCACACATAAAAATACTATTTATTTAAAAGGAATGACGCCTGCCTTATGAACTAAAAGCGTTGTAGTTCCTAGAAGTGTACTACTCTTTCAAAAATCGGGGATAATACCCCGGATAAATGATTTTAAAACATAAGAGCATTGTATACTAACGTTTCAGATTTCATCGTAAAAAAGGGGGTGCGCTTTATACGGCGAATATGCCTAAAAATTGAAAAATGCAGCTTGAAGGTATGTGTGCGCATTATACGCCGTATTTTACGGTATATGTTTGTATATGTATAAGTATTGAAAGCAATTCACTGAACTAATCCCGAGATCTCTGAGATTATTAACCAACAAATTTTAAATACGGCAAACACGTTTCTTTTGTTGAGCAGAAACCCACTAAGGATGGGTTTCAGGGAAATCGACTCTACGGAGGCGTTGTGGATGAGAATAATTCCGAAATCCTACTTCTTGAAATTCTATTTCTAGACCAATAAGAGAATGTTATAAGGATATTTTTGAATGCAATGGTAACCTTAATACTAGGACTTGCGAATCTGTTGTGTAATGGCTGGTAAAGACACACATGCACACACGCACGGACATACGCAAACACATACACAGCCTTCAAAAGAAAAACTTTTAGACATTTTTTTCTCAATATAGGGCGTGACGTTTGATATGTAAAAAATTTCTTACATGTGTGTCTGTGTCCTTTTTTAATTCCTACTGTAAGTTCACACTCTCTCTCTATATTTATATATCTTGTTCAAAATTACAATCGTTAATTAAATACTATTTATTCATCCACTGAAGTTCAAATACATTTTTTAAACATGTGGTGGAGGACACTTGATGTTTATACAGCTTTTTCAAATATTACTTCATTAATTAAACTTGATGAATTAATCTTAGTTTCATATGGGAGAAAAATTTTTGCCACTTAATTTTGTGATTCTGTCATATGTTTCTACATATTTATATTAATTGTAACTGTTTAGTAAAAAGTAACTAAAATAAGTTTTTTCTTTGTTGACCTAAGTAGAAATTGACTTAATTTTTTTTATATTACTTGTTATTACAATAACATACAGAACGCATTGTTAAAATCATGGAAGCACCATAGAAATGCGCCCAGTAATTTAAAAGGGATCAATAACAACAGAAACTTGTTAATTGCAATGATAACGCCATTTTTCCTGTTAATGCTTTTTTCTTCTATTTTTTTTTAAAAAAGGACTCAACATTTTTGGAAAGGGAATTGACTCTTGGATCTCGTAGCTGTGAACTTTATTCACAAAAGTGCCGGGCGCGATACTTGAGCGGACACATTTCTTACGACACACAAACTTCCACTCCGTGAAAATTAAATATATTTAATATAAGTATCACATTTGAGATAGAGCAGTGACGCACACAAAGGAGAGGGGTCCACATTTTCGGATTCTCCCCCATAACCCTTCAATTTTTTCTCTCGATTGATTATAATCCTATGTACACTGCTGACCACCGTAAATGCAGCAGCAAGAAAGACAAGAGATAGCACAACAAAACTTATTTTGTAGATAACATGTTGAACAAGTATCAAATGATTAAATTTATAAACTTCTGTGAAGTGTGGTTCCTGACAGAATCAGTAGCCAGAGTAGCCGCCATTGTTGGAGATCACTACTGCCACACGCCTCGGCATTGATTCAAAGAGACTGGATGTGTTCTTGGGCGAGAGCACACCAAGCAGCTTCCACACGTTGTCAAAGTTGATCTGGTGTGGCAGCTGGGGGTGTAATCTGGGTCAATCGTTGAGCAACCATGAACCACATGTTTTCTATCGGCGAAAGATCCATAGAGCGAGCCGGCCAGGGAAGCAATTCAATCTGGTGATTGACGAAGAACCTTTGGACAATGCGTGCCACGTGTGGTCGCGCATTATCCTGTTGAAATATGGCTGTGGCCAAGCTCCGAAGGTAAGGAAGCACAACTGGCTCCAACACCTCGGAGATGTAGCGCTGCCTGTTTAAAGTACCCGCAATGCGTACTAGAGGAGTGCGAGAGTAATATCCAATACCGCCTCATACAATGATACCCAGTGGAGGATCAGTGAGGCGGTGCATAACGCAGCTGTTCAGCATCCTCTGTCCAGACTCGAATCCGACCATCGTGGTGTTGCAGACCGATACGTGACTCGTCAGTAAAGACAACTTCATTCCATTCTGCCGCCCATATCCTTCTTTCATCGTACCATTGGCGGCGGAGACGTCTGTGGTTCTGCGTCAAGGGTAGACTAAGCAGTGGATGTCTTGCGGACAGACCACTCTGCTGTAAACGGCGTCGAATGGTACGCGCAGACACTGAATGATGCGTTACAGACTCAATGTGCTGTGCTATGGTTCATGATGTGACTGAGAGATCCGTCATTACCATGCACAGAATTTGCCTGTCCTCACGTGAAGTGGTGCACTGAGGTGGATGCGATCGACCACGTCGGTCCGTCGTACTCTCCTGCATCCAACGGTCACATATCCGCATTACAGTTGTTTGGTTTCGTCCAACACGACTACCGATTTTCCTGAAAGATAATCCACAATCTCGGTAGGCCACTATCCTTCCTCTATCGAACTCGAATACTTGATCAAAAGCTGATTGCTGTTTTCTACGAGACATAACTGATCGTTTTTTGAAAAAACCACAAGAAAAACACAATTGCCGAACTTGAAATCGTCGAAATCTCCAAGCCTTAAATAGCGCTTTGAGGTGGCGCCACAGGCGCGCGTGATGTCTGTCTGCGCTGAAATTCTAATCATTTGCATATCTCACCTCCGCTAATGCATGTTGTAAATTTCATGTTATTTTCGTGCTTCCTTCAGGGTGTTGCATTTACGGTGGCCAGCAGTGTATGTAGTATGCCCCATTTAATTAACTATTTGTTATCAATAAATTATTTTATTAATTAGTGCTAATTATTTATTCAATAATTTATTTTTTATTGTTGCCGACAACTAACAAAATCAAAAGAATGTTTGGTGGCGTATTGGGGTATGATTCTAGGATAATGTCCAACGACCCTGGTCCCTCCCTTCTTTGAAAAATTTCTGTGTGTGCCTCTGACCTAGAGCTATACATTTCATTCAAATTGATGAATTTTTATTTAACTAATACGAACATAAAAGTACACTTAAAAATTATGTACCACTTTTAGTATTTATGGACAAATTCAAAAGCTAATGAAAGAAGATAGAAATATAGGTAAGGGAAAAATATATTTTTTTGTTTCTTACAGATTTTATCAATGCTATTATAAATCACGAATAAAAGGTTATTTTGACAATCACATTTTTAAATGATATTTAGCTAAAACATATATTGAAATATGAAAAGGATTCCTGAGATACATTGTGTGCTTAAAGATACCATATTTAGCAATATACATTTATCTAACTGATTTTTCCATGAAGTTTTTATGCCAAATTCTAACATAAGGCACTGGAAATAAACAACCATATGCTTTCAAAGGCGGTCGCCACGTTCTTGGACCTTACTCAGCTATCAATCGCTCTCTATACTATAAAAACCGAGCTTTTTAAATGTTTACAAATATATTTTTTTCGTTTAATATGACTTTCGCCTATATATTGTGTTCCGTGAATCAAACATGTGTTCTAATCTTATGTTTGTTCATCTTCTTTTTTGCGTTTACGTTGGAAACACTAACTACTTCATCGTTTTTTTTTTGTTTGAATCATCTTCAGAAGAAAACTTTCTTTTTCATTTGGCCATTGAAAGAAAAGAGAAAACATTTTTTGGTGTCAGTAAGTTTGGTGTTTGGTGTCAGTAAATGTGTAGCAGAAGCTATCTCACTCAATGCACGCTTCTGTGTCATCCCTTTCAGAGTTTACAGTGTACCAGAAACGATGAAGAGAGCGGGTCCGAACAGCTTGAACAGTTGGTTTGTGGTTATTTACAGCAGCCTCATCGCCATGCTCCTCTACGGCTTCGTCCGGACTGTTGTTCGTTACATCCATGGACCAGTTTCAGGTGGATCGACAAGAAGCATCGTTGCCCTACATCATTTGTGGTACCTTACAAGAGGTGGCAGATTTGTATCCAATATATATTTCAACAAAAACCTAAAAAGATTTTTTTCGTTGTTGTTTCGTTAGAAGCTGTCTGACAAGCCATTTGAGATTATAATGTTCTGTTGTTCATGTTGTTGCTTACCCTCAAAAGATCTCATATTTGTCAGATCATTTCCAGAAGGTTGTTGACCGCCAAAAAAATCTACAATAATAAGGAAATTGGATGTTAAGTCCCCTTTAGAAATAAAGGGTGTTTTTTTAGAGGTATAGAACCTTAAATTGCAATAAAACAACGATGTATTATTCGATTGACATGAATTTTTTTTATTCGAAAGATAATCTTGTGGCATTACATTTTAAATATGATTTCTGGTATAGGACTGCCACGGTTGGCTCGGATGTAGTCCAATCTGGACGTCCAATTTTCGATAACTTTTTCCAACATTTGTGGCCGTATATCGGCAATAACACGGCGAATGTTGTCTTCCAAATGGTCAAGCGTTTGTGGCTTATCCGCATAGACCAATGACTTTACATAGCCCCACAGAAAATAGTCTAGCGGTGTTAAATCACAAGATCTTGGAGGCCGATTCACAGGTCCAAAACGTGAAATTAGGCGGTCACCAAACGTGTCTTTCAATAAATCGATTGTGGCACGAGCTGTGTGACATGTTGCGCCGTCTTGTTGGAACCACAGCTCCTGGACATCATGATTGTTCAATTCAGGAATGAAAAAGTTAGTAATCATGGCTCTATACCGATCACCATTGACTGTAACGTTATGGCCTTCATCGTTTTTGAAGAAGTACGGACCAATGATTCCACCAGCCCATAAAGAGCACCAAACGGTCAGTTTTTCTGGATGTAACGGTGTTTCGACATACACTTGTGGATTAGCTTCACTCCAAATGCGGCAGTTTTGTTTGTTGACGTAGCCATTCAACCAGAAGTGCGCTTCATCGCTAAACAAAATTCGCTTATGAAAATCGGGAACAACGGCAATCTCGTTTTGGGCCCATTCGACGAATCTACGCCTTGCTTGATGATCGTTTTGATGAATTGCCAAACCAAACTGAGAATAAATCACTTGACAGCTGTTAAATCGGTCGCCAGCTTGGAAAGTAATGCCAACTTAAACTTCTATACCTGGAAAAAAACACTCTTTATTAGATTTTTTGTTGGTGAGTTTCAAAAGTTGCATCTTGTTACAGATAAGTACCCATTATTTCTTACTAGTTAGTTTGTTTTATCAATATACCGCGTAATCAGCTCTAACGTTAAATTAATAAAAGTGAATTTTTATGATTATCTATATGTTATCCTTTCGACTTTGATTTCATGTCACTCAATCCCTACTACGTTCGAACTGCCCTTAAGGTATCCGACTACGTTCGGAACCATGATTTTGCAAAAGCGTATAAATGGATAATATTTATGATATTTAGTGTCACTTAGATTAGAAAAATGTATATAAAATTGTTTTAAGAATAGTATTACAATAAAAAATTATTTAAGTACAATATTTTGGCAAAAAATTAACATAGAATGCATTTTCAAAATATTTTCCTTTTGTGAAAAATACTTCTTTTATAATAATATTTTGCCTGTCTATAGCTCAGATCTCCGTACAGAAGCTCAACTAGAATTTTTGAAATATATAAGTTAGAAGTGGGTTTATCCATGTTTTACGACAACAGAGGGGAGAAATTTTAAGAAAAAAAAACGCCTATAATTATTTCAGTTGGTTGTAACTCTGAAAATAATGTGATTTTTTCAAAAATCATAGTTGTGCCTCTGTACAAATGTCTGAGCTATATACAGGCAAAATATTATTACAGTTGGCAAAATGTTTATTTGTACACTTAAAATTTTGTATGTTCTTCAAAAATAAATTAAGTAATGTAACTAAAAGTTATTGAGATACATTTAAATTGTTTTTTTAAAAAAAAGATTCTTTCACAATAAAAAATAAAATAAGCATTTATTTCAAATAAGTGATTTTTTTAAAAAAACATTATACAAAAAGATTATTTGCACACTTGATTAGTAAACATTAACAAAACATATGCAACAATGTAATGAAATTTCAATACTTTGTAAACAGCCCATCTGCTTTTATAACTGCTTCAAGATGCTTTGGCATTGACTCAATTTCTTTGTAATTTCTCTATCAATGGAGTTCCAAACTTCATGGAGTTTTTCTTTTAAGTTCTCTTTACTTGTTACATTTTCCCCCGAACTTCAGTGTTCAAATGCATCCATAAATTTTCTATGGGATTAAGATCTGGAGATTGTGGAGGCGTTTCAAGTGGCCTTGGAGCATGATAAAGCAACCAGGACTTACAAGGGGAGGCTACGATGCATGGATCACCGATTCGATCCATCTTTAGTACACGTGTAGGGCATAACCAGGAGTACAACGGGTGCAAGTAGTAAGGTGCGCTTCTCAGCCGTTTCCGAGAAATTAATTAATCGAAATTTGAGTTGCGTTCATATGCGTTTTACGTTAGCAAAAATTCAACGAGCGCGTAGCGCAGCGGTAAGAGCCCTGCTTCGTAAGCGCGGGATCGCTGGATCGAATCCCGCCGGTGAACTCGATTTTTTCTAATATTTCATATTTTTTACAAATTTAGGTGTCTTGAATAATATTTATTTTGGAATCAATTGTATAATTTATTTTTTAACGGAAAAAAGGATTCTGAAAAAATCATATACAGGAGATTGAAGAATTAATACTTTTTTATTCCCAGTATTTTTTATACAACTATTTATTCTACCCTATTTTCTATTCACTATCGTGCTGTTCGAGCGCCGAATTACTGCACGAAGTAGGATGATATCGGTCATAGAAGCAGGGAAACAATAGTTATAGCGGCATCTTGCGCAAGTGATAAATGCCGAATTTTTGCATTCGCAGGAATTTTTAGCACATCTATCCGAAAGCAAACTTCGTTCGCGTTCATGAACGATGTCCGGTCATCGCACAATTTGGCGGCAAACCACGCGTATTTTAACATGCAACAGAAAATTGGTGCCGACAATTGATGGTGTACGAGAGACTGAATTTTGATACAATCTTCTCTGGAAGATATTTCTCTATCCTGTTCGATAATGTAAGCGCAGTTCTGTAGTCTCTTGATAAAGTTCTTCACTTGCCGGTAAAAATAATCGATTAATTAATTTCTCGGAAACGGCTGAGAAGCGCACCTTACTACTTGCACCCGTTGTACTCCTGGTTATGCCCTACACGTGTACTAAAAATGGATCGAATCGGTGATCCATGCATCGTAGCCTCCCCTTGTTAGTAACTATAGCGCAGTGTGCTTCGGGTCATTGTCTTGTTGGAATATAAAAGTGTTCTCTCTCCATGATCACTTTCTTAGCACTATCTAACAAATTATGTCGCAACACATCGATATAAGCTAAAGCATTCATTTTATTGTCAACAAATGCTAAGTTACCCGCTCCATTATGTGCTACACATCCTGTGTTACGTTGTGGTAAAATGTTGTTGTAGTTTCCCCAACATTCTTAAGGACAGCACTTTTATTCAATAGAAACATGTAAATTTTAAAATTAAAGGACCCACGCGGGTAATGTTTCAAAATGGCCTCCGAACTAACGCGCCGGTGCCGAGAAACTCTCTCTTCTTATCCAAAAAAAAAAACACATTCTTACCGGAGGGGAGCACAGTGCGCCTCCTGGTGAAGGGAGGAAACACTACACCCCCCACACAAGATTGATGTGTCACACATGATACTCAAACTGATTATAAAGCATAAAATAATATACATTCATATAATACACTAAAATACAAGCAATTAGCATTCCCTCACACTTAAAAAAATATGAAAAATAAGTATACACAACAAATTATACAAAACTAAATTAAGAATACAATTTTGATATGATTAATTATACCATACTAATCAAGAAAATTGAAATTTAAGGAATTCACATAATAAACATTAATATAAAAAACTGTTATTCGAAAAGAAACATTAACATTTTTTTAAATGTAAATATAGACACACAAATAATATAATGAGATACACAAAATGAGATAAAGAAAATAATTATTCACTAAATCTAAAATTTTCTTTTTAAAATTGAAAAGCACATTTGTTACACTAATCGTGAGAGTGCATCAGCATGAGGCATTTTCACACCAGGACAATGTTTGATTGTCACATTGAACTTTTTGTAGTGCAAAAGCCCATCTTTGTAGCCTCACAGATTGTGGTGCACTTTTTTGTTAAGTAGGGTAAAGGGTTATGATCAGTATAAAATTCAATTTCAGTCCCAAATACCCATACTTCGAACTTTTTTAAGCTCCACACAATCGCAAATGCCTCTCGTTCAATAGTTGACCATGACTGTTGGGTCTTGCTTAATTTTTGACTTGCATAAGCAATTGGGTAACACTTATCACCACATTTTTGTGACAGGCAAGCAGCTATGCCAATTTGCGATGCATCTGAATGAATGGTATACGGTTTATCTGGAACTGGAGAGTACAGCGAAGGTGCTTCCACTAAAGCCTTTTTTAGAAGATGAAATGAGGAATCATGTTTCTCAGTCCATGGGATGGAATCAGGTACTCTCTTTTTGGTGAGTTCCGTCAATGGATACACAAGTTCTGAATATTTAGGAATATACTCACGATAGTAATTACACAGTCCAAGTACACTACGAAGCTCCTTCTTTGTTTTAGGCACTGGTAAGTTGTTGATAACTGCAGTCTTTTCGGGATCTGGTTCATGCTTACCAGAACCGATAATATGACCCAAATATTTAATTTGAGCTTTTCCAAAGGCACACTTTTTGAGGTTCACAGTGAAATTTAACTCTGAAAGTTTCGTTAAAATAGTATCCAGATGAAGAAGATGTTCTTCCCAATTTTTGGAGAAGATAGCGATTTCGTCGATGTAGGCACGTGAAAATTCTCTGTAACACGATAATGCTTTGTTCATTTCACGCTGAAATGTGGCAGAGGCATTTTCCAAACCAAAACTCATCACCTTGAAACGGTACTGTTGCCGATGAGTCTTGAAAGATATAAGATTTTTGCTGTCTTCAGCCATGGGTATAGCCCAATACCCTTCAAGAGATCTAACGTTGTGATGATATTGGCTCTTCAATAGAATGTATGAGCTCCACTGCATCTTCCATGGGAAAATCATCAGACACTCTCCGAGTTCAGAGCTCTGAAGTCAACGCAAAGTCGTAGGGTACCATCTTTCTTGTTAACGCAAACAATTGGATAGGCTATTTCTGCGTCAGATTCTTGAATTAAATCAAGTCGCAAAAGCTCCTCTATCTGCTCATCAATCTTTAATCTTCAAGGACTCTGGTATGCGATATATATATATATATATATATATATATATATATATATATATATATATATATATATATATATATATATATATATATATATATACGAACGGCTTTTACGTTCAATGTTCGGCTTTAAGCGAATTCGATGAGTCCCTACTTTGGCTATTTTCACATCACTTGTGAATAGTGTTTGGTGTTTTAGAACAATCGCTAGCACTTGTTCCCTCTCACTCTCCTTCAGATGATTCAGATTGATTTCATGTAGAACTCTTTCAGATGTGGACCTCGATAAATTAGAGTGGGATGGATTTCTCCGAATTCGTGGTCACCTTCAAAAATGACCCCAACTGCAGGTGCACAAGGATAATACTTCCTGATCTTATTCACGTGAACATGTCTTACAGTTCCATCGGACAGTTTAACTTTATATGAATGGGGTGGATATGATGTTGAATTATCTCTCCAGGTCCAGTCCATCTCGCATAGATCTTATTACTAGAATCTGGTATCAGCAAAACAACTTGTTCTCCGATGCTAAAATTCTTCACAGATGACCTCTTGTTGAAGTAATCTCCATAAGCCTTTTGTTTCTGAGCAGCAGTTAAAGAGGCACTCTCAGCAGCCTTTTCCATATTTATCTTCATTTCCTGAAGGTAATCAGCAGCTGACTGGGAAATGTTCGTCGGAAGATGTATTTCGCCTGCCCAGGATGATTTAAGAATGGCTAACGGCCCTCGAGCTTCTCTGCCATAAAGTAACCTAAATGGTGATACACCAGTGGTAGTGTTCGGTACTTCACGGTATGCACACAACAGAAAAGGTAATTGTCGATCCCAGCTTCGTGGATCTTCACGAATAACGTGATGAATCATGTCCTTCAATACCTTATTCCATCTTTCAACTAGTCCGTTGCTGGCGGGGTAGCCAGGACAGGAAAACCTAGGACTAGATCCAACCCTTTTCGTAAATTCTTGGGTTAAAGCCGACTTGAAGTTTGTGCCTTGATCACTGGCAATTATACTCGGAATTCTAGTCCTCGAAAATATTTGTAATAGAGAGTCACATGCATTTTTGGCTGTTAGGGATCTAAGTGGTACTGCTTCAGGCCAAAGTGTATGTTGATCCATCATACAAAGAACGTATTTATGTCCTCTACCAGATGGCGGTTGAATAGGTCCGATCACGTCTATGTTAACAATCTCAAAGGGAAGCTCAGGACGGACAATAGGTGTAATGGGAGCTCTATCTCCAATTTTCTCAGGCTTCCGAAGCGGACACCCTTTGCATGTCTGGACGAATTCAGCAATTTCGCCAGACATATTTGGCCAAAAGAAATTATATTTTATCCTCTCTTTTGTTTTCTTAACCTTCATATGACCTCCAAAAACTGACTCATGGGCTAGTTTCATTACCTTATCTATTCTGCAACGCGGTAAAACTAATTGCATAACTGGTTCATTTAGAATTTTATCCCTGTGATAAATTAATCCATCAATTAATAAAAAAATCTTTTGCTTAATTTTAACTCTGCACGAACCTTTTCAAGAGAATCACAAGTATTCTGCTCATCTTTCATTTTAGTGTAATCCGAATTAAAATTTATATTATCTGAGTCACTCTCAACATAAAATATATCTTTTCCACACTCTGCTTCATTTTCATCATTTGAAAACGTAATAGAACTATCAGCCGATTCGGCAAAAATCTCATTTTCCTTTTTATTATTTTTGTCATTTATTGAACACAGACTCATATAAAGCAGGAGGTATTAAAGCATCAGCATTTAATTTATCTGTGATTGCTACCAAGCAATCCATTGGATGATTCAAAGAATTATTATCAAGAGCTATAGCGGTTTTAATTAGTTTTGCTTCTACATTTCTCCAAATGCAGAGCTTAAAGTAATTTTTCCGAATTCATCATTAAAACTATCTGGAAAGGAATCGGAATTGCATACATAAAAATCTGGGTTCCTCTATCCAAAACACAATTTTTTGCTTTCCCGTTAATATAAACAATTACATATTTCAATGGCTCAAGGTCAACTTTCGGTTGTACATATTGCACTTGAGAAGTCTCTTTTTTCTCATTTTTTTTTTAATTTAGAATACTTTCTATTACAATCTCGAGCTAAATGGTTTTCACCGCAAATGTAACATTCTATTTTTTTATTTAACCTACTTTGTTTTGAGTTAATAAATTTGTTTTCTTTCGAATTGAGATTTATTACTTCCCGTCTCGCGTTAGGAGGGATATATTTAAAATCCTTTCGTGAGTCGTTCTGATTACGACATGCTCTATGTGTAAACTCCGAAAATGATTTTCCTTTACAAGCATAAAACATGTCACACTCTTTTCCCATTTGAATTGGTTCGAACCAATTTTGCTCCTGTTTTATATTTATATGAACGGCAGTTTCATTATCTAATGTTTAATATAGTTTATCGCTAACAATTAACTCCTTTAAAGAATTAAAATCATTTACATTTCTCAAATTACAGTATTGATCCCAATTCGTTAACAAACGAGATGCCAACTGAACATGCGTTTCATTTGTCATTCGTTTCGCTTTTTGAAAATTTTGCAAGCAAATTAAAGGTGTTGGCTCAAATTCTCTTAGAACTAAACTTTTTAATTTATTATAGTCGCTTATTTCTTCATCTTTTACATAAATCTAAAATATTTTCGGTCTTTTCTCCTAGCAAATTTAAAAAGAATCTCTCCTTTAAATTCATCCGGCACATTTTTGGTTTTAAATGAACGTTCTAAATAAGAGAAAAATAAATTCCACCCTCTTGTTTCTTAGGAATCGGAAGAGTTAAAGTACGAACACTTATAGAATAAAATTTTCTATCGAAGTTTGCTTTGTTTCGGGATTTGGGCATTTGTACGCTGCCCTTTGACTTACCAATTTTACCCTTTCTAAATTTATTTTTCCCAATTCTATTTCTCTTCCTTAGGTTTATTTTTTAAACTCAAGTCGCGATTCTGCCGTTACACGCGCTTGCTCTTCCTTTGATTTTCTGTTCGAAATAATCGAATCTAAATAGTCATCAATAAACTCTTTATTGTTTTTATATTTGTTGCTATCTAAAATTAAATTTTTCAAATCTAACACTCTCATTTCTGGGGTTATTTCCTCACCCAATTCATCCGCAATTAATATTAATTCTTCCTTTCTAGCTCCACGAAACATGATTGAAAGAATTATTCTAAATGAATTAACCCAGAAAAAACCTTTCTGAATTCGCTCAAAACGATACAAAAGGGTTGCCTACCTCGTGGTTCCTTTTGATGTCTTATATCCTCCGACTCGTTGTGGTAAAATGGCGTTCTATATCCTGACGTGATGCGCCAATGTTGTTTCTTTTAAAGAACAATTTCAATTATAAAATTCTGCGAGCTGCATCTACCCGATGCTCGGCGTTGGAGGAAGAAATTCAGTCTCGAGCCAGTCAATTAAAGTAACTTAGTTTATTCAGAACTACCAGAGTGAGCACGTGAGTCGCTGTCGGTCGCTGATTGCTTCACCCTTTTTATATACAGAACATAATGACGTCACACAACCTCTTCACAGTTACAAAAACGTGGCGCCATGCAGCCACTCATTCACACAAATCATTTTTATTCACAACATACTCCCCCCTTTGAGACTTGGGGAGAGTCTCAAACCTATAACAGTTATAATTCAAAAGATCAAGTCGCTTCGGTTCTTTAACCAATCTTCCAGAAGAAGTATATTTTTTTACAATTGCATCATTAGTATTCAAGACCTTTTCAGGTTTAGTACTTTTAACAGAAATTGATTCCTCTTTCAACTCCTTATCGCTATTAGCAATCGCTTGTACTTCCAAAGGGAAGATACGTTGCACGGGACGTATTACTGTTCCATGTTGAGTTTTTAGTCGAACTGTTCGAATTTCCCCATCTCGACCAGGGATTAATTCTATAATCTTAGCTATAGGCCAAGACAAACGTTTCTTATTGTCGTTTCCAATTAAGACCATTTCCCCAATTCGGGGTTCCCGCACCCGATTATCATTCTGTTTTTGTATTAGCTCACTTAGATATTCTTTCCTGAAACGTTGTCTTAAATCACTTAAAAGTTTAATTCTATATTTCATTCTTTTTCTTAAGTCTCTCGAATTCAATTCGTCAATATCGGTAGTATCGGAACAGCGATTCTCTATTAAAAACATTGCTGGAGTAAGAGGGATCAATTCCTGTGGATTTTCAGATATATAAGTTAAAGGTCTACTATTGATTAAAAATTCGCAATCACAAATCACTGTAGACAATTCTTCATAGGACAATATTGATTTTCCAAGAGAACGTCTCAATAGTTCCTTGATAATGCGAACCAACCTTTCCCACCAGCCTCCCCACCATGCGGCGGTGGGTGGTATAAATTTCCAAACTATTTTTTGAGTTGATGTTTCTCTCGATATTTTATGCCAATCCAATTTCGCAAGGTCATTGAAAGCACCTCGGAAATTAGTACCGTTATCACAGTAAATTATCCTGGGCCTCCCGCGCCTGGCAATGAAACGCCTAAGGGCTAGCAAAAAGGCATCAGAAGATAAAGCGTTTACTAATTCAAGATGTAGTGCGCGATAGACGGCGCAAGTAAATAATGTAATCCATACCTTTTCGCCAGTTTTTAAAAACAGAGGTCCAGCTAAGTCAATTCCTACAACTTCAAATATCGCGCAATCATTCACACGGTCTGGTGGTAAAGGTGATGGTCCGCTTGACAATGATTTCACTTTAAAACGAGCACAAATAAAACATTCATTCAAAATACTCTTAATAGTTTTTCTAGCTCTGATAATCCAGAACCTTTCTCTAATTAATGATTGCATTATTTGGATTCCTGCATGACAGTTCTTTTTGTGTATAGATCTAATCAAAAGTTTTGTAAATTCACATTTATCAGGTAACAATATAGGATACAAAAAAGAACTTTCATCATTTCGTTCAGTTATTTTAGATTTTACTCTTAAAATATTATCATTATCAATAAAAGTAACAAATTTTAAAGATTCAACATCAGGTAAATAATATGTCTGAGTTAAACGAATCAATTGTTTCTCAGAATTTTCAATTTCAGCAACAGAAAGTTCATGTTCCTTACATTTGTTATAGTCTTTGCGACAATTATTTACAAATCTTAAAATCCATGCAAATACTCTTATCATTTTATCATAATCAGACACATTACATATAAGCAAGGGGGTGCATCGTTTGCTAGATCAACATTCGCATTTTTAGTTTTCTTTCTCTCTACGTTAACTTCTTGAGGCTCGCAACTGATTTCACCATCTGGCCAATATTCCGAATTTTGTTTCAACCAGGAAGGCCCCTCCCACCATCTAGAATTAAGCATTTGTCGTGGAGAACAACCACGAGATAGTAAATCCGCGATATTCATGTTTCCTGGAACATACTTCCATGACTGAATTTGAGTTAGTTGTCTAATTTCCTTTACCCTATTAGCTACAAAAACCGACCAATTTCCATATTCTTTAATCCACCAATGTGCTGTTGTGGAATCGGACCAAAAAGTAACTTTCAAGTCCGGCATATTAAGCGCTTTCAAAATAGAATTTAAAAGTCGAGCACCTACACAACAAGCCATTAGTTCTAGACGCGGTATACTCAAAAGTTTGAGAGGAGCTACTCTAGACTTCGCTCTAACGAGAATTATGCTAACTCTAGAATCAACTATTGATCGAGCAAAGACGCATCCCGCATATGACCCCTTGCTTGCATCAACAAATACATGTAATTCAGTAAAAATATCAATTTTCATACAACGTGGTACAGTTACATCTTTCAAAATTTGAATTTCATTAAACCATTTCATAAATTTGTTTACAATATTCTGAGGTAGTTCCTGATCCCATGCTATTTTCATTTTCCATATTTCCTGCAATAGTAATTTTGGGAGCAATGTAGACGGCGCCAACATTCCAATGGGATCGAAAACTTTTTGCACCGTAGACAAAACTAATCGTTTCGTTATTTTCACTTCGCACGTTAATGAGTCGAAATTCGTGCAACATTTCAAAACATCATTATCCAAGTCCCAGATGATACCCAAAATAAAAGTTTCGCCTGAGTGTTTATCAACACTTTTACTCGCCACATTGCTCTCAAAAATACGTAAATTAAAACATCCTTCCGACATAATTAATTTAGTCTTCTCAATAAATATCTCTATTTCATCAGCACTGAAAACACCAGTTACACAATTATCAACATAAAAGGAAGATTTTAACTTTTGTGCAACTTCCTTACATTCGGAATTACAGTTTTCCAAAAGATGCATAATAGATGCATTCAATAAGTAAGGGCTTGAAGACACCCCAAACACAACTCGACAATGCCTGTACACTAATTGTTTTTCATTGCATGGGAAAAAATCTGAGATAATCTCTATCTTTCGGTGCAACAGATAGCATCAAAAACGCCTTTTCAATATCGGCTACAATTCCGACTGGATAAATTCTAAAACGATCTAAAATGTCAGGTATCAGTTCAATAAGGTTTACGCCTTTATATAAACAGTCGTTCAAAGATGGTTTCCCTTTTTCACGGGCCGAAGCATCGAATACGGGTCGGATTTTTGTAGTCGCACTATCTAATTTAATCACGGGTCTATGCGGTAAATAATGGCATTCATTGTTCAATTCTACTTCCGGCACACGTTCAATGATATTTAAATCTTCCCATTGCCTAAACACACTTTTATAATCCTCAAAAAATTTACCGTTTCTTAATTTATTCATCATCCGTAGATGTCTTTTCCATGTTAGTTCTTTGTTACTGGGCAAATTTTCAGAGTTACATTTCCATGGGAGTTTAACTTCATATCTTCCATCGGGAAGAATTTTCATTTTATTCTTAAAATCGGTTAATTCAAAATTTTCTTTCGTATTCTCATTAAGTAAGGGATCCGTTATTCCTAAAACATCAAGTTCCCATAATTCTTTAACGCTAACATTCCGAACATGCAAAGACGATGTCGTTAACATAACGTTTTTATCGTTCGAACATACTTTTCCAATTACCGTCCATCCTAGTTTAGTTTCAATAGCTGTTAAACCCGAATCAAATTCAATTAAATTCCCAGTCAATAATTTTCCTATATTATCAGCCCCAATCAAAAGCCCAATTTCCGTTTCTTTACAATTTAAATCCGATAAAATAATTTCTTTATTTTTTAACTCATTTAAAATACGCTTATCCTCAATCTTAGAAATAAATCCACATATTTTCTTTTCGGATAGCACTTCAAAACAACATGTATAAGAGTTTTTCATATCACTGACCTCAATAGAATATACGCTGTGATGTTTCGGTTTAGTTTCGTTGCCCCCGAATAGAGAATGAATTATAGTTTCCTCTCTAAGTGGAGTGGCCTTCAAAATACTAGTAACACTTTCACTAATGTAGCTATTTTCACAAGCGGTATCAATCAGAACTCTAACTTTCCTTTCCTGATCTTTAATGCGAATGAAAACGCAGAGAGTTTGAAAGTAAATACTTTGGTTTCTGTTGCAGTTACTTGATAGAGAGTTCTCAGTTTTTATGGAACACAATTTTTGATCATAATTCTTATTTAATTTTGGACACATAATTTCAAAATGAGAATAATTACATTTAGAACAATTAATATCATTTTTAATATCACAATTTTTACTCAAATGTCCAGATCTATTTAAACAAATAAAACAAGCACCTTTTCTTAATAACAATTGTCTCTTAGCATTTAAAGACATTTTTCTAGCATTAAAGCAATTTTCACTGGGATGATATTTCTCACAAAATACACAGTTATTGATTTTCTTACCTGAGGACTTTTCGGAACTTGCCAGAGCTGATGCAGTCATTAATTCAGTCGGCTTAACCCTTTCAGTTGGAGAATCTCTTTTTCGGATAGGAGTTCCAAAACCGGATTTTGCCAGCTGCACCATCTCTTCCCCTTGGACTTCCAGGCGAAGGAAAGTCATTAAGTGTTTTAGAGTTCGCGATCCTTTAGCGTCTGTTTCAGTATTCCGTTTTCTTTCCCAGGCCATCAGGATTTCCTCGGGTAAGCAGGACTCGACCAATGGTGTAAGGAAATCTCCATATTTTTCTTGTGTTCGTCCAAGGCTCTCCAACGACCGTAATTTCCCTTCAAGTTCATCGTACAAGGCCGACAAATCAGTTTTCGTTCTTCCAGAAACAGCGTTCTTCATTACTAAATTTAAAAGTTCACGTACGTAAATTTGTACTAACAAATCTTCACGACCGAATCTCTCTTTTAATTGATCGATGGCTTTAGGATAATTTTCCGCCGTTGCAGGGAAACTCAACACTAATCGTTCTGCTTTCGATTTCGGTTCCACGGATTGCAATAAATATTGCATTTTGTCTTCTTCCGCAATGCCTTTATCATTGTGAATTTTCTGAAACTGACTCCAGAAGGCCAAAAAGTCTTTAGCTTCACCGCTAAATTTCTTCAGTTCGATTTTCGGTAATTTAAAGCTTCTCTTTTCAGTTTCGGTAGGAACAACGGTTTCTCGTATTTTCAAATCTACTCGAGTACACATTTCGATGTAGCGGTCACGGTAGTTTTCTGCATCTTCCATATCATCTAAATATTCTTGTACAGCATCTTCTGTATCCAAGAGTTGTTCAGAAATTTGACTCTGACAAGTGTCGAGTCTCTGAAATTTATCGATAAATTGAGTTTTCAGAATCGAAAGTTGATTCATATCGATGTTTTCTTTCATGAGTTCGGTTTCAATCTTTTTCAGACTGAGAGAAAATGCTGTTCTCAGGCCTTTTCTTGCCGCTTTCAAAGCATTCACTTCCATTTTATAGTTCAAAAAGTTAAGTTCAATACTTCAAAGTTCAATAATTTAAATTCGGTTTCAGTTTCGCTTCCAACCAACAACCAGTCCCGCCGAGGGTACCAAAAACTTATGTAAAGAACAATTTCAATTATAAAATTCTGCGAGCTGCATCTACCCGATGCTCGGCGTTGGAGGAAGAAATTCAGTCTCGAGCCAGTCAATTAAAGTAACTTAGTTTATTCAGAACTACCAAGTGAGAGTGAGCACGTGATTGCTTCACCCTTTTTATATACAGAACATAATGACGTCACACAACCTCTTCACAGTTACAAAAACGTGGCGCCATGCAGCCACTCATTCACACAAATCATTTTTATTCACATGTTCCGTTTTCACTCGTAGAAATGTGCAAGTAACAAATTTTTCAGGTTAACCACTATTGTTCCGTTCTCACCTGTAGAATGAGCAAGTTTAACAAAATCGTTGGATTTATCTTCACCTGAAGAACAAGTAAAGTTTTTACTTTGAATTTTCTTTTAAGTATTATACCTTATAATACTAAAATTAACCATTCCATGCCCAAATGCAAATTGGATTTAATATCCTAAAGAATTGTGTAAGTTTTAATTTCTTAAAAATTGACTTCATTGTTCTGACATAGAGAACATTCTTTACTGATTTAAATTTAGAACGTCCTGTTCGAATTAAATTAAGAAATCTTTTTTTTTCTTATTTCAAGAAATGTAATTGTGTAATTTGCTAAACAGCATAATATACAGTTAAATTATATTCAATGTGTTTTTAAAATATACTTCCTGTATTGTTTAAACTAATAAGTATAACTTTGTTTACTTAAAAGCTTAAGTGAGAACACAAAACCAAATATATATGTATTTATGTGTATTATTTTCTCTGAATGATTACAATTCTTGTTCGAAAGCATTTAAGCTGGAAAATTTTTGTATTGTTATATGCTATTTTCAAAAAAAAAAAAAAATCATTTATGTGTATAATTTTAAGTGTAAAATGTGCATTATATGTTGAAAGATTTGTCTCAGTTAAATAATATATTTAGTGGTTTAAAAGAAAAAAAAAAAAGAATATATATATCTCCGTTTTCTCTTCTTGCTAGTATGATTTTTTAAGCTATGATTCATTTATGAAACTAATGAGATATTTTATGCTGTGTAAGCGAAAATAAAATAGGGAGAAATAGACAGTTCAAGGTTGCTTATAACTCTGAGTTCTAATAACTTTTCTTTTTGAATACTAATAGGAAATTTTGTTTCGGCTAAGTAGAAATTTTATTTATCGTATATGATTCTTTTTACTTGTGGTATGATATATTTCAAATGTGTTTTCAGATCATTTTGATGATTTTTTTAACTATAAGTTTGATAGTAATTTTACTTTGATTGTGTATTGAACTTGAAAAAAAACAACGAAAAAAAAAATATTTTTTTTTCATTTTTGTGATTCATGAAATTTTTTTCAAATTGCATATTGTAAGAAATTGAGATATTATTTTTATGTGGTATAATACTGTATCATTATTTCATTAATAACATTTGGTTAAATTTAATTTAAAGTTCAACGAATATATTTGTAATTAATTTGAAGTGACATTTCACGATGGCCTATTTAGCAAAAGGTCGCAGGCAGGACCTCCTTGAATTGGCGGAAACGCTAGACATATCAATACAAGACAATTTTTAAAATTCTTGACAATCTTAAAAAGTGAAGGGTATGATGTAGATTTTACTAAAGAATGTTTAAATCGTATTATTAGTGATAGAAAAGAGCTCGAATTGCGAGCTGAAAGAGATAGGAAAACCAACGAATATTTGAACTGCAAAAACTTCAACTTATAACTGATACTTCTACAACTGCAGACTCCAATATGCCAAAGTTAGAACTCTATAAGCTATTACCGATTTTTGATCCAAAGACACAACTCATGTAACAATTTACCTAAACCTCTTCGAAAAACAATTAAGATTTTTAAAAGTACCAATTCAACAGTGGGTGGTATACCTTGTTGGTTCTTTTACCAACTGAAGTTTCAAATTTAATCACTAAAGAATCTTTTGCCGATGCTCAAGACTACTATAAAGTCAAACAAATTCTTCTAAAACGCTTTAAAATAAGCGCAGAAAAATTTCGGCAGATGTTTTCCCGACACACTAAAGATCCTGTGAAAACCTGGCGTGACTTCTACTTTGACTTGCAAACATATTTTGATGGGTGGCTGAAAGAATCAAAAGTTACGACGCTTGAAGAATTGAAAGATTTGATTGTGGCGTACCAAATAAAAAAGAAAACTCCTCAAGATTACAAAGATCACTTTTGGACCAGTGGTGTAATTGGAACAATCCTCTACAACTAGTGGATAAGCTAGATTCGTATGAAGAAGTTAAAAACATGAGAAATAAAAACAGTAAAAACTTTAGCAGGAAACAAAAAGAAATGAATTCCAGTCCATGGAGAAGTAACTACACACAAATCCTAAGTTGTATGAACATTCTCTGTCTGGTTTCCCCAGTCAAAGTAGGCGGGAAACCAGGATTCCCAGTAACAGTAGGCGGAATCCCATTTCCAAAGACAGAATACCTGAAAAGAAAGTCGTTGATACAAAAGAAGACAGAACTCCTGTATCTTGCTATGGATGTGGTGCTCCTGGAATCATTCGATCAAGATGCCACACTTGCAACCCAGTTCGACAAAAAGATGATGTCTTGTCATCAAGTCTGAATCAATCAAACTTTTATAGTTTTTCTAGTGAAAGTAATCCCATTAGTATAATCCAAATTTCCATTTGTAATACAGAAGCAGCAGTTTGTGCTGATACTGGTGCTACACATTCAGTGGCTGGTGAAAAATTATACCATTTACTTAAACAAAAAGGATTGAATTTTGAAGAGAAAACCATGCAGATGACTCTTGCTGACGGTCGTACTCAAACCACAGAAATACTGACAACTTCTGTAGACATTAGTATTCAAGGAAAAGTCATTCCGACGGAACTATTAATTTTGAAAAATGCTAGAGGTAACAGAACCCTTCTAGGCATAGACTTTTAACAGCTGCAGGGATCGTCTTAGATCTCCAAAGAAAACAATGGTACTTCACTGAAACGTCTCACAGAAAATATAATTTTGTGAAAGCGCCTCCTAATATCAATGCTCTTCTCACTGTTGACCCTGAACCACATCTTTGTTAACTTCGGAAAAATGAAGGTACTCACCTTTCACTTCCACAACGGGAAGAAATAAATTCACTATTGGAAAAGTATGAAGAATGCTTTCAACCAGGGGGAGAGCCTACACCATTTATTGAGCATCGTATAAATACAAGAAACCATCTTCCAGTTGCAGTGCCCCTTATAGGATGAATCCTTCCAAGAAGGAAATATTAAAACATGAATCCCCTCTAAAAACTGAAGAATGTGCTCGTTTTAAGGCTACAAACCAAAACCTGCCGGTTTGCTTAGAACTCCAGTCTATTCACAGAGATTTGAAGTCATTGCTATTGATTTATTTGGGCCATTGCCTCCAACTGACACAGGTAAAGAATGGATATTCATTGTCGAGGATTGTGCCACGAAGTGGGTTGAGTTATTTGCCCTTTCTCAAGCCAGTGCTCGTCAATGTGCAACAAATCTGATAGAAGAAGTTTTCATGCGTCATGGCATACCAAGACGAATTATCAGTGACAATGGAACGCAGTTTGTCAGTGCTGTTCTACAACAGATTTGCTTTACTTTAAATATAAGTCAAAACTTAATACCAGTTTATTCACCACAATCTAATCCAGTAGAGCGAAAAAACAGAGACCTTAAACCCCGACTTGCAATACTTGTTGGAGACGATCATTCTAGTTGGTATTCCAAACTCCCAGTCATACGTTTTGCCATGAATACTACTGTCTGTGATACTACAGGTCACACTCCTGCTTACCTACTATTCGGGAGAGAGCTACGAACTGTAGACGATGTGGTGCAAGATTTCAAAAGCGTCGTTCACAATGACAATTTTGTTGCCGAAATAACATCTTATTTAAAATGATTTGCAACTATTACGGAAGACATACGAGAAAGAATAGAAACAAAGCAAGATCAACGAAAAAGCAATATGATAAAAATCGCCGTCCAGTCTATTATTCTCCTGGAGATAAAGTTTGGGTTACTTTACATCCCATCAGTAGTGCAAAGAACAAGAAAACTTCCAAGTTCATGCCAAAGCATGACGGTCCATATCTAATTCTCACCCAAAAGTCACCGACTTCTTATGTTATCGCAAGTCTTGCCAATCCATCTGAACCGATTGCTACTTACCATACTTCTGCTTTAACACCTGTTAAAGACATAAACACTTCTCCGGTATCTCCACTTCGGAAAAGAGGCCGACCACGAAAAGTTACATCCACATCACAAAATAAACATGTTCCAAGCCCGTCGACTGCTACAACAGCAGTTTCCAACAGAACCATCCATCCCTCAACAAGAGCTACTACTACAACAGCTAATTATGTCTCCTCGCCGGGACGTCGTCGGATTCATAGGAGGAGATTGTAACCCCCGTAGTTTAAACTCTTCTCATATGAACAGTAGAAAGACTATCGCGCCCTCTAGCGGCTAGAACAATCTTCAGTAATGGCCAAGCTTCGGAACTGTAAGGACGTACGAGCATGTGCTCCCCGATCCCTTTCAATTCTATTGTAACTGTTAGTTCTTTAGTTATGTATGTAAATGTTTGTTTTGTCTAATAAACGTGTTTAATTAACTAGTGGACTTAATTAAGAACCCCTTCCCCGCGTGTCCCTTTATTACATTGGGTCACACCCCTTATAAGTGGAAGTACATTTTTGGGTTCAAGAGCTGTTTTATTTTTTCTCCAAATTTTTCGAATACTTGGTGGTGTAAAAATCTCAAACTTGCTCTCATCAGAAAAAATAACCTTTTTCCAAAAATCCATGGGCTTATTTTTGTACTTCAGGGCAAACTCTAGACGTCTTTTCCTGTTTACTTCACTAATATAAGGTTTCTTTCTGGGAGTTCTGGCTTTCAGACAAGCGCTGTGAGGTACATTTCTGACTGAGCAGACACTGAAACGTTACATGATGACAGAAGTTCATTAGTAAAATTTTGAGCTGATGTCATTGGTTTATTTGTTGCTGACCTTACAATCATTCGTTTAGCTCTTGAAGTCAATTTACTCGGACCACCAGGTCTGGGCTTATTTTCAACACTGCCGGTCTCTAAATACTTTTTTATGAAGTAACCTTCGGTTGTAAATGACAGTTTTAAAATTTCCCCTATTTCCCGGAAAGATTTTCCTCTTTATGGAGCTCTGTAATATGTTTTCTCATATCTAAAGAAATTTCTTTGGTTTTAGGAGCCATTTTCAAGAATATATCTGTAAATTTAAATATAATCAAACTATTTAAATATTATTGATAAACTAAGAAAAACATATGAAAACTAATTTAAATCTAAAAAGTTTAATCAAAACTTTTGCCATACTTACACCAAAAGAATTCTGTACAAATACTCTTTTTGCAACGATTTTTCACACTTTTCCAGATTACAATTTACTTTTACACTTAAAAAGAAAAATAATTTGCGTACAACAATTAGACGCATTAACAAAATGCATGATTAATTCGCAACTAAAATATGGGTATTTATTTCATCAAAAACGAAGAAAAAAGTGGTGTACAAATAATCATTTTGTCAACTGTATAATAGAAGCATTTTTCACAAAAGAAGAACATTTTGAATAAAGGTTCTTCTAAGTTAATTTCTTGCCGAAATATTGTATTTAAATAATTTTTTTTGTCAAAATGTCCTTAAAACAATTTTATACATGTATTCTAATCTAAGTGACTCTAAATATCATGAAAATTATCCATTTGTGCGCTTTTTTAAAATCTCGGTTCCGAACTTAGTCGGGTCCCTTAAGAGCTTCAATTATCAACGAGATCTAAACCCCAATTAACCTGAGGAGAAGGTACCACTGCAAGTAGATTATCAGAGAAAAATCCATAACTTTTTGATTCAAGGTCAAATGTCAAAATAAAACAAAGAAAAATTTACATCTAAACTGATCTTTCTCTTACTCTCTGAAATTAACATAACTTAACTAAATTCTTCTTTAACAATAAATTAAATTAATTAATCAAAGGGGGTCTACATATATTTTACATTAAAAATTTTTTTATTTAGTTTCTTTTCGCCTCTTAAATACAAACATTCATTAGCTTTTTAAGCTATGTTTTTTCTTAAATGGTAATTAACGTATTATATGCACTATATAAATTTTGTATTGGAGTTCAAATCCTTTTTTTTTTAAAAATAGATCAAACAATTTGTTTGGTAGATTTGTTTTCATTAAAACTGAATTAAATAAGAAATGGTTGCATTTGATTAAAATGCCGTAGTATAAAAATTTCCAGTTATCTAAGATTAAAATAGAGAAATGAGATACAAACAAGGACATTTGAATCGTTATTATAAATGATCGAATCACTAATATGAGAAGAAAGTCAACCACTCATTCATGCTGAAAATGGTAGAACACAGGAATGTTGATGTAATACTAAAATATAGCTGAACAAATACAGCTGAGATAAAATTGATACAGTGATACATTGTATGTATTTACATAAGCCTACATTGGTAAAAAAACTACATCTGCATGTAAAAATTATAAGATATTTTAAGGAAATTTTAAATTAATGAAGCAATACAGTTCTTATTTTAAACATTTATAAGTACAGCAGCACACCCTGCAGTTTTGTTCTATTGTAAAGCATTGCAATATTGGCGACCTTGGCAAATAGTTTTTAAATACATTTTTTTATAAAAAGCAAACATTTTAAATGTCCTTGTGTAAAAAATTATAGGTTCAATCCTAGTTGAACCCCTTGATTTTTTTGGCACCAAATATTTTCTCCAATGATGCCAAAGGAAAAACCACGTTTTACAAAACTTGTTGAATTCTAAGCAAGCAACTTGCGTGCAAGAGCTTCTAACTTGGGGCTTAAATCCTAAAAAAATTGGCGTCAATTTACTGTCGCCAAATCAAGGAGTTCAACTATAATCCCGAATTATATACATTACTGCAGTACGTGAAAATGTTTCATCAATTTTTGTAAAATATATAAATTTCTCAATGAAAATTATCTGTTACATAAAAAGAGACTAGAGAAATAAACTAATGTATTTTAATTAATCGTTTTTCTCATCATGTATTGAATCGTTGTAGGTCCTATAGCTGGATTCCTTGGTCTAAAATTCGGAGTAAGGCTTGTGATAATGTTGGAATCCTTAATCGCTGCCATAGGAACGGGGACGTGCTTTTTTGCAGAAAACACCTTGACGGTTACAATCCTCTGGGGAATTGTATATTGTATGATAATTCTACTTTTTAATTTTTTCTTAAGCTGCTCATTGTCACGAAATCTCTATCAAGGAGATATACGAAGCTCAAAATGCCGAAATCTCCTTCTAAAACTATAACTGACATTTTAAGGTTTAAAAAAAATGGTTTCTTAAATTTTTAAAATCATATTTAAAAATAATATAAATAAGGTATTTAGCACTTTTATGGACCCTCGTTGCGACTGCATTTCCGAATGGTTACCCAAACGAACATTGGCGGTATTCTACAATGTGATAAAATCATTACAAGTCGAACGTTAAGTTGAATCATAATGAAGCTTCCTCATTTTTAGGAATTTATATTTTTAGCAACTGGTATAAGCTAAAATAGGGAGTATTTCTTACGTGTTTATCTACATGATTCATGTAATCCATAAGTTAACATTTCAACAGCAAAAAAAGCTATTTAACTTAAACTAATCGCTATTACGATATATGAAAAAGGCGCCTCCTATTGGCAACATCAACAGCCGGAGTATAGTACGAGATTAAGAAATAGAGCAATATTAGCTAACGGTACAAGTTAAAATTTGGCGTGTTTTCTAGGTACTTACATATATCGTCACCGTAGCAAAATTGGCGTGACGCGAATCGTATCTTGATATCAAAACAACAAAGATTCTAACGTATTTGATATGAAAAAAATACCAGAAAGTCAGATTAGGGCGGAAAATGGCGCGATTCACTTGGCGACAATTTGACTGCGGTGATCTCAATATGTAAGAAAAAAAAAAAACAAACAAAGAAACTCTGCATTAAATAATAGGTACTTGAGTTGTAGAGTAACCATAATAGCCACTAAACAAAACCACCAAATTCCGATAGCTTGATGCAAATGCACTCTGGAAGCCCTACAAATGACTTCCAGTTTTGTTTTGGTAAGTGGCATCGCAGCACCTGTAAATATGGCACTTTTCCACACCTGCAAAAAGTCGCCAACAATGTTGTGATAATATGCGAATGCAGAAATATATGTCGAATAACCAATTCAAAATTTTAGAATATAATTTACGTGTTTATTTCTCTTATGCCTGTCTTAATTTTCTTGTTATCTGTGCTAATATACATTCATGGACAAAACACTTAGCGCACCAAGAAGGAGTCGTCAAAATAAACGAAATTTTACATACTTAATGACTATGATGAAAGTAAAAGATTAGAAAATCAAAGAAAAAGGATCATTTATTTCAGAGAAAAAGGCAAAAGAATGGAGGATTTAATAACCTGTTGAACCCCCTCTAGCGCGAATGCACGATACGATACGATTGGACATTGAGGGATACAAGTTTTTGCATGATGTCTTGAGACATTTCGTTCCATATTTGCTGTAACTTTGCCTCTAGTGCGTTCAAACTCGTGAGATGCCCAACTCACCTTCCCAAATGATCTCAGATATGCTCGATTAGCAGTGGCGTAACGGAGAACATTTTGACCCCCCTGCAAAGTCAGGTTTTGGGCCCCCACGTTGAATTTTACAAAGGGTAGGCACTTGCGTCATTCAAGCTTTGGGCCCCTTAGAACCCTGGCCCCCCGCGATGCGGGGGCTGCGGGGGTGTACGTTACGCCACTGTCGATTAGGAAGGGTAGTAACAGTACGGAGACAGTCTTGTGACACCCTTGCCGTGTGAGACCCCGAGCATTGTCTTGTTGAAAAGTTGCATGAGTGGCAACAGATGTGGTTGTAGGATGTCATGGACACACCGCTGAGCTGTCATGGTGCCCCGGATCAATACTAGGGGTGACTGTGTACTGTAGGCAATGGCACCCCATACCATATCACCAGCTGTGGGAGCGGTGGGACGCTGTAAAGCAAAGGCAGGACTGAGGCGTTCACTACGGGGTCTCCACACACGAACACGATTGTCATCACTGCTGAGATTGAATCAGGATTCGCGCGTCGCTAAAGATGACCTGGTTCCATTTGGCGGCAGTCCAGTTTCCTCGTGCGCGGCACCACTCCAAACGAAGGTGTCGATGGGTGGGCGTCAAGGGCAGCACACGTAATGGGCACCGCGATCCTAAATGTCCTTCAGCCAGGCACCTTCGTATGGTTCGAGAAGACACAGGGGTCCCTAATGAAGGTGCTACCCGTGCCTGGATGGTGGCCGATGAAGCAGTTGGCTGTACGCGTGCATTTCTTACGATGTGGCGGTCTTCTTGACGATTGGTCTGTCGAGAGCGTCCTGAGCCTGATCTTCGTGTAATTGACATCTCTCGGATCAACTGGTCTCAACATCTCCTCACAACACAATCAGAGCGGCCTAATTGACGAGCTATTCCATCATGCCGATGATTCTTCCCCTCTCAAATTGCGACAGCTGCTCATATTGTCTTTGAAAACGGCGTAATGGCATGTCTACCTCCACTCTTCCTTTGTTCACGATTCAGCACACTCAAACATAGGCGTTGAATAGGCGTTTTCCTTTGGGCATCTGGACTGCAAAACAGTCCTCAATCTCATATCAGGATAAGTCTTTGATGTTGGGCATGGCGAAAGTGGTGGTTTCCATTCTGCTGAGTGGCATGACGGTGATTGGCCGAGCGAAGGGACCCGGGAAGCGGAGCTGCGGTTCTTCATCTAGGCGAAGAGTTTTTTGGCTTGTGTGAGAGCTTAAAGGCTGTTCTCTTACTGGTTGCTGGGTAATGTGAACAGACTCCAATTGGCTGCCCTGGGGGCTGAGATTTAGAAAATGGGGAGGCGCTTGTCCAGAGGGGTAGAAAGGAATTAACATTGACACATTTTAAAGAAACTAATATTTTAGCTATCTATGGTGCAATAAAAAATTTTATTGCATGAATTTAAAATTTACGGAGGATTATATGAATCAAGAAGATTTCTTTTTGGTCTTATAGCATTTTCGTTAGGAGTATATGGAATTAAATTGACCATATTAGAATTATTGGTATCAGGTAGTGCATTAAAGAAGATGATAGTTTTTTTGGATATGAGATTTAAAACTTAATATTTTTATGGCTTTATGTCAGTGTTTCTCAAACTTTCAATACTGGTGACCCAATTTTCAATCATAATTTTTGTCGCCCCCCCTGTACAACAATAATGTATTAACTGCAATAAAAATGCACTTTGAGAGAGAGACGCTAAAGTTACAATACGATTTTAATTATAAACCGTACAAATTAATACCATAAGTATATTAAATTTTGTGTATATGTAACTTTTAAGTAATATATATTTTAAGAAAATTACTTAAAATATATATTACTTACTTATTATTATGTTATTTTTCTTTCTCTAATTTTTAAATTGGAACAGATCGCAAAATAATATATTTAATTAAATATTTATTTCCTTCGGCATCCATTTCTTAAAGTACAAATGTCATTAGAAAAATAGTCTAGTCTGTGTTGCTCGCTATCATATCCATCACATCTGGCATTATCGGGTACGTTTGCGTGAGTCTTTGCAACCTATCGGACGTCTGCGCAAAACATGTAAAAATGCTTTTCCTCGTACAATTCCAGTAAAGTTTTGGTCGAATTGATACTTCTATAGCTACCGAATCTAGCTCTTGAATGTACATTTTTATAATTTGCACGTTAATTGTAATTCACGGTAATTAAGTATTTACGGCAGTAGCTTAAAACAAAATCATACATACATTTTTAAGTCGTAAGCAAACATTCGACGATAATAAAGGATCAACAAGTACACAGACGAGCATTGTTCCAAAAATTAAATCAAGGCAATTTTCTCCAAAATACTTATATTTTGTATTTATCACTACTGAAGTAAATGATGGGGAAAGATACCCCAGCTCGCTATGTGTTAAAACTTACAAATCTGAAGAACAACATGGGAAAGTTGTTTTTAAAACCCTGTAAAATCATTTAGCAATGTTGGCAAAGAATTTTAAAAAGTATTTTCTGGATGAGGACAACTTGGTAGCAAGTTACGAGTGGATTAGGGATCTATTTCAAGAAAGTCCAGAAGAGCTCTCAACTTCCGAAGAAATCTTCATAGATTTCACATCCAGTGAAAAATTAAAAGGCAATTTTGTAATAAATCGCTCTTTGAATTTTGGGTAGAGGTGGATGATGAATTTTCTGTACTAAAAACAAAAGAAATTCGTATACTATTACCATTTTCAACATCCTACCTTTGTTAAACCGGATTTTCTGCGGTGGCTGCTTTGAAGACAAAATATAGATCTCAGCTTAATATAGAAAAATAACTCAAAGTGTCAATTTCTGATATTAAACCTTCCTTTAAAAAACTTTGCTCTACAAGATAAGCCATGGAAGTCCCTAATAATTATTAAACTTGTTCTTAATTTAGTGATAAGAACTTATTTATAAAATACCTTCTTCAGTACTGATGCATTAAACGTATACTGGCTGAAACACCGGCTCTTCGCACGAGTTCATTTTTTAAAAAAATATAACATTATTCTTGATGTAATAGCTGAACTGTAAGGAGAGTAAAACTGCGTGCACGACATTGTATACAAAAATGTAAAATCATTTTTTTTAGATAAATGCTATAATTGTAAATAACTGTTTAAAAGAACTGTAATTTTAAACCTCACAGAATTAGCATTTAGAATTAATGTTAAATAATGAAAAAGAATATAAAATTCCTATGAAGAATAATTGTGTTACTTTTTAATATTTAAAGTGAGAAAACTTCAAAATGTTTTAACCCGGGAGCAGGCGCGCACTCGATACTAACGCTAATGGTAGTGCGAGGGGACTCAGTCACCCCAATCATTTGTTTATAATTATTTTTACTCTACACGATACAAATCAGAATTCCAGTGAATAATTTAATTAAGAGAAAGTATACTTACCGGCTTTTAAGAAATGTTCAATTTTTCTTTGATGATTTGAGAAAAAATCCAATAAAACTGAACTAAAATGATTCAAAAGTGCAAGACCTTAATAAAGGACGCAAATCAGAGATACTTTTCACTAATATTACAGAAATGTTATTTGCTGGCAAAGCTGTCGTATTTTGTTCAAGTAATTGTAGTTTTAATGAGCTTTCATGATCGAGTGAGTGAATATTAACGTCGCACTGTTCAGCTACACGAGGGCTTTTAGAGACGGACCTCGTAATTTTGAACAATGGTCGACAAGGACGATACTTGAGCTGGCCTCTTTTAACTACCCCAACACTCCAACAAGATGACGTTTGAGCTCTCGACAGATTTAACGTGTACTTCCCCCACACACGACGGGTCTTTAGTGGTACTGGGCTCGAACTCGTGACACCTTTAGTGATCAACAAATAGCAAGTTGAGCTTTTTCTTTCTTGTGTCTTTTTGACAAGGCGAACTGAGAACCTTGTGGTACACTTATGGCTTCATATTTTAAGTTGATGGAGTTCTTTAGGAAGCATTTGAAAATTTTCCTTTCGTTTCATGTTCATCGCGTTTCTCAATCATGAATCATATGCATTCTTTCCCGTCATAGGTCTTCACTACAGGCCAATTGATTTTTCTCAGGTGAATTTGAATCCTTCAAAACCTGACGTATGTGTGAGTTCTTCTCTTTTTAACAGAACTTTTAATCGTAAAAAGCGCCTAGAGGACACTTACAGGGTGTCTTTGAAGGATAGGTCGATCCAGGATGGTAATAACCCTTCTAGAGAGAGGAAGCTGTCCATCCTTTCCAAAAGTTCAGAACTTCAAGGTTCTATTATCCCAAGATTGGCGAAAAAGAATCTGCCAATATGTGATGTGCTTAAAATACATATTCTTCGAACCCATTTATTTATTGATTTTGTTTGAGGATGCTGATTATTGCTTTTCTTTCATCGCTATCATCATAGACTTTACCAAAGACATTGGCCTGCCAGAAAATGATGGAAAGTACACCATAATTGGCGATTTCTTGCCCTTTATTTTTGTGTTGACTGCACCACTGTAGGTAAGTAAAACTATAAAAATACATATTTTTTCTCTTAATATTATCAATATATCCTGGAGTTTAAATTTAAGGGGAATTTCACTCTTAACTTACTGTGTTTAAAAGTACGCGGCAAATTTTAATTGTATAATGTACATAGTACATTGGTTGATATACTATGCAATATTACTATGCAAAAACACTATGCAATATTTATGGTACACACAATCAGGCATGTGTACGTCCAACCAGCGTGGGAAAGTCTAAGAGAGAAACAGATTTTAAGTTAGAACAAATAGGTATTAATAAAAAATATGGTACCTTTTTGCAGTTATACCGTTTTCACAAAATCCGTGCAGATTGAGTATGCAAATAATATATATATTTTTTAACAAAAATATATTATTATTACACATCCAAGATTTATACATTTGTATCATCAATGATATTTTCTACTTATTTACACTAGGGTTGACTCCTATTTAAGCCACACCTTTATTTACACCAATATGGCGAATAATTGTTGCCACATTGGACAAAAGTCTAACACAGGAAAACGAGCTCTGTTGGCGTAAAATGAAACCATTTTCCATCCAACACTAAAGATGTAGACTAAACAAGTATTTTAAAACTTTGGCGAATTTTTTACATACTCTGAAGGTTTATTTAATAAGTTTCCCATTTTTGCTTTATTTAGCTTCAGTTAGAGGGGTCTTGCACGTCTTATTCTTAAAGGTCCATTCTCGGGTCAGTGACTTTTCCGATACTTACGTATTACGCCTTTGCCCAATTCGTTGAAAGAAAAGACATCGCCAAATGCCGGAATATGCAGCCATTTCCATGCATGCATCAAAACAATAATAACGTTGGTAGCATTTGGCGACGCCTTTTAACTTGGCGATGTCTTTTTATTTGCAGAAATAGGCCGATGTACCGATATAAAATTATGGCCGGTCTGGAAAAATGTCAATTATATATATAAAGAGACTTAAAAAAAAACTACTTTTTTTCTCTTTTAATTCGTGAAACACTTTCAGAGTTTTCATTTTATTGATTAAATACGCTTTTTTTTGTCTTTTTTCTCTTTTAGATTATTTTAGAGACGGTTTTGGATCGTACCTGTACATATTCTACTTAATGGCCATCATGTCCCTAACATCCAGCATTTTGCTTTTCTTTACGCCATTGTTGGCGAAATGTAGATGCAGACTGGATACTAAGAAGATCAAATTCCTAAATTCGAATCATTATTCCTTTCTTCCGCGAGTTACACAAGACATAATTAAATCAGCTGAACTTAATACACGTACCGATCCGTACTATCGTAATGTACAAGTTGATCGTAATGAGAAAGTTAACATGTTCTAGGTTTTGAGTGAGTAGCTTGTAATTGCGCAAAAAAAGTCCAAGAAAGACAGTTCTGGAAGATAATTCACTCTTTGAAGCAACACAAATGCTATTGGCGAAGGACTTCGTAATTTTGAAATTTGGTCAAGTGATGAGGATGGCACCTGAACTGGGATCCCTTTCTTCGAATTCTCAAATCATGTCAAAGGGAAGACTTTGAGCCTCGACAGGTTTAAACCTTTCATGGGCCTTGGGAAGATTACTTCCCATCTACGTGATCTTAGAAAATACAACTGTGAGAAACGCTAAACCCATTATAATATATTGGTTTTGCTATTATAATGATGGAAGACTAATTTCCAACTAATCTTTTATTTTTTTATATTGACCTTGCCACTATCAATAGTTTCACACTATGGCAAGTGAACAAAAGAAACATAAGCTTAGACCAGCTAACATTCCGTATAGCATTAGCTCGTCAGCTAATAGACGGATATTCCTCAAGAAAAAGGAAATGACATTCTGCTAGCTTCTAAGAAAGGAAGTGTGTAGTTCCGCATGACGTACACTTAGTCAGTATGGGAAATCATATACCAAAGATGATTTCCAACTACAGACGATGTGGGAAATTTAGCAGAAAGGGACAAGAAAAGAGGACCCGCTACATGTGTGCAGAATGTGATATCCCCTTAAGGCAGTGTTTCTCAAACTGTGGGGCGCGCCCCCCTGGGAAGGTGCGATAAACGTACAAGGGGGGCGCGAGCATATCGAAAATAACAGATTAAAAAAATATTTAGTGGAATGAAGTAAAACAAAATACTTTCTGACATAATAAAAAAATACACATTTACACTGATATAATTTATATATCTGCGATATTACGTCATAAAAAATAAACGCTTCTACTTCAAAACCTCATTTTAGCTACCTTTGATACTGTAACCAAATAAAAAACCGTTTATTTGATTTGCAGTAATCCTATGATAAGAGATTTTTTTATTACGGTTTCTTTTCAAACCAAAATGAGAAAAAACAAAACCCAGACCCATAATAAAAAAAAATTTTAGGAAGATAAAAAATTCATCACTGTTATATTATTGTAATCAGCTGTACGCAGCAGAATGTATTTGCTGCGGTTTGACCTTCGAACTTACTTGTACGGTTAGTTACGTCCCTGCTCCTATGTATTTGTTTTTTCATTTAGGGAAGTTGTAAATAAACTATTTCTGCTGCGATTTTTACTTGTAAAATATTTTTATGATTTTTGGAAAAGCACAGAGAGCACTTTGAAGGATTACTTGACCAAGATTTATTTCTATGAGTTATTCCCAAATATATAAAGCATAATGAAAAACGTTTTACATAATTGTTTTTGAACATCCATATTGTAATAAATACACTTTTAATCCGGAGCTGTCACGCCGAGCACAGAGTGCACGAAATCGTTAATTCTGGCAAAACTGTTTCATTGTTACCAATGGCTCTGACACTATCCTTCTGTTTGACAGTCTTAACGTGTGAACTAAAACATATTTGTCACATATCTCCCTCTTTTTTGGGAGTGACAAACGTTTTTTTCTTACAATCTTAAGGTACTTGTTTTGACTTTGAGTTCCCGGTGTGATAACTTTTTTTCGAAAAATTTCCTGTCCTTGAAAGTAGGGGTGAGTATATTTTCTCTTAATTAAATTATTCACTGGAATTACGATTTTTATTGTGTACTGTAAAAATAATTATAAAAAGGATTGGGGTGGCTCAATAACCCCACTCGACCATTAGTATCGAGTGCGTGCCTGCTCCAGGTTTAAAACATTTTGAATCACTTTAAATATTAAAAATAATACAATTATTTCTCATCGGAATTTTATAATTGTTCATTATTCAACATCAATTCTAAATGCTAATTCTGTGAGGCTTAAAATTACAGTTCGCTTAAAACTAATTATAATTTGAGCAATGATTTAAAAAAATCATTTTACATTTTTGTAAACATTGTTGCGCACGTGGCTTTACTCATCTTAAAATTCAACGATTATATCAATAATGTTTTATTTTCTTATAAATGAACTCCTGCAAATAGCGGGTACTTCAGCCGGTATACTTTTAATGTATCAGTGCTGCACAGAGTATTTTATAACTAATTAATTAATGCTAAATTAAGAACAAGTTTAATAAGTATTAGCGACTTGCATGGGCTTGTCTTACAGAGCAAATTTTTCAAAGGAATGCTTATGATTAGAAATTGACCCACTGAGTTCTTTCTAAAAAAAAGCTGATATCTATATTTTGTCTTCTAAGCAGCCACCACATTTTGCAATATGTTCCAATTTAAAAATTAGAGAAAGGAAAAATAACATAATAATTATCCTATTACTTAATTTTTTATTTTTTTATTTTTTTCGCTTAAAAGCAACATATAAAAAATTTAATACTTATGTCATGAATTTGTACGATTTATAATTAAGATTATTGCTTTAGCGTAAAAAAAAAGTGCATTATTATCGCATTCAGAACATTAATGTATAAGGGGGGCGCGATAAAAATTATGATTGAAAAGGGGGGCGCCAGTATTGAAAGTTTGAGAAGCACTGCCTTAAGGTATTGCGACATGCTTCTCATCTTTTCTCATGGCCAATAATCTCCATTAAATTTCATTTTTCTTTATGACGATCGATGGCTCTTTGGAAAGTATTCTTCTCAGCCTTATAAAATTTGAATGTAAACATAAAATTCTGCAAAACAAAATATATTTCCTTAAATGCTTTTGTTTAATAGCTAATGAAACATAAAAAACTGCGAGAAATTCAAAAGAGAAACAAATGGCCCACGAAAGGGTTAACGTTCTCTACATGGGGGGTCTTCAGTGGCACTAGGACCTGCGACTCTAGAACGCCGTCCTCGAGTTCGCGACCATGACCTCTCGTTTACCATGGTCACACTTTTTCTTTTAGATCCAACAGAGAAGGTAACTACGTAACATTATTCAACTATGTCTGTCCAAGGTCTCTTGTATGTGAAATATATGCATTTTATGTTTAATAAATAATATATATAGAAAGAGAGAAGGACAATATCACATTATTCAAATTAATAGCCCACTAGTATAGTGGTTAGTGACGCTAACTGTGGTGATGTAGGGTCTAGGTTCGAATCTCGGAGGATGTTTGTAAATATATAGTGCCTTCGCGGCATGGGGGAACTCTAAACAGCCGTCGAGAAGTAAGTCCTTTAGTAAGGATGGTGGAAGTGGAAGAGAGGTGGGAGGCCTCTGACTCCCCAGGGTGTTCTCCCTCAAAAATGGAGTAGAGCCAAGCAAAATCGTATTGTTACCTGCATGGTGTTCAAAGCTAATGTTAACGACAGACGTAAGAATCTAGCCCTTACCCGTGATGAATTTCGTGGGCCTTGATCTTATGTAACTGTCGATCAGGTGGCATATATAACAACAACAATGCCGAGGCTGATAGAAAGTGTACTATCAAAAAGTAAATTTAAGCCGAGCACACATTTTTGACTGGAGTAGGTCAAAGCGAGAGATTATGTATCTACGAATGAACGATGGGATAGAGCAGGGGAGGGTGGATTTTTCGAGGGTACGGGTTACTTCCAATATTTTTAAGGTGTTACGGTCCACCCAGTGGAGTAGGTGTGGCCATCTGTATTAAAATTGTATGCTTTCTTTCCTTAACACTTGTTTTCGACATACTTTTCTTTCAAAATATAATGGATTATTATTTTTACTAAAAAAACTCCACAGAATTGTCAAGCTAAATACTTGAACAACTATGAGCGACTGCTGGAGTGTGGACGTATTCAATGCAGCGAGCAGAGAACATTCATGAACCGATGATACATGTATTCGCTGCTGATTAAGCCACCATCGCGGGATATGACATCAGCTCGACAGCCCAATCCCGTGGAAGTGCTGGGTTTGGGAGGATGTCTCAATAGCCAATCCCATGCTATCACTGGAAGAGCTGATCATGAATATTTATTTTCCCCTTCAGTTGGTGTGTGGTGAAAAACTCTCATTTCTACGACTGTGGCATCTCAGGGATCTTTTCTTTCTTTCTCTACATTGGCAGTCAGCGTGTTAAGGGTCATTGTTTGCTTTCAGGGAAAGTACAGTATTTTCGAATAATTTTCTTAAGTAAACACAGTAGCATCGATTGCGAAAAGGCTGGTTTTCCAGTCTAGTTAGTGTCACTGTTCTATAAACAGGTTTTTTAGAATGCGTGTCTTAGGTCATAGTAAAGATGTTCCCCCTCAAAATGTCTTGGCTGTCCTCCTGTCAACCACGATCGACTTAATGTCCATCCCTGTTATACAGTACATGTAAAGCAGGGTATTATCGTACTTCAATATTTATATCCTTTGAACACAGGTTGGTCAAAATGATGTTCAAAGAATTTAATGACCACAAAACAAGCAACCTTTAATATCGCGAGTTACATGCGCGACTTTTTGTTAATGAGCATAAGTATTACAAGAAAAAATTGAATTATATTTTAAAGAGAAAAAAATAATATCTGAACTTTTATTTTTTGGCAAAATGTTAGAATATATTTTCGTTATTTTATAAATAAGTGTGAACCCTACATACAACATATTTCCTTTACATGTTGTATGCCGTGATACTTTTTACGCCTTGGTGGTTATTTAGGATATTTTTTCTGTTAACATTTTAATATTTAATTTTTGAATTTTTCTTTATCACAATATTTTTTTCAATTTGTTTTATAATTCCATTTATTTTTATCTTCTTTATTGTTTGTTTGTTTGAAAGATCAATTTGATTATATATTTTTAAAACATGAATGCACTTTCTTTAATAAAATATTTTATGTATGAACTGAAATTTTTTTATCCAAAGTAATAAATCTGTATTAATACACATGAGTGTTTGTGTGTGTTTGTATGTCTCTTATAAATACCTTCCTAAGCAGTTCATGCGATTACGATGAAACTTTCGGGAATGGTTGGCCGCATGCCCGCAAAGATCTTTTTAGTTAGTAAAATTGACCCCTAAGAGGCGTTGCGGAGGCTTAAGGGGGTGTTAGATATATATATATTACCTATTTTGATCTATTAGACCTACAAACTTGGGATTTTGGGGGACACGTTCCTTGCATGGAGTTGAGGTCATATACAAAAAAATAAAAAAAAATGCGAAAATTGACCTTTAAGTGATGTTTCGGGGGCTTAAAGGGTGTCATAGATAAATATTCCCGTTTTTGAGCTATTAGACCTACAAGCTTGAAATTTAGCAAGTCTGTTCCTTTCATGGAGTAGAAATACGCTACAAAACGAGTTTTGAGAATCGAGCCGAAAGGTCGTTGATAGGGTTAAAGGGGCGTTTCAAATAAATATGACCGTTTTTGAACTTTTAAGCGTTCAGGCTTGAAATAACGGATTTTACGGAAATTGACTCTTATTGGGGGGAGCGGAGAACTGCTGGAACTTGTACAAAAATTTCCATTATCGAACTACTACTTACCGTAATGAAATTTAGTACATATGTTTCTTTTGTTGGATGGAAATTCGCTAAGAAAGGATTTTACGGAAATCGACTACTATATGGAGGAGAGGGAATCTTTTGCGGTGTATAGGTAAAAAATACACGTTTTCGAACAACTAGACGAACAATAATGAAATTAGGTACTTTTGTTACTGTTGTTGAATTGAACGTGTTTATTGAACGGGTCTTACAGAAACGGACTCTCAAAGGTGGTTGCTGGAGCTTATTGATAAAAAAAATTCCGTTTTTGATATATTAGATTTAAACTTGAAATTTGGGAAGTATGTTTATTTCATTGAGTTCATATCCTCTAAAAATGGGTTTTGTGAAAATGGGATGGGGTTACTAGAGAGTAAAAGATAGTTCTACTTCAATTTTAGAAATAATTGTTTGGAAGTTCTTTCTTTTTTTTAAAGCAAGAATTATAAGAATATTTTTCAATACAGCCGAATTCTTAATGCTAAGATATCAATGATTTATATATATATATCTATATATATATAAATGTTGTGTTGGTTTGTGTATGCGCGCATAACTCAAAAAGTTCTGCATAGATTAATCTCAAATATTGACACAACGTTGCATTTGTCTCTGGTCAGGATCTTATGTACTTTTTATTTCGAAATTCTCTCTAAATTTTTTTAAATTTAATTTTTAAGTGATTTTTTCGTGTTATGACGTCATACGACGTCACGATTCACTCTGAATGCGAAAATTTAAACTTTACGCTTAGATTTTTCCAAATTATTGTATAACTCTTCTATGGTTATGTTTATGCGTTGTCATATTTATCTATTTATTGTCCTTTGATACGTAATTGGGATTATTTTTCGAATAAATCATTTTTTAAAAATTATTCTTTCAAGAACTCAAATTTTGTTTTGTAGGTTTGGCAACAGTCAGATAGAATTATCGCGGGATGTTTACAACTTTGATTAAATTCTACATCGTGTTATTTCTGTAATTTTAAGCTAAATTTATTTCTCTTTTTTTAAGCGAGAATGAAACTAACATAATTCACTTCTGTACGCTACTTATTTTTCTACCAAATAGTTTCCGTCAACCATTTACCTGAAATAAACAGACGTAGCCAAATGCCGCGATATAACATTCAATGTCTGGAAACAATATTTTTTTCCCACTTGGAGATATTTTAATTTGATGAAATTAATCGACGGAGTTTTTAATAAGAATGTTTTTTTCTTTTTTAGACAACTTTATAAACTTCCTTTGGTTCTTACGCATTATCGCAACAATCGCCAACTTTAATGATAACTCGCAAAGTTGGCCATTCCATTTTCGCAGATGTTGTACGCGCGGAATTGGCAATCGTGCTTCGTTTTATACAATATCGCTAATAGGTTGCGATAATACGTAAGTACCTTTCATTTGATGTTAGTATTGAAATACAAATGATAAAACTAAGATTTTCTGATTTTGAGTCATCAAAATATTGCACCTTATTTTGTTTTTCATTGCTTTATAAGATTATAACCTTCTTAAACAGATTCCATTAGTAATTTGTTAAAAAAAATACTTGAAGTTGTGGTTTGCTTTTGTCTGGGACGTAGAGCTACTGCTGTATCAATGATGCAGGAGCCCCAACGAAAGTTATTACAATTCCACTTACATGGTGCTCATATCTGAAAAAGGGCCACAAAGGAATTCGGATACAAAGCCCACTCAGAGCTGTTTTTTAATTTCATATGTTTTTCTTTAAACCTTCACTTTAATTGCAGTCAATCGGCTTGAGTACATAAAATTGTATTGCAGAGACTCGAACTTAGGTTATCATACTGGCCAAGCAAACACAGTGCGAGGGATAGATGCTGATCAAATTAGAGTAGGCATCAGTGAATGAGCAAAACAGACAGAGGGTTCAAATACATGTTGAGGAAGCAGTTGGTCATAAGATTGTAATTATTTTTTCAAATTATACTTTTGCGTTGATAAAGATATTTCAGCTCTTTTTATGTCAATTACTGTTAGTATTGTATATCATTTTTCAATTTATTTTTAAACGCAGGATATTTACTTTGGATAATTTTTATATATACAATACTAAATTTAATTCTGTACACTATGTGTTTAGCGAGTAGCATACCGATTAAAATCTTCCACCTACCGTAAAATCCGGCATATAACACGCACTTTGAACACAAAAAATAAGATCGAAATTTACGGGTGTGAGTTATACGCTGGGTATAAAAATGAGGGCTTTAAAAATTAAAAATAAATGAGCTTAAAAAAGGTAAACTTCTAAATATTTCGAAATACTATTTATTTAAAGATGACATTCTTATTGAACTTAAAAGGTGGTAGTTCTAAAAGTATACTATTTTTGCAATTGCTTAGATAAACACCTTGAATAAATCGCTACTAAACATAACAGCATTACATTTCAGGTTTCTTCGTAAAAAAGGGGTGCACGTTATATAGCGAACATACCTAAAATTTAAAAATGGCTGCTTGAAAGTATGGGTGTGCGTTATATGCCGGACTTTATGGTATTTTATCTTTCTCCAATGAATCTAAATTAAATTAATATATAATTTTTTATGGTACTTATATTTTTTTCTTTAGTCGGCCATTTACATAAAATCAAAAGACATCACCAAATACTGCAATATGCATTATATAAGGGAAGAACATTCTATGCCTGTTTGTGCACAATAATAATACTTTTTTGCACTTGGTAGTGAATTTTTCCACGAAATAGTTATTGTAGTTTTTAATAGTTGGGGCAATAACATTAGACTCACGAAATATCTATTTTGTGTAATTTCAAAATTTTATTTGGTGTTACTGTGAAATATAAATGGAAAAATTAAGATTTTCTGATGTATATTGTGTGTTCGTTTTGATATTTATGTATTATTGCAACCATATTGGCAACATTAGCACTTAATTGCCAATTCACCGTGTATGATGCGAACAAAATCGGGGTTGATATAGTTGCAACAGTACTCAAGTACCTTTGTTTGCAACTTTTTTTGGTGATTTTATCAAAATGATAATTTGTTAATAATACTTGGTTTTTGATAGCTTTTTATCATTTAAGTTTGTTATAGCTAGCTGTACCCAATCACGTTTTCCTGTGGCTCAGTCTGGTTAAAAAGAAAGAAAAGAGAAAGCACACATTTTTAATATCTTTAACCACTTGCACTTGATGTATGATTTTTTTTATAAAAAAATGTGGAAATATGCATTAACAAAACATTTCTAAACAGATTTCATTTGTAATTTGTTAACAGAATACTCCCAAGTTATTATGGTTTTTTTGTCATGTTATGAATCTAAAATTATTTGCATTGTCTCCATAGAAGAGGTGCCAAGTTTGAAAACAAATTTAAAATGACTCTTCTTGAGGTGAAAGGGTTAATTTTACAATGCTTATGAGTAGACATTTTGTGTTGCTTCATTGTCTGTATGTATACAGAAATTGTCTGCTGTGCCTACTTTAGAGGAGTAGTTGCTGTTTTTCAACACTTCATGAATCACTTAATGTATAACTTTATAATTAGCGTTTCACTAATAGGATTGACCTCTATGTGGTAGAGCACTATAGCTATATTTACGTCTTTATTTAATCTTCTATGCCCTGAAAATAAGCTTCATGAAAAGCAACAATCAACAGACTGAAGTGCTTTGCCTACAATTTTCCAAAAATTGGTTGAGGTTACCAAAAATCGCTAATTTCAGGAATTTTGTTTTTTTGTTTACTTATTTCGGTAACTAAAAGCTTTTAGTAAAGAATAATTTGTGTTCCGTAATATGTTATTTTGTTCATCTTTTTTTAAACTGAATCTTCATAAAAGTTTAAATAATTTCCCAATTTTTCTGCATACCATCCAAAATTTTTCACGCATCACCAATTGGTGACTGCTGCTCTGTAACACACATCAGTAGTTATTTATTAGCATCACTGTAACAAAATTGGTGCCATGTGTATCGTACCTTAATATTTAAACAATAAAGAGATTCTAACATTTTTTTTATGAGAAAAGAAATGGAGGGAAAATGTTTCAATTTGCATGGCGGTAATTTGGCTGCGGTGATGCTAATATTTAAGTACACAGATAACAAATAATAGTCCATGTGAAAAGCTGTCTGTGTCTAGATATAAGCCACTCTGTTTTAAAGATAGGCCCTTAACTTTGTTGATAACAATTGCTAATGCTAATCGAATTGTGAATTGCAAAGATACTCCATCATTATCAACACTTTGTCGTAGTTTTCTGCTGCAAAATCTATGTTTATATTGGAATTTTCCTGGTGTATTCGATTAAAAGTACCTTCAGCCTCTCATTGCGTTGGATTTGAGCTGTGTCAATTGATGCACGTTTAAAGTTAAATATTTCATTAGCATTTTTCTTTTTGTTCCTGATTTTTCTTTTTTTTAATGTTTTGAAATTTTATATGTTTTTGTTTTAATTTTCTTTTCTTTTTAAGTGTAGTTTTAAGTTTTTAAGAAATTTTATATGCTTTGTTTGAATTTTTTTTCTTTTTAAAGCAGTCAATTGGCTTCAATAGATAAAAATAATGCCTTGCAGGAAATCAAACTTAGGTTGTCATACCTTCAAGGCAAAAGTACTACAATGAGTGTAATTGCACATCAAACTGAGAAAGAATGGATATCAGTAAACAAGAAAAGCAGACAAAGAATTTCACAAACACAGGCTGAGGGCACAGCAGAACAACATGCAGCCAGACTTGAGGATGCACATTTGTGAGTACATCATTTGTGTTTTACAACATCAGAAAGATGTTAACCAGAAACAGCACATCTGCGTCAAACATGACTTTGTGGGGAGCAATCACACAATAACAGTCACTTTGCATTTCGGTACAACCCAGTGGAAGATTCTAGGTTCAGGCAGCATGTTCTCATTTACACAATGATGGAAGTGTATCCTTATTGCAATGTTCTGGAATTTAAGGGAGAAACCAAAGGAAGGTTCTGTACCACTGAAAAAATTAAACTGCCTCAACTCGGGAGAACAACAGAGCCATTACAAATTTTGCTTGCTAGATATACTGCGGAATCAAAACATTTCCTATATAACATCAGGAAATACAGTTTGTTTCCAAGTGACATTGTTTGGGTAAAATGTGCATTTGTAAACACACCTCTGATTTAATAAAAATATCCATAAGCATTGTAAAACTAACCCAATTCCCTCAAGGAATCCAGAGTAGAGCCATTTAAAATTTATCTTCAAACTTGAGGTCTCCACTTTAAAGACAATGTAAATAAATTTAGGTTCATAACATGACATAAGGACAAAAATAAGCTGTAATAACTTCAAGCATTTGGTTAACAAATTATAAATATCAGTCTAGGAAAGTTTTTCGTATATATATTTATACATTTTTTTATAAAAGATCATACCTGCAATGTAAATTATTTAACATACTAAAAATATGTCCTTTCTACTTAACAAGACTGAGCCACAGCAACGCGTGGCAGGGTACAGCTAGTATATATATATATATATATATATATATATATATATATATATATATATATATATATATATATATATATATATATATATATATATATATATACACAAACAGTATATATTCATATAACACCATGCAATACCCAGCTAAGCGGGTGGGCAACGGCTAATTTATAATACATAAAACATGCCTCGATTTATATCTTGGATGTTGTTTTGATAACAAAAGTGACAATGGTTTATTCGGAGACCATGGTTTATTCAGACCTTCTTTACATCTCGTAAATATTTATTTTTACAATAAATTCTTTTGAAACTACAGAAGTTTTTCTAAAATAATTATGAAACCCTATGTTAAATTTTCATAAAGAGCATAGCTATATCTAATCTAGCACGTATAGTTGAAAAAATTATAAATAATCTTAGATATTTCAACAATTAAAATTTTAAAAAGGAAGTCAAATAAATGCCCAATTTTCTTTGAAAATAGAACTTAAAATTCCATTTTTTTTCAAGAACGTTTTTAGTAATTCTAATAACTGGATATATATTTTTTTAAATAATCATGTTTGCTTATATGTACATATACTTTCCCAAAACAATAGTTAGAAAATAACATGATCCTGATGAATACTCCAGAGCAGTAATTCTCAACCACTGCGCCACGGCACTTTTGTGGGCCGCCAAATATTTTGAAAATATTAATCATATACTAAGAAAAAAAATTTTAAAAATTCGCAACCGAATCATTCAACCGTCTTACAGAAATAAACTATTCGCAGAATTATTATTGACCATTTGACTACACCAGAGAAGAAAGTTATTCATTACTTCCCAAATTTAGATATAAAAAAAATTTTCGATTGGTTTGTAATAACCGGATACATCTGTGTAGGAGTTAACTTTGAATGAAGAGGAAGAACTATATATATATATATATATATATATATATAATTTAGTCTTTTGCAATAATTGAGATTTAATTTCAAAACATCTGGAAAAGTTGATTAGTTCAATCTGGATTAAAATTAGTGTCAAATATATATATATATATATATATATATATATATATATATATATATATATATATATATATATAAAAAACCTTTACAAATATTGTTACAACTTACGGATATACGGAATACGGATACGGATTTTCAGCATTAACAAATATAAAAATGAAAAAAAGATCGAGACTTTTATATGTAGAATGTGAAATAAGTGTGACATTATCATTTTTACGACAAAATATAAATGAAACTTTCAAAAATCATCTAGCTGAAATTTCGCAAAAAAAAAAAAAAAAAAAAAAAAAAAAAAAAAATTATTCATTTTACTATACTTTATAATAGCCCACTTTCTCTCACTTAACCCTCCTCTTATATTTGCTTTATAAATCTTCAAAATTTTAAAACTCGTTGTTGCTTAATCGACCTTGGCAAGAAAACACACTTCTTGAAATTACACTTCAAAAGAAAATAATAAAAACAAAACAAAAATCTTCTGTTCTAGAATTAAAACTTTAAAAAAAAAGGGAAAGGGGAAAAAAACAGTTCTGAATTTCGTCTCTAGATGGCGCTGCGCGCAACATCCGAGATCCGCCGGTGGAAGATGGAGATCGGGAGGCGGCAGAGGGGAAAAAGGATAACAGAGAGCGAGCGCCAGGGGAATGGATGGAGAATCGCAGCGTGCATCGCCGCTGAAACAACGGGATGCTGCTGAGCAAGTGATCTGCATTTGAAATGCTTCATAAACTACCCCAAACAGCAGGTTGCACTGCTGCTAACTTCCCGATCATCGCAACCTCATCCCACAGCAACGCAAGTTGCGTAGACGGCGAGCATCCGCAAATTCCAATTGTGCTTTGGAACAAAGATGTGATGGTTTTCCACAGGGGAAAATGATACCGGCTTTTAGGCCTAACCGAAATTCTACAGCGCTGTGTTTTCTACCATCTCATTGTTTACTATTGTGAAGCAGCTCGTGGATGAAATTCGAATAGTCACTTCTGTGTTTGGTGTGTTTAGGAAAGTACCGTTCCCACACGAATTCGATATGTTTCGTAGAAATATGAGAAAAGTGAACAATATGGCTATTTAGTGAAATAACCGTGCACTTTCGAAGAGTATCCACGTGAATTTAAAGTTGTGAGAAAGTGAATGCGTTTCAAATATAAAACGGTTAATCTGAGTTTTAAATAATATCCTAATACACCGTTTCCGTTATAAATATTGTGAATTTTATTCATCTGATAACAATTTTTTTAAAAAACTTAAAGCAGTCTTTAAATTAATGATATTTTAAAGTATTTATCCTGTGGTCCAAAGTTTAAGTGTGGTCGTAGGTAAAAACTTTTAATATAAATTAGGAAAGAATGTTTTGTTTAAAGAGGTAGATATATATAATCTATACAGATTATTTAAAAAATTTCTTAAAACACTTGTACAAATGAATTGTTGGAATGGTTGATACATGAAAAGGAGATATGAACATTATTTATGCTTTTAGCTGAGTACTTTACATAATTAATTATGTTAATTAATATTGTTGGATGGCTTATATTATTGAATTTTCAACTATTATTAAAATTTAAAATATAATTAATAAATTAAGCTACATAGAAAAATCTGTACCACATAAAAATTAGATTTTAATCTATTGTTCATATTTTATATAAGAAGGCTTTTTAAAGAAAATTCTGTTATACTATTTATTCATTGAATTGTCTTTCAATCTGTATTAAATGCTTTAAAATACTTTTAATTAAAATTTTACTTTGATAGTATGCCAGAAATAAGTTTTTATTACACTTTACTTGAATAATTATTTTAAAATTTAACCATTAGATGTGACAAAAGAGCCAAATTAGAGAATAAATAAATTTAAAAAGGGAATTTTCGTAAAGAAATTACTTCGAGGAAATTAGAGAGAAATATTTTTATTTTTAATTTGAATAATATTGATAAGCTATATTAAAGCGTTTAATAACCAATGTAGATTCAAGTATTTAGAAATATATACTTTAAAGAAAAATACCTCCTAGAAAGCAAAAAATATAATAGCTTTATTTTGCAACACATACCTTTAGTTCCATACCTATCAATTAACTTTTAAGTGAATACTTGAAAAAAAAGAAACACAAGAACTTTTGTGAAAAATAACTTTCTCTGTTAATTTAACATTCCATGTCAAAGTTTGCTGCAACCTACTACATTCTTAGACAAGAACTATTTAAACTCGTCTTGGTTACAGCTATAATTTATACCTCATTCTTTTATAATAACTTTGTATTTCAACTGTCAAGCATATCAAAAACAATTTGAAGGATAGAAACCAATTATTCTAAGCACCTTATCGAAAAATAAGATACCAATATAGAAAAGAACTATTCGTGATATACTAATGATATTACAAGATTTACGCAAACTATTTAATATATATCTGGTATGCAATCTATTTGATTCACCATATAGGTTTATAATTAATTACATGTGTTTTGTGGCAACAGAACTATTTGAATTATTCTAACCATCTAAACTTAAATATTCTTCAATAGAGCCCAAAACAAAATGGCAATATCGAACGTCCAATCACGATGGACCAACATTCCACTATTTTCTTTCCTTCATTTCGGATCGTCTGCCTCCTCCTGATATGGCTTTGGAGAGGAAGAGGTCCAGTCGCAGGGGTGGTCCGGGGTCGAGGCACCGAAAGCGACCCCCGGAGAACAAATGCAAGAGCTGTTGCAGACGTTTCACAGCTTTCATGTTTTCTCACGTGGGGCTGTGCGCCCTGGTGGTGGGGTACAGCATTCTGGGAGCATTCGCATTCCAAGCCCTTGAGGCCCCTTATGAGGAACAGAAAGTGGACGAGGTGATGCACAAAAGAATGGACACAGTGAAAAGGCTGTGGGCCATCACTGACCAGTTGAACGTGCTCTACAAAGAAAACTGGACGCGGCAAGTGACCGAGGAGGTCAAACGATTTCAAGCGGACTTGGTACATGCCATCAAGGAAGGATACGATGGCAAAGAGGGAACGGGGACGCAGTGGACATTCTCTGGAGCGTTCCTCTACTCCCTGACCGTCATAACAACAATTGGTAAGTGTTACTATGTTTATTTCTTCAAATTATTCATATATAAATCGTTTAATTTACGAACCTAATAGTAAAGATATTATTTTACCATTTAAAGAATATGATCTAAACATGAAATATTTTTAGATATGGAGCAATATTAATATCCCTTTTTTACTTTTTCAAATTTGAAAAGAACTATTTTTGTAATGATCTTTTAATCTATATTTAAAGGGGAACTATTTTCCTCTTCTTGCACAACACTTCTGTATTTTATATAATTTTATTTTT